>JAQSUU010000426.1:3000000-3570000 GCA_038087645.1 Saccharum hybrid cultivar R570
GCACCAAAAGGATATACTGTAAACATAAAAAATTATTGTAAATCTATAGGTTTTCTTTTCTGTAGGTCAGTGCAGCACTGCTTGGGGTAAATTATCTAGTATAACACATTATGAGCAAAAGGCTTGTTTGCTTTGCGGATGATAGTATTTTGGTTCATTACTGCCTCATCACTTCTCTTGATTGTGACATTATGTGTCTAGTATAAGCAGGACATGTTCGGGCTTCGACACAGGGGCCTTGCAAAAAAAAGGCCATGCTCAGCCACCAGTGAGAACTCCAAAGGGATCAATGCTGATGGTGGTCTGCCAGCTCTCAAAGACCCACCAGCGAGAACTCTCAAAGGACCATTGATGATGGTGGCGCTGCCAACTCTGGAAGACCCACCAATGGGAACTCTCAAAGGACCATTGTTGATGGTGGCACTGCTAACTCTCAAAGACCCACCGGTGGGAACTCTCATGGAACAAATGTTGATGTTGGCACTGTCAACTCACAAAGAGTTGCTAATGATCAAATCGACACACAAATGGGCACTGGTGGTTGTCTTGACTCTAATGATGGTGCAAGTGGCTCTTTATTGGTTAGGGATGAACCTCCAAAAAAGACAAGAGGGCGAGGGAAAAGAAATTTGACAGAATTCAGAGTGCCTCCACCTAATGAGAAGGTTATGCTGAAGCCTGTGGGTGACCGGTGCGTATATGCTAAAACATTTTTGCTACTATTTCTGCTATCTCCAGTGTGTTACTAGTAATAGGATGTCCACTGTAGGTTCAATATTTATCATTTTTTCTGCTGAAACCGTTTTGTAACTAGTGTACAACCTGTAGATGTTTGTGGTACCAAGACATGCACATCCTGTAGTGTATAACCTCAATAATTTGCAACTAGTGTACAACCTGTAACTAGTGTACAACCTCATAAATTTGCAACCTGAGATGCTATATTCTTTGTTACAGGCAATTCACCTATGTGGGCTACAACCCTAGAGACTATAAGTATGGTTCACAAGTTGGAGCTCTTATCAGACGGCTGTACCCCTGGAATGGTCAATATCCATGATGAGAGAGGCAGACTTGTTGAAACACGGGCAGCAATGTCGTGGCATGATTATTACTATAAAAAGGATAACACTGTAATAACATATGCCAAGCTAGTCAAGCGTGAATTCTGGGTAATGAAACGAACCATCCTGTATCCCTTTTTGCTCTACTATTTGACTTTAAATACCTGAATTTTCCTCTTTATGTATGTAGAGAGTGTTCAGTGTAAGTCGAGCTGATGTGAGAAAAGCTAACCATAATTTGGATGAGTATCTACGGAAGAGAGTTTCTGATTTGATATATCAAGCTCATTTGGATGCTGTTAAGTTTCATGCAAATTGTGATGACAATCAAGCACGCACCATACATCTTACAGAAGAAGAATACATAAACAACAAGCTACCGTGGTGCGCTCAAGATGCTTGGTGCTATCTGTCAAAGTATTGGGCAAGTGAGAGGTACATGGAAAAGAGGAAGATAGCTCAAGCTTCACGCCTAAAGTCTAAAGATGTTGCTCAGAATAGGGGTGGTTCGAGGCCATTTGCAGAGACACAACAATTGCTGGTATGAAATCCTTGACCTTTCGTGGTCTTGTATGAAATCACAGTTTCAAAGATTAGGAAATTTACTTGGGTGGTCATGTAGGAATATAAATTTGGCCATCATAAGGCTAGCACTGTGAACACATATGCTGTAATGAAGTCTGGATTCAAAAAAGTGGACGACACTGGAAAAAGCGCTCCCATTCCCAGTCGGAAAGCACAAAGGCGTTTGGTATGTATTTCACCCACTATATTTATGCATCATTAACTTAAACATGTATGCGAGCAAGTTGACCTAGTACTTAGCAAGTTGTACATGTGGGTGAGTAGCAGACAAATATCAGTAGTTTGCCAGTAGTTTGTTCTCTAAACACCTGCACATACTATATAGCCTCAGTAAACGAACCTAGATGTACAATTAAAGAACAATCTTATTCCTAAGCTTATTACATGTAAATTTATAAAGCCACACTGATTCCAACTATTATTATCTGTATCTGATTACAAATAATTGACATGATCAACACCAATATATTTTGCCTCTCTAATTGAATGCTGCCTCCCTCCCTCTTCAATCGACCCACAGCAGCATGCTCACAAGTCAAGTGTAAATCACTGCATCAAATTAACCAGTAGCTGGAATCTCTCCCAAGCATAATCTGAAAACATACAACGCAGCAAACTTAAAACCATGATATAGCTTAAGAAATCCCACAAATGTGGGCATGTGGCATATGCAGTTTTCATATATATGGTTACAAGACTGAGACTGAGATATATGCTTCAGAGTTCAGATTGGTTACAATGTGGAGAAGAAAACAATATAATAAAAAGTTCCTGTGTATAGACAATTTCAAAAATATAGGGGCCTGCAGAAAATACATTGTTTGATTTGTACTATAGTTCATTTTAGCCATTAAATAAACAACCGAAAAGCGAGAGGGAGGCAAGTATGTGCTTTCTTACTACATATAAATGCTTTGGTTTTTTGTTTCAGGCTAACTACAGTGCAAGAACACAACTAGATGAGAATTCAAAAGATCTGGATGTACAAGCTTTATATGTCATGGAACGTGGAATGGCCCATGGCAGAGTGCCAATAGGTGATGGTTGTGTGGATAAGCAAGCACTTGCAGCAACAGCTAAATCCCGTCGTTCTTCAGCAAGCACTGTTGCTTATCAAAACATGGTAGATGAATATGATGAGTTGAAGGAGAGGTATGATGCCTTGCATCAAACAAATAAGAAATTGAATGAGAATAATGAGATTCTCTTTGAGGAAAATGGTGTTAATCGTGAGCTTATGCTGGTAATAAACATAACTTTTCATGCAACAACTTATTGATCACATGCATTTGATTTCATGTGCTTACACATCAAAATTTTCAGAGAATTTTTGAAGATCTTCATAAGGAACCACCTGCTGATCTTATGGATCGTCTAGCAGATCTTGACGCCCGTCGTCATCAGGTAAGTGTGGTTCTATTCACTAAACCTGAGCCTAGGTTTACAATCTCTTTGAGTTAGCAGCTTTGCAAGTCAGTAGCAGCTAGTACCTTTGCAAGTGGCCGACCACTTTGGTAGCAGCACTGATGGGTCACTCACTGTGATTAGCTTGACCACTCGACCTGCACAAACCAAATGGTAGCATTCATTCATGCATTTCATGAAATCAAGTAAATAATAGATCGATGCATGGCTAGCTGGCTTCTCCTTTTTATCAACATATATTCAGTAGCAGAAAAGAAACTATGTGAATTGATCATGCATAGTGTGAGGGCTGATCTGATCTTTGCCTTATGTAGCTGATAATTGTGATGGCATTCTTCCCCTCATTAAAAATTTGAGACTTTTAGTTGTTCAATAGTTATTTTAGCATTACACAATTTGAATTGGAGAAAGCATTCTGTGAACTGCTTGTGTGTGATAAACAGCTTGTTACTACTGGTTGTTTAGTTGGTCTATTGAACTGGGAGTTACTATTTAGTGATAAGCACTTCTTGCAATTAACCTTCCATAATCCAAAAGTATTATAAATTATGGTGAAGATTGTTATGAATCTGCTCCTTACTGTTATATTTAACATATGTATGCAGTCTTTTTTTTCTGCTGTTTGTACTGTTATATTTAACATATATATGCATTCTTGATCTTTTTTAGGTCTCTGTGTCATCACATGCTGCCACTCACCCACTTGAAATGCTTAGCGATGCCAATGACATAGTCACTGATGATGATGACTATGACTACAATGAGATGGATGACAGTAACAGCTATGATGACGGCAACGATATCTATGATGACTTTGATGAAGATGACGATGGTTCTGATGATTCAAGGGGCAGTGAAGATGACGACATAAGCAGCAGCCATGAAGAAGAGGATGGTAGTGATAACAATGGGGCTGATATAAGTGATAACTGATGCAATGGATGTCATTGAAAGCTGACCATTGCTAACCTTTTGGCTTCTTTTGCTAACCAGCCATGCTTGCCTTGGTTTAAACACTTGGATGGAGTAAGTATGTGTATGTGCTGGAACTTGGGCTTCTTTTGGTGTTGTAGTAATTATGTGTATGTGCTGGAACTTGTTATATTAGAAGGTTAGGACTATGTGCTGGAACTTATCACATTGGATGTCTAGCTAAGACTATGAGCTAGTAAGCCTTTGTGTAATGGTTGGAATGGAGTTAGAATATATTGCAATTGGAATCAGACACATATAAGCATGTATTGGATTTTATTGTATGTGTGCTGGATTGGTATTTGGATCATGTGTGCATTTGAAATTTGGTTTGAGATGCTCATATTGTGTAATTTTCATGACGGTATTGACTCTCAGGAAAACATGTTTTTGCGATGGTCTAAACATATTTTTCATGATGGTGTGCTCTCATGAAATACTATATTTCCTGTGAGTTTTGAAACTCTCACGAAATTCATTTCGTGACCATGATCTCTCACGAAAGACCAAGACTCTCACGAAATAACTTCATGACGGTGAGCTCTCATGAAATATCATAACTCTCACAAAATAACTTCATGACGGTGATCTCTCACGAAATATCATAACTCTCATAAAATAAGTACATGACGGTGAGCTCTCACGAAATATCATAACTCTCACGAAATAAGTTCATGACAGGGACCTCT
Organism: Saccharum hybrid cultivar R570; assembly: GCA_038087645.1. Lineage (NCBI taxonomy): Eukaryota > Viridiplantae > Streptophyta > Magnoliopsida > Poales > Poaceae > Saccharum > Saccharum hybrid cultivar. Next base: position 3,004,736 of record JAQSUU010000426.1, read on the forward strand.
CACGAAATATCATAACTCTCACGAAATAACTTTATGACGGTGACCTCTCACGAAATACCACAAAAGAACCGCCATAAAAATGTCGATGCAAACCTGGCGTCAATGTTTTTTTCATGAGGGTGGTCGTCACGGTGAACTCTCATGAAAATAATCCGAGGCGGTGAACTCTCATGAAAATGTGTATTTCGTGAGTCTAATACCGTGAGAGTTGATGCGTGATGGTGTACTCTCATGAATTATTTTCGTGAGAGTAAAACCATATTTCGTGACTTGTTTTGCCCTCTCACGAAATATCTGGATTCTGGTAGTGTGATAATGTAACCAGGGAAATTTTACTTGGCAATGTAGCACATTGTTACAAGAATTAAATATACCATGTGACATGCAATTTCTAGGTCATGTAGGCAAAGTAAACATTAATATATGTCAACCTATCCAGTAGAATTCAAATGTAACATGTAATTTCTAGGTCATGTGGCATGTAATTTTACATGGCAAATTAGAACATCATTACAAGAATTAAATATAGCAAGGCCAGAGCCAGATCCATGGCAACTGCGTTGAACACGTGATGATCAGTGCTCACTCTTGCTTAATAATCTCCCTGAATCCCAAGCTCAAAACTATTCAGATTTAAACAATCTTAAAATTTGAGCTCCTTTATAAACAAAGATAACTCCCCTGCTCTCTTGAAACATGAACTTACATTATTGGCCTGCATATTGTTTATTCCTAGCATATTTGCCCGTTGCTTATGAACACATTCACTAGGAAAATCATGACATCTAAGTTGTTGAGTCTCGAGACATGACATGATAAGAGCAGTTAAAAAAACAAGAGAAGGCTAATTCATTTCTAAGTAAGCACTTGGGGATTTTAATTTGAAAAGCTTAAAAACAAATATATAGTTAGACAACTCCTCGTTGGTGAGAAACCACATATCAAAGCCATGTGATCTGCATGCTATAAATACCGACATATGCTACTTGTTTCTGCATTGAGCTTTGTATAATTGTTGTAACCCTTGCTAGATTCTTTTCTTGTTTTTAAAATCGAGATCATGAATACTCCACCAAAAATAAGCTGTAATTCTACACTGAAAGTAAGCAAAAACATGCCATCCGTCCATCCACTATACATTCAATAAATAAAATACCCCATGATGCTAGTTGATTACCCTCCAAAATATGTATTCAAAAGGGAGAAAGGCATGAGCTATGCAAAATAGGATAAAGTAACATGCTCCAATCAAAACAAGGAAAAACATTCCTTTCATCATTAAAAAAAAGAGAAGAAAGAATGAGAAAAGATAGCCACTCTCTCCAAAATAAAACGAGGGGAAGATCATACCCAAAAAGAAGTATTTCATATAGTCTTCGTACACCACCCACTAATCCACACACTTGTACATGTAGATTTGATTGTATGACTATTTTTTCTCCAACAGAATCTATTTTTTTACTTTGCAAAACATGATTCCACACACTTGTACATCTAGATTTGATTGTACGCCTCATGATTCCATACCTTGAACTCCACAAAAACCTTTTAGATGGTAGGATCAAGAAGAGGCAATACAAATATGCCTTCGTAAGGGGTGATACATCTTTGAGCGATTCGAGAGAACCATTTGAGAAAGTTGAAAAGGCTAGACATTATAAAAAGTTCACATCTTTAGGTACATTGTGGAATAACTTATATGCTAGCTTCATATCGGTCATGATCTTTACCTTAGCCCTAAAACTTTAGACGAGCAAAGGGCTAAGTGTGGGGGAGCTTGTTGATGGGGCGAAATGGGAGGGGTGAAATGGAGAGAAATGAATAGGAAACCTTGCGAACTCACTAAGTTTCTAATCTCTAAAAAGCAATCAACCACGATATCTGGCTTTATTACTTTGGGATGGATCATTAGTTTCACGTTAATGATGTGTGGATGAAAACTAGGAACATGCTAAAAGGAAAGAATCCAAGAAGAAATAAATCAAGGAAACAATATGCTTGCCATCTCTAGGCTAAGAAAGTGAGAATATCACGGGGGTTTTGGTTTACGGAAATAATTGACATGGGACAAAATTTGGATGGGGAGGAAAACTAGAGGGAGAGAGGAGGTAACTAAAACAAGAGTGGGAGAGAGGAGTGTAACATGGGAGAGGCAAAACGTATTGGGCAAATTGGTTCCTTGGCTCTAAAAAAAAGTTCAGCTTAGTTCCTTGGTCCTATTTCCGTTGAAGTTAGTCATTTGGCCCTGAATCGAATTTCGTTTGGGAATTTGGCCCTTTCATTAGTTTCACAAGTTGACGGTGTTAATAGCAAGGTGAAATGATTTTTTTACCCTTAGAGCAAAATGTAACATTTCTGCAATGTGTACAATACAGTCGTACATGCATCTTAGGCTCACTACTACAGAAAATATCTTTAGAGGCAGGTAAAATTGGTTTTTAGAGGCGGTCAGCCCAACCGCTGCAATGCCAGCGATTGTGAAGATAAGTGATTTTCAGAGGCGGTTGTCTTAAGTCAACAGTCCCTAAATATAATTTTCAATTTTTTTAAAAAATCATGTAGAGGCTAAAAATAAGAAAAATATATTTTTAATGTAGCCCGAATGGATCGGGAGCAACCACATCTCACACGATATATTTTTCACTTGTATTGAATAAGTGTCACACCCGGATTTGAACCCACAACCTCTCCCTCGCACGATACCTCTCCTACCATCGCACCATGCAGTCACTTGTGTCTAGTTCTACGATATTGTCTATTTGTACTAATATATACGAATCTTGTAATCAATATTTTAGCTCATAAATAATCTTATAAATGATAAAACTTTCAACAACAAAGTTTTAAATCACTTATTTTTAGAGATGGTTGACATAAGCAACCGTCCTTGAAAATAACATTTTCAGAGGCGGTTTTCTTAACAGAATCACCCCTAAAAATGGATACATTTTTAGAGGCGGATTTTTTTAATGGAACCGTCCCTGAAAATGGATTTTCAGCGACGGTCATGGAGCTACAGTGCTCCCCGGCGACATTATAGGCAGCGTGCTAGTCTAACCGCCTATGATAAAAAAGGGAGGCATTCCTAAAGATCTTTTCTGTACTAGTGGCTGTAACACCCCAGGTGTTTATCACCAATTAAGTAGTGGGTTTAAGCTCAAACACGATAGATTAGTGGAGATGACGATGCCAAAGTCGAACCTATGGAAATAAACCCTAACCTAAACTTGGAAATTGCACCCTCGCTTACATTTAGGCTCAATTGAAAGATATATACTTGGGTGTGTTATCAAAGTATCTTCACATGTCTCACATCAATAACTATCTATATTGATCCCTGGAAAAATTTCATAAAGTTTGGAATCAAAAAGTCACATAAAATGATAAGTTATATGCTCGTTTGGATTATAACTAAAACCTGCCTCACATCCCATGGGAACTAGCGTTTGTGCAACATGTGCAACACATCGTGGACACATGTGGAACAACCTAGTGGAACATGTGTAGCATCTATCTTGAAACAACCACATGAAATGACTATAGCATTTCACTTGAGTTCTATGTTTCAAGGCATGTGAGGCCTACACTTTTGTGCAACCTATACATGGTGAGTATGTTTGGCCTCTACAACACCTTAACTACACTTAGGACACTTAATGGAACAATGTTCATGTTGATCATTTTGCCTAAATGTGCTTCTAAGTGATGGTTGACCATGTATGGACCAGGGAACACTTTTGTTTGACCGTTTCAAAAGTGTGACCTAGAAGCTTTGCATGACTGTGCACCCTTTGACAAAGTTGTAGAGAATTTTATAAGGAACAAACTTTGTTTAAGAGTCAAGTCATAAAAATGTGTGGAACATGCTCAAACAGGGCCCACAAGTCAGTTTTAGGGCTGATTTCAGCACTTAGCCATTTTTAAGCCCTAATTCCGGTAACATCGACGTTGGCATCTCGCGTTCTCAAGATTTCGTTAAGTAACTCAAGCTGACCCAAAAATGAAAGTTGGAAACAATGTAGTGGAAAGCAACATGTAAAGAGTTGGGATCAAATTGACCAAGTTTGACATTTAAAAATTCCAAAACCGAGCCCTAGCTTAACTTGTTGACACTGGTGATTTGGGGACTAATTATATCCTAATCTGAGGGTCTTATGACCATGGTGCTTAAATGAAATTTGTAGGGCATCATGAAAAGAACAACTTTCATAATTGGCCCATGTCCAAATTTGGACCCGAGCAGGCCCGAAAATGGTCTCCAAGTCAGACACAGCAACACGTGACACGTATTCGACGAATTGTCTGAAACGCTGACACGTGCTCTGGACGTGGCGACCATGCCCGACGCCGCGCCCCACCATTGCTGCTCCTCCCTGCCTTGTATGCCGCGCCCTAGGTCATTGGGAGAGGCCGAGGCCGAGCTCTCCATCTTCCACTCGCCCTCGCACGGCCTCGCTCTCTTCTCCCTCGTTCTCTGGCCGCTCTAGGGTCACTAGCCACCGGAGCCGCCATGGACGACGCCAACCGAGCTTCGCCCCCCCCCCCCACGGTCCCTCACCTCTGAACCTCCTCATCCCCAATTGAGCACAAAATCACCTTCCCCAGCCCGTGCTGCACCTTCCGAGCCGTTTCCCCGGTCCGAACCGCCGTCGGAACTCGTCACCGCCATGGCCGTTCCCAGAGCTCCGAGCCACCGCCGTCGTCGCTCTACCTCCGGCCTCCCTCCACCTGAACCGGCCATGCCATCATTTTCCCCGTACCATGCCGCCCCTCTGGAGCTCCTCGCCTCGCCGTCTTCGCCCCTATAGTGAGCCGTCGCCGGAGCACCCGCCGGTAAGCTGTCCGCTGCCGTGGCCACGCCACCACGGGCCTCTTTGGGCCGAGCCAGGGGCACCAGCTAGGGCGTGGTGGTCCCCTAGTGCTCATGCCGCCCTGAGCCGCCGCCGCCGATGACCCCCTCGCCGGAGCCGCGAAGGCCGGCCGCCTCCTCTACCGGCGTCGAGAGGTAGAAGAAGAAGAAGACCGCCCCCTGTGTCCCTCTCTGTCTCTCTGTGAATGACTGGTGGGCCCAACCGGTCAGCAGGTCCCACTTGTCGGTTTAAGGAAGTGGCCGTCCTGGGTATGTATTCGGGTGGAGCTAGCAAATTGAGTTAGGGTTGTTCTAATTCTGTTTTTGAATTTCAGAAAATTTGTGAATCTTAAAAAAATCATATCTCATGTTAGGTAATTCCAAAAATAGCAAGAGTGAACTTTTTGGAAACCTTGGGAAAAGATCTATGCAGTGGAGTCATAATATGTTACATGTTTGTAGATATTTTCTGATGTCTTTATTTAAGCCTTAAAAATGCTCCAAAAATGCTTACCAACTTGAGCAGAGCCATATTTAGAGTTTTAGAAGTCCAACATTAGTGATTCCAATTTTGTTGGTCTTCTAGTAATATGCACTATCTAAAAAAATAAAACTTATAGGTTATTTCCGGGTTTCAGGATGTTTTACCTAGATCTTGTTAAATGGAAAATAAATGCTTGTTTTCCTTGTTATTTTTATATCTTGAGTTTTGATGCTCCAATTGATGTGAAAATTTTATGGTAGGATCTTCATGCTATGGATGTACTGTGGTATAAATTTCATGGTCATTGCTTACTATATGCTCAAGTTATTGATTTAACTTGTTTATAGCTTGATAAATAGCTTATAAATAATATATAAATGATAAAATAGAAAATGTTGTTCCATTACCTTAGTATGATGTTTCCCTATCATATTGATTCATAATATGGCTTTGTGTTCACAGAAAATATTGAGTGTTAAGTTTAACTTGCTCTCACATGATTATCGCAATAGCTATTTGTCTTTTTCATAGAGGTTGATATACTTGCCCAAATAGATTGAAATTTGGACAGTAGACTTTTGAGAGCATATTTAGGCCACTGTAATTTTTGTAGAATTTATTGTGCACTTTTGATAGGTGTTCATAATTCTACCTAATTATCTAAATAAATTAAGAAAATGCACTAAAAGAAATTATTTAGGAATGGACACTATGTTTTATGGTGTTAATTAGTCATGTATGACATGTTGGTAAAGTTGGTTTTGTCTAATTATATGTTTGCAACATAAGTTAATAATTATTTCTTGCAAACGAGTTTTCTGGACGGATCTGGGAACTTAGCAAAGTTCTTCATGATAATGTGTTTTGTTGTAAAACTTGTTTATACAAAAGTTGTAGATAATTTATGTATCTAGCCTTTGTTAAAATTTGGTGGCATTTGGCCATATGGTTTAGAAACTACAGCTGTTTAAAGTTAGGTTACAGAATTGCTTGCTCTCTGTCTTGTTAGACCAGTTTCTGTGTTTGTGTAAATTCGACATATTAAACTTTGGAATCATGCTATGATGTTTATAAATGAAATTTAGATAATTTCATAATCTTTCCATAATGTCTTCTTGCAAGTCATTTGGAGTTGTAGATCTCCAGTTATGATTAAATTACTCAGCTGTTGGTCAGATGTCCAGAGGGTAGCAATTTCTAGTTCTAGTACTTTGATTAACTTTGTCATGCTTGGGTATTGAAGTGTGACTCATATCTTTGATGATACTTGGGTGGTACCCTGTGATCTAGTGAGACTTGTTTCTTGATTGATGTGCTTGCCCTCTTCTATGTTATGTCTTAATGAGAATTAAGTTAATTAGCTCTAGGTGTTTATGTGAACTTTGGTATGCTTGCATGATTACTTTGTTTATTGCACTTCTATGCATTCATACATATGTATTATTGCACCTCATTTAGGTACGCTAGCTAAAGCACGTGGAGGACATGATGTGGAGCTGAACCCGAAGATGGTGTTGGTGGATCCACCCCTCAGATGGAAGGCTGGACAAGTGCTAGTGGGAGATGCTCGCCAAGCGTGGGTCATCTAACAAACACTGACTAGTGTCGTATCCCAGGCAAGCCCCGGAGCATTATAAGCATCCTACCTTCAAAGCAATTAATTATATATATGTTATAAGTATTGTTGCATTAAGTGGTAGGAGTTGGTTGAAAACCTTGCTGCATTATATCATTCCTTGTCTAGATATATGAATCCCTGAATCCTACATAGACTAGGATCGAGTAGATGCTTAGCCCTGTTTTAAGCGGTAGAAGTCAGGTGATTTCCTGTCACCTGCGAGATGTAGGGATATTCATATATGGCACGGTTGGCTATAATGCTATCGTGGAATGGAACCATGTGTTAATAAAATGAAATGAGACCGGACGGGATGACGATAGTGAAGCAATAAGGCATGGAGGTCTTGGGTGTGGATCTATCCCCGTCTGAGTCATTTAAGGACCGATTCGCTGTACGTCCTTGAGTCATGTTGAACGCAGTCTAACACTTAGTTGGCCGGATAAGTCGTTCCGACCGCGAAGCCGAGTAATATGGTTCAGGCCGAGAATCGAATGGTAGGTTGCTTCTTGGAGGAGAGAAAAGATATGCTTGGGGACATTGGCGTGAGACCAAGGGGGGTTAGAGTCCCTATCACCTGGCAGAGTGTCGCCCTTAGGGTCGCGACATTATTCGGACCCGCGATTCCTGAATCGTATGAAAAGGTGGCATGTGCGACCCTGGCAGGGGTCTGCACGGTGAGTGTTAGAAATACCCCTCCAGCTGGATAGGAATTCGATTCGAATCGCGTCGCTCCTGGTTAGTGAGCACTTGACTTGAGCAGCGGCAACGTAGATTCTATTAAATTAAACGGATGGTTAATTGGATAACGATGGAAAGGTTGCCTCAATTTATACCTGCTATGGTTAATATTGTTTGCTCCTAATAAAGTGAGTGCTCTAGTACAGGTTCTAATATAGATGACAGGTCAATGATAATTAACTTGATGCTTAAGCATTAATGATTACTTATCCATATTAAGCTTTTATGCAAAATGTTGTCAAGCTAGCCCACTTTATATCAGCCTTGCATGATCCTTGGTGTCACTTTATTTCTGGTTTTTGATGGGTAAGTCTAGCTGAGTACATTGTTGTACTCAGGGTTTTATCCCCACTTGTTGCAGGTTGTGATGTATCATGGCGTCTGCAAGAGTTGGTTGGCTCCTGCTGTAGAGGCGGAGTGTGATCACGGGCATGATCCTTCTAAGTTATCTTCTCTCTAATGCTTTTGTTAGAAGTCGACCTTGGTACTGGCATGTATTCCAAATAAGGGTGTTGTTAGTTTCAAATTACTTTGCTTCCGCTACTTTTGAACTTAAGTTGTAATAACTATGTTGAACTCCGATGTATATTGAATTACTTGTGAAATGGTTGTAACATGTGACTTGTTATGTTGAATCACTACGATCTTGGCTTGTATGTTGGTTGGTTTGAAATCCCTCGTGATTTCATTGGACTACCGGAGTTATATGGGCTCAAGTGCGAGAATTTGATCACTCCGGTGATTGTTTTTGTACTTGTGCTCTTATAATTTGGACGGTTCCGTTACAGTGGCCGTCTATTATCATTAATCTTCCAAAATAAGTAAAATACTTTTTCAAGTATGAAATTATTATATTTCATATATATTTGCCCATGACATCACAATGACCATTTCAAATGCATATAAATTCATACTTCAAGTGCACGCGTACATAATGGTTTCAATCTAATGGATGAAAACAGTAAGGGGATATGTTCAGGTCATACTTGAACAAGGTTCACACATATAAGAGATGTCTAAGTTCACAAATAAGTTCATATTAACCAAGTGAAGCAAACATACATTACATGGCATCAAACATGAGAACATGCATATCAAAGGCTAAGTCTTCTCTTGCTTGGTGTACTCATTACAGGGCTTGGTGGTTGTATTTTTTTTGCTTCTAGTACCCATGGATGGGCTGTCAAGTGGCACTGATAAAGTGTTAACATCCTTATTAATACTTGGCACTTTCTTCTTCTTTATGGGTTTTACCTTTTTTGTAACCTTAGCCTTTACAGGTTGTTCTATATGCGAGGGATACTCGATGAAAAGTTCTTCCAGCTGATTTGAGCCACTTCTTGACCTTCAAACGTTCATTTTTAGCAGCAGATATTATTAATTTAATATATAATAGTCAAATGGAAAAAATCAGAGTTAGGAAAAATGCCTTTTTGATAGCCAGAGTTAGATTTATTTGTTTTTCCCTTAGTCTTACTCAAAATCTCCAAGCTTTGGCTGTGATGATAGAGAGCATCTATTTAGTTTCCTAACCAAGTGGCTGTTAATAGTAACAAAAACTTTCAGCACCAGTGTTAATTACCTTCTAGATGCTTCGGGAGTACAATCATCGCTATTTCTCTTTTTGCTAGTTGTTGTTTCCAAGTTTTGACTAGAGGGGCAAAGTCATATTTAGAATTTATGACAAGTTTCAAACAACAATTAGAGAAAGTAATAAATTGCAAACCTTGGTGGAAAAGACATGGATGCAGCCGGTGCATCTTCCTCCAAAGGAAAAATAGAACTGTGGGCAGATTTGTCCCTCTTCTTTGGAGGACTCCTACAAGAACAAACCATCAAATCACTATGTTTTTAGAAAGAAAAAAAAATGATAGTAAGAGTAGACACATTTATCACCTGATAGTAAGAGTGGACGCATCCTCGCCCTCCTTAGCCTGCTCCGCATCAGCCTCGTTCGCACGGCCGGCAGCCTGCCCTGCGGCGCCCTAGGTCGTGCGGCCGGCAGACTGCCCCACTGCGCCCTGTGTCGCACCGCCGCCGCCCAGACCCGCGGCGCCCTACCTCACGTCAGGGGCGAACAACCCTGACACCGACCGGGCCGCCCTGCTATGCCACAAACGTGGTGGATCTAGCGTCGGCGCAGGTGGATCCGCCGGCGAAGCCTCGTCGGAGCCGTCCATCTCCAGTGCCGGTGTCTAGGGTTTGCATGGAGGTCGCCCAAAATCCCAACGCCTCTGACTGCAGATCGACGAAGGGGTACGGGGAATACTCACGCGCCTGTGTGAAATGGTACGGGGATATTTTCGTCTTTTCGCGCACGACTCCTAAGCTGGTTGACAGTAGAGATGGATGGAATGGACGGGTGGGCCAAAAAAACTAAACAAATTTCAATTTAGGTCCAAATAACTAAGTTCAACAGAAATAGGGCCAAGGAACTAAGCTAACTTTTTTTAGGGCCAAGGAACCAATTTGCTCAAACGTATTGGAGCAAGGGCAGAACTTTGCGGGTAGTTTCTCTACACTACTAATAAAAACAGAAGAGGTCATCAACACCTTTGCTCCGCCCCCTTTGATCCATGCGATGCCCAATGGGTTGGAATGTTTGCATGTGGTATACTCATCCATCTCTACCCCTACTCTAGGCACCACTCTCTCTCTCTCTCTCCCTCATTTCCCACTATACAAAAAAGATTTTAGAAGACAAGCATCCTGATTAACTTTCTAAAAAAAAGCATCCTGATTAACAGAGGTGGGGCAAAAAGTGAAATGAACTCCAAAAATAGATAACAATTTTCAGATATCGTCACACCATTTTTGTAGAAGGTTTGCCTCCAAAATCTTATTAACATATAGACGGGCCTGTTAAGAGGCCCACCACTATTAACATGCCCAACCCGCTACCAGAATACATGGCCCATCTTGACCTACTTTCCATATCAAACTATATAAGGAAACCTAATTCTGCTAAAAAAGGTAAGAAAACCTAACTTCTCATTTCATTTCCTCACGTCGTCCATCGCCGCCCTGGTTTCACTTCTCTCTCTCTGCCATCACCCGATCCACATCCCATCTTCCGACGTTGGCGTCACGTGCAGAATCCCCACGTACATCCTTCTCGATGGCTGTGCCTATAGCTCCTTTGGTGACACAAGGGCCCCATCCTCCGGTGGCATATTGTGTTTGAGTGGTGGCGGTGAGGTGGATCAGGTAGATCGAGGTCGCGCATGCCTAGTGCTAGCAGATCGAGGGCAGTAGCGCGCAGGCTAGGGAGAAGCCCCTTAGAGGTGGCGAAGGGGGCTGGGGCGAGCCCCTCCGATGACAACACAATGGATGCAAGCAGGTGAGCTCCATGGGCTAGGGGTGAGCCCCTCTGGGCTCTAGTGGAGGAATGCCAGGAGCCCAGGACACCACTCTGCATGTTGTGGAAGACAATTGGCATTAGACGTCTCTTATGATGACATCAGCGGGTATGGAGATACCTTTATACTCTCCCTCTCCTCTCTCTCAATCCACTTACCCTCTCTCTCATAGATCTAGGCAGAGATTTAGTGCAGGCTAGATCTGGGAGAAAATAATGTGGTCATGGCCTCCAGCAGACTCATTTTTGTAGGTCCACAGCGGAAAACATGCTTGGTGGTGGACAGAGGATGCATAGTCCTCGGCTGTCCAAAACAACCACTAGGATCAGCTGTGTGGGTAGAGGCGGCATCGTGCACAGTGTGTCCACGGCAGCAAGCGGCTTGACGTCTTGGTAGAGTGGGTCCTGTTAGATTGATCTCTCCTCTAATGAGCCCAACGGCTCATTAGGCCTTTGATCAGCGCCCTGATCGGGGGCGCCCAGCCCAATAATGGCTGGTGGGCCCCCGTCGCGCAGCGCTATATAAAGGAGGTGGGGAGCCAGGGCTCAAGTTACGAGGTTCACCTGAGCCGCCTTTTCCCCACCTACAACCCTAACCGATCTCGAGGGTCGTGCTGTGAGCGACGGGAAGCACCGCCGCCGTCACTGCATCGCGCTCCCCTTCTCCGACCGTCACTGCCCGTGCGCAGCCACCATCAACGTTCGTGATGGCGTCCGGATCGAACTCCAACCTTCCTACAGACGGTTTGCACCACCTAACTCCCCTTTCTCCCTATCTCCCTCTCGGATCTGGTAGTTCTATCACTAGGAACTTTGTCTACTACTTGTTTCACTGGTTTACCCCACTGGATCTATGTCCTAGCGGTACTATTAGCCTAACAGTGATGCTATTAGTTTAAACATTGGTATCGGAGGACTGGATCTAGGTGTAGATCCAGTTTGGGGGAAAGAAACTGGAACAATCCTAACTACGAAACCCTAGAAGGGTTAAAGCAAAGAAACCAATGACCGATCTCGGATCATAAAAGTAAACATGGAACCCTAACCCTAAGATAGAAGGAGTCGGCGCGCGGGAAGAATCGAACCCTAGCAATGAAAAGGGCAAGGGAACGGAGTGACCTACCCGGGATCTCCACCTCACCGCTGCCATGTCCACTATTGCACGGCCGCTCGTCGGCGAGTGGGTCGGACACCGCGCGAACACCGGTATAGAGCACCACCGCGCGGCCACTCGACGGCGGCATGCTCAACCACTGGCGAGCATGCGCACCGGCGAGGGGGCACGCGGTGGCGCCGTCTCTTTCCTCTGGGACCGCCATGAATAAGGGCTGCTCCATTCGGCTGCGGCGCTGGCGGGGAAAGAAAGGGGAGGAGGAGATAGAGAGAGTGAGGTTAGGGTTTGACAGCAGACGGCCGCGTCGGGGTTTTGTTCACGCGATCTCACCGGTCGGCCGTCGGATCCCTCTGGACGGCCACGATTGCGTCCGGTTGATTGGGCCACCTTGTGGCCCAGGCGGGGCGGCGCTTTCCCGGCCCAGGCCCAGGTTGCGGCCTGGGCGCGGGAAGCGGCTCGCGAGCGGCGCTGCCGTGGGCCTAATGGGCCGCAGCTGATGGCGTGCGCGGGTGGGCCGATTCTTTCCGCTGGGCCAGAAGGAAAGAAAAGATATTCCTATTTTCTAATTTTCCATAAACGATTATTACATGTTTCATTGTTTCGATTTGAATAAATTTTAAATTCTGTGCAATTTTATCCAACGATAATTTTGTTCAGTGAAATATTACGGAGTGTTTCTGGAAAATAGAATTATAGGAATTTTTTTTACAATTGTTTTCCGCTGCGTACTTAAAGATGTTATTTCATTATTAAATTCGAACCAACGGGAGAATTTAATTTTGAAAAATAGATAAATTTTGAACTCATTATAATATTGTTATTATTCTGACCAACGTTGATTAATAGCAGTATTATGATGTTATTATGATTTTATCATGCATTAATTCTATTTCTACCCAACGGTGATCTAGAATTAGTGTAAAAAGGATGATTTTTTGTATGTTTTAATTTTGACCAACGTTGGAATTAAAGCATGCAATTATTCATGTTATAATTATGTTCTCACTTTATATGACTTATATTTTCAGGAGGTTACTCTTTGATGGGGTTTATCAAAGATATCCCACCCCTCAAAGGTGACAACTACAACGAATGGAAAAAGAAAATTGACCTCGCCTTTGTTTTGGCTGAGGTGGACTGGGTGGTCACCACACCATGCCCCAGTGAACCTGTGGCACCGGTGAGGGAGGCCAATGAGTCTGATGCTGAATGGCAGAAAAAAGAGAGGGACCATGCTCCCGTACAGATGGCATATGACCTACAAAAGCAAAAGTGGGTCAATGTCAACAAAAAGTGTGTTGCTGTCATAAAGAACACAATTGAGCCTACCATAATGGGCTCAATCCAAGAGTGTGACACTGTCACAGAGTACTTGGAAAGGATAAAGAGTCAGTTCTATGGCTCTTCAAAGACATATGCTACTCAGCTGATAAAGCAGCTGGTGACAGAAAAATACACTGGAGGTGGTCATGGCAATGGCATAAGAGAGCACATATCAAAAATGAACCATTTGAACAACAAGCTAAAACCAATGGATCTAGCTCTTACGGAAGAGTTTCTTGTCCATTTGATTTTTGCTTCTTTACCAAAAGAGTTTGACACATTTGTTGTCAACTACAACATTCAGCCCGAGAAATGGGATCTAGAACGTTGTATGGCAATGTGTGCACAGGAGGAAGAGAGGATAAAAGCCGCCAATGGTGGTACTCTCAATTTTGTTAAAGACAACAAAAGAAAGAATTTCAATGCCAATGCCAACTCTCCCTCAAAGCCAAAGGGCAAAGCTCCCATGCAGCATCAGCCTCAGCAGAACAAATTCACAGTGAACAAAGATCAGTGTCTTCACTGCAAGAAGACGGGACATTACAAGAAAGATTGTCCCAAATTCCTAAAGATGATCATGGCAAAGCAAGGTGAGAACATGATTACGTTTATAAATGAATCCCTGTATGTACAGTATTCGAAATCTACTTGGTGGATTGACTCAGGAGCAACTGTCCATGTTGCAAATTCTTTACAGGGATTCCGTTCGATGAGAACTACGCAAAGAAGCGAAAGGCACGTTAAAGTCGCAAATGGAGTCCAAGCAGACGTCGAAGCTGTTGGCAATGTCTCCTTAGAGCTTGCTGATGGATTCATTCTTTTGTTAAAAGATGTTTTATTTGTTCCGTCATTACAAAGAAACTTGATTAGTGTGTCATGTTTGGACAACGATGGATTTGATTGTCATTTTGGAGATGGCAAATGTGAAATATTATGTAATAATGAATGTGTTGGCCTTGCTTTTCAAAAGCAAGATCTTTATTTGTTATCACTTCATGAAAATGTGAATTCCGTATGTGATGCGAATGATAACGTATTCTCATTTGTGAACGTGAATAGAAAACGAAAGAGAACTCAAGATGCGTCGTCGAAATTATGGCACTGTCGTTTAGGCCATATTTCGAGGGGGAGAATAGAGAGACTAGTTAAGAATGATATTCTTCCTCCATTAGAGTTCTCAGATTTTGAACAGTGCAGAGAATGCATTAAAGGAAAATACACGAAGCAAATTAAAAAGGATGCTAAACGAAGCACAGGAATTCTACAGATAATTCACACAGACATCTGTGGTCCTTTTCCTGTGAAAAGTGTGGATGGTTTTGATTCGTTCATAACATTCACAGATGACTACTCCCGTTATGGTTACATTTATCCAATTAAAGAAAGAAATGAAGTGTTGGATAAATTTAAAATATTTAAGGCTGAAGCCGAAAATCAGCATAATTTAAAGATTAAAGTGGTTCGGTCTGATCGTGGTGGGGAGTACTACGGTCGACATACCCCATATGGCCAAGCTCCTGGACCCTTTGCAAGGTTTCTACAGGAGAATGACATAGTAGCCCAGTATTCTACACCGGGCGAACCTCAGCAGAATGGAGTAGCTGAAAGGCGAAACCGTACCTTAATGGATATGGTGCGTAGTATGATGAGTTACTCTGACTTGCCATTAAGTCTATGGATGGAGGCGTTAAAAACCGCCATTTATATTCTAAATAGAGTACCAAGCAAAGCGGTGCCCAAAACACCATATGAATTGTGGACAGGAAGAGAGCCCTCACTAAAACACTTACGTGCGTGGGGGAGTCCTGCTGAGGCAAAAGTGTTTAACCCAAATATTGGGAAGCTAGATCCCAAAACAGTTAGCTGCCATTTTATTGGCTATCCTGAAAAGTCAAAAGGTTTTCGTTTCTACTGTTCAGATAGATACACAAAATTTGTAGAAACGAGACACGCTGTTATCTTAGAGGATGAAATGATGAGGGGAAGCATGGTGGCTCGAGAAATTGTTCTTGAGGAGAAACGGGTATATGTGCCCACTCCGATGATTCAGGAACCATTCTTTGAACTACCTGTTCTTGTTGCACCAACAGTGCCAGATACTGTAGTGCCAACACCTGTTGTCAGTTCTCCTATGGTGACAGTAAATAATGATGAGGAACCTGTCCTTCAGGAACCTATACAAACTGATGCCACAGATGAAGGGGAGCAACAACAGCCCCAAACTGAAAATGTGCCAAATGTGGAGGCCCCGAGAAGGTCCCAAAGAACTAGAAGATCAGCTATACCTGATGATTATGAGGTGTATAACACTGAAGAATTTCAAATGGAGGGTGATCCCACTTCATTTGAAGAAGCCATGAGAAGCGATAATTCATCCAAGTGGCTTGAGGCCATGGAAGATGAAATAAAGTCAATGAGTACCAACAAAGTTTGGGACTTAGAACCTATTCCTAAAGGAGCCAAGACAGTAGGCTGTAAATGGGTCTATAAGACAAAACGTGACTCCCAAGGAAATATTGAAAGGTTTAAAGCGCGACTTGTGGCAAAAGGTTTCACACAAAGAGAAGGGATCGATTACAATGAGACGTTTTCTCCAGTCTCATGTAAAGATTCCTTCAGAATTATAATGGCATTAGTGGCACACTACGATTTAGAGTTACATCAGATGGATGTAAAAACGGCATTCCTGAATGGGGATCTGGAGGAAAATGTTTACATGGCTTAACCAAAAGGTTTTATCATGGAAGGAAAAGAACGAATGGGATGCCGCTTAAAGAAATCGATTTATGGGTTAAAGCAAGCTTCAAGACAGTGGTATTTGAAGTTTGACAGAACAATAAAGAATTTTGGGTTTAAAGAAAATATTGAGGATAATTGTGTTTATGCAAAGTTTAAGAATGGAAGGTATATCTTCCTAATCCTGTACGTAGATGATATCTTACTTGCTACTAGTGATGTTCATCTACTACTGGAGACAAAGAAGTTTTTATCTTCAAAATTTGATATGAAAGATCTTGGTGAAGCGTCTTTTGTTTTAGGCATAGAGATTCACCGAGATAGAAGTAAAGGGGTATTAGGACTATCACAAAAGGCATACATAGAAAAGGTTTTAAAGAAATTCAGTATGCATAAATGTAGTGCATCACCTGCACCCATGGTCAAGGGCGACAGATATGGGGATTTTCAATGCCCAAGGAACCAATACGAGCTCGATCAAATGAAAGTGGTTCCATATGCTTCTGCTGTCGGAAGCCTACAATATGCTCAAGTGTGCACGCGCCCTGACTTAGCTTTTGTTACCAGGTTGCTTGGCAGATTTTAAAGTAATCCAGGAATTGAACACTGGAAACTGGTAAAGAAAGTCTTGCGATATTTGCAAGGTACGAAAGGCCTCATGTTGACGTATAGAAAATCAGATTATCTCCAGATAGTGGGGTATTCGGATTCTGATTATGCGGGAGATGATAGAAAATCCACGTCAGGATATGTGTTCACTCTCGCAGGAGGAGCAATTTCATGGAAAAGCTCAAAACAAACCGTCACTACATCGTCCACAATGTATGCCGAGTTTGTAGCGTGTTATGAGGCAACGGGGCAGGTGAACTGGCTAAAGAAGTTCATACCCGGTTTGAAGGTGGTCGACAGCATACATAAGCCACTAAAGTTATACTGCGATAATAATCCAGCAGTACAGTACGCTTACAACAATAGGTCAAGGGGTGCTGCCAAACACATTGACATAAAGTATTATGTTGTGAAGGATAAAGTCCGGGATCAAATTATAAATCTTGAGCATATAAGCACTGAAAAGATGCTCGCGGATCCGCTTACAAAAGGCTTACCACCCAACGTGTTCAGGGAACATGCAGCCGGCATGGGTTTAAGGGAAAGCCTATGACTCCTAGACTATAATAAAGGGCCCAAAAGTTAAAGTAACTGTTTCCGATCAGAGACGCGCATTGTAGCTGTCGAATCTATGGGCGATTGACCGTGACGATGAAACATGCTCTATGCACTTATCTGTGATGGAACGAGTAAAGTTAAAAGCATTGAAGTCAAAGATGAAAGGTTAAAGTATAAGTGAGATCAAGGGGGAGAATGTTAGATTGATCTCTCCTCTAATGAGCCCAACGGCTCATTAGGCCTTTGATCAGCGCCCTGATCGGGGGCGCCCAGCCCAATAATAGCTGGTGGGCCCCCGTCGCGCAGCGCTATATAAAGGAGGTGGGGAGCCGGGGCTCGAGTTACGAGGTTCACCTGAGCCGCCTTTTCCCCACCTACAACCCTAACCGATCTCGAGGGTCGCGCTGTGAGCGACGGGAAACACCGCCGCCGTCACTGCATCGCGCTCCCCTTCTCCGACCGTCGCTGCCCGTGCGCAGCCACCATCAACGTTCGTGATGGCGTCCGGATCGAACTCCAACCTTCCTACAGACGGTTTGCACCACCTAACTCCCCTTTCTCCCTATCTCCCTCTCGGATCCGGTAGTTCTATCACTAGGAACTTTGTCTACTACTTGTTTCACTGGTTTACCCCACTGGATCTATGTCCTAGCGGTACTATTAGCCTAACAGTGATGCTATTAGTTTAAACAGGTCCATGGCAGCTAGCGGGCTTGACGTCTCGGTACAGTGGGCTCGATGCCGGGTTCAACGGTCCCGTTTTTGTTTTTTCTTCGATTTTTAGATGCGGACATGGGCACGGGATCCACATGTCTGTCTGTGTGTATGATACGAAATCCTTGTCCGCGGTTGATTATTAAGGTTCAATTCAAAAAATTGAGACTCTGTTCTAACACATGGGCACATATCTAGTAATATAATATTTGAACAATATATAAATAAAATGCATTAGTAACCATAAAAATATATTTGTTTTGAAAAGAAAATGTAGAAACATTGAGCCGTCCGGACGACACCCAGTACCAAGCAATTCCGTTTTGGCGTAGGATTCTTGGGTTACGGGTACGGCTTCGTTTGCGTGGCTGTTCCCGTGATATGCTCGCGATAAATCGTGCCTGTTCCGGACTCCTGGCGACTACAAGTTCTCTACTAGATCTGTATCCCGTCCGCCGCCCTTGCGATCTCGCCGTCGACCAGGAACGAGAGGTGAGGTGATGGCGTTGGGACGGGAGCTGCCGGAAGACCTCGTCGCCGACGTCCTGCGCCGCCTCCCGCCACGCTGCCTGGCTGTTTCCCGGTGCGCCTGCAGGACATGGCGTGACCTCATCGACGACCGGCGGCTGCTGCGTAAGGACCTGCTCCCGCGCACCGTGGGCGGCATTTTCATGAACTACTGCTCGCACCATGTCTCGGAGTTCTTGGCCCGCCCCACGACGGGACCCTCCATCTCCAGCGACCTGGAGTTCATCCCTGGGATCTTTGAAGTCATCGACCACTGCAACGGCCTCTTGCTTTGCACACAGACCTTAGGCGACCATGACGTTGACTGCGTCGCTAACCCTGCGACGAGGCAGTGGGCATGGCTGCCGCCGCTGCCCCCCCGGCAGATGAGGAAGCAGGGCTTTCGCCGAAGGCAATGCCTCGTGTACGATCCCACCTTGTCACCGCACTACCGTGTGTTCTTGATTGGTTCTTCCCTCGATCAGAAAGATCGTCAGCACAAGTCTGCGCTGCAGGTATATGTATATTCATCAGAAACCGGGCGGTGGGAGGAGAGGTGGTTTGCTCCGGAAGTCCCTGTGGAAACGACCATTGCTGTTGATGATGACACGCGACTCAATAAAGTCTATTGGCGAGGAAGGCTTTACCTTCTCTGCGAAAAGGGTCTTGTTCTGAGGTATTTTCCTTGTCAATGCATTATAGCCATAGAATAACTTATTCTATAGCCATGTCTATTTATTATAATATTTATACTAAACTACGTAAGATAAAGTAAATACATATTTACGATACCTGTATTACTATAACTCATAATAATATTTATCATAATAATGTTATACTCCCTCCATCTCAAATTTTGAGTTATTCCAAGAATCTTGGAGAGTCAAAGCATCTCAAATTTAACCAAATTTATATGACAAGATAATAAGATTCATGATGCCAACTAAGTATCATTAGATTCTTTATTAATTATATTTTCATAGTATACCTATTTGATGTCATAAATCTGTGTAATTTTCTCTATAATTTTGGTCAAACTTGAGATGCTTTGACTCTCCAAGATTCTTAGAATGACTTACAATTTGGGATGGAGGGAGTAGTAAAATTATTTTGGAGGGTCCGTTACAACAATCTTGAAAAGAGATTTGCTAAAATTCAAGGCGCGTTTGGTTCATAACCGAACCTTGCCACACTGTGCTGAGTTACCGTGCCACAATTTTGGCTCTCGTTTGGTTCGTAGCGGCAGTTATGGCACGTCACAGCCTCGCCAACGCTCGCTAGTTCAATTCCTCGCCAAAACATGCCGCAAGTTCGGTGGACGAAATCGAGTCTGCACTTCTGGCGCGGCCAAAGACTGGGCGTGGCAGCTTCTGGACGCCATCCAAAAGGACCCTCAATCTTTGTTGCCTTTCAGACGACCATTACATTTTTTTGTAATTGAAATTGTAGCTTTAGTTTGTTGCAATTTATGCAGGTATATAGTCTGAATTTTTTTGCTTGGAGAATTAAAAAATTCCTTTAGACAAACTACAAACTTGACAAAATATGATCTGAATTGGCACAAAGATAATAAACCGTTTACAATTGTTTCTATTCTATATAGTCAGACAAGGACAAAATTTTGATATGTTATGCTACAAAGACAAAAAAAAAACAAATCACAAAAATAACAATTTACTTGCACTAGTTTCTTGTATAGAAGTGTTGTAAATCATCATAAAAATCAGGCACATGAAATATAGAAGTGAACTTCTCTCTCTATATATATATGGACTCTTAAAGTTACATGCTGACCATGTGTCACTGACTCATATTTTTTTTCCTGTTGAAGGATATCCATCTCAAATGCAAATTACAGACTGATTCCAACCCCAGCAGGTGTTGATCACTTCGATTGCTATCATGGATTCTTTTCGTTGGGAAGATCGGAGAAGGGGGTATATTGTGCATTTGAATATGACTGGCATCAACTTCGAATTTTTCTTCTCAACGAATCATGTGGTCAAATAGTGTGGGAATTGAGGCATTGTGTTGATCTGACGACCTTTGCATGTAAGTTGGAAACACGTAGGGTGTACGGTGATCAACCAAATGGACCCTGGATATTAGAGGATATCAAGTACTACAAATATTCTTATTGTGGGAATGATAAGCATAAAATGGTACTGGAAGACAACTATGAATGGAACTCTGATGATGATAATGTTCTTAGCACTGAAGACATGGTTGAAGGGCACTATATTGCAGGAGATACCATATGTTTACTTGGATTTCATCCTTACAAAGAGGTTGTCTTCTTGAATGCAGGTTTGTCTAGAGCAGTAGTCTATCATTGGAATACCTCAAAGTTTCAGGACTTGGGCAACATATGTCCAAAAGAGTACCTTTACCTCGCTGGCCTTGTGGCTGCTATTGAGACCTCTTTCATATACACACCGTGCTGGATGGAGGATTTCCCATAAAATAGTTTGCAAGCACCAATTGAAGAATAGCACAATTTGTACAAGCTGTGGAGGGATCAATTGAACAGAAAGTTTAGCCATGTTTGATTCTTTGTCCTAGTTTAATTATATCCTATGTTTGTGTTGGGTAGCAATGCAAGGCCACCTTCAATTTTCACCTTTCTTATTGTTTTTATTCTATATATACTAAGAGCCCATGCATTGCAACTGTTATTTTTTCTATACTAAAAGGTGCTCCTTACTCAAATGAGATTGAAGAATGTATCATGCAACAATATAGTCATATTTTTTCTTAGATTCAGTTGTTTTTAAAACTAGTTTTTAATAACTCTTAAATCTTAATATAAAAACTGCATTTATTGCTAGAGATCACAAATATGCATTCAGCGTGACATGTACACTAGTAGGCATATACTCGTAGCATCAAGCCTTAACCACGCTGCTATATGGATCACGGCATCACACTTCATCAGTCCATCCATCTCCATTATCCTTCTCATATATACTTGTTCCAATTCATACGCCATTTAGGGTACAACTTTGGCCACATCGCCATCCCCACTTTTCTCGTTGTTTATAGCCCATGTGTAATAGCTTAGCGTGAACTTACAAACTAGGGTGGTTCGGCATTTTACTATACGTAACTCTAGACCAGTCCAAAGCGTGTTGTATATATGTTCAAACTCTTCTACCTTATTAATGTTAATCAATCTTGCATATTCGAGAAACAAATGTGTCCACAGATATTACTCAACAATTGGATACTCACGATAAGGTATAGACTGAGTTGAAGCTCGCCCAGGGCGGTACGTCGTTGTTGCATGGTCTGTACTGCACTTAGACTGACCGCAGTTGGAACCGTATATGATCTGGTAAAAGATATAGAGGAGTATATATCGTTGAAAACTGCTGCATCGGGGACCGGTAAAGTGTTCGCTATCCCACGGCCTCCGCTAAATTCAGCGGTATAGCGTAGGCACGCTACCGCGCATGTGCGTGGGCCCAGTTGCTGCTGCAGCACGAAAGAGGAGGGAGAAAGTGCATGCAACGTGGGCCCCACTGCTGCTACTAACTAAAAAAATGCTATAAATCACAAACCAATTAACCAAATTAAATTTCGATTGCATCATTAAATTCGTAACAATAAATCCTTCAAAACTAGATCTCACATGGATATATTTAGATAAAGTGACAAGTGGGTCCCATAGTGGATAGAGGATGATATAAATGAAGGATGGGTGTGGGAGAATTAGTTATAGAAGAGAGAATCTTAGTGACTAGAATATATAGAGAACGAATATAGAGGTCCATGGTGCGGATAGCCTTAGGTAACTTGCCTCGTAGGGTCGACCAAGTCTGATGGTCCAGCCTGGCAGCCCAACCCACTTCTTCGTCAAGTCCACTGACAAATAGATACGTAGGTCCATCACATCCTACGTACCCTCTTCAAAATTTGGCTCGTCCGGTCGTCCCCAAGCCAACTCGTAAGCAAAACTTTTGTGTCGCACGGAATTAGTAAGGGCCATACCACACCTTAATTAGATACGTAGGTCCATCACATCCTACCTACCCTCTTCAAAATTTGGCTCGTCCCCAAGCCAACTCGTAAGCAAAACTTTTGTGTCGCACGGAATTAGTAAGGGCCATACCACACCTTAATTATATATATCATAGCAGTTTGGATTTCCACCATTAATTGCTGGGGCGCGTTCCAGAGTCCACCGATAGCTTCATCAACTCGTTCAAGAAGGGATTTGACACGCCGATCCTATCCACTCCGATTCTCAGGGTCACCAGGAAGAAGGGTACACAGGACGAGGACTTCGTGCCCAAGCGGAGCATCAGGTTGGCAGCAAAAAGCGGATACAGAGAGCTGCGACCGGAGAAGCAAGTGCACAAAGTCACCTGAAACATACATATACAACATAGAAGAGAGAAATGTTGCACCAGTCAATATTTGTATCTCTAAAAAATAAATTTATTGTGAAAATATACTCAATTACCAATCCAACTATACTTATTACACATCATAAGTATGAGTATTTTTTTAGATATATTTAGTTAAATTAAAAAATTGATCTTTTTGGAAAACTAGACGTATATTTATATTGGGATGGATGGAGTAGAGTGCAGTAACTTAATGAAAAAGTTACTTTCAAAATGTAGGATACCTGCCAATCCATGATGACAATGATGCGACTATTAGCCTGCGTTGGGAATTGGTGGTCCGAAGGTAGCTCTGCCTACTTGCCTATCACTATATTTTGTGCCTAACGTTTCTATTGGTATGCGTTGAGGCTGCCTTAGCAGCCGCACGCACAACATAGTTTATGTGGCAGATTGATTCTGCTTTTCGCAGATTAAAAATACACGAATGCTAAGTTGTGTGCTGTCTTTGGCATTACGGGCAGCATGTCCACCGAAGCCATCACCGAGTATGCGCAGCTTCGGGATGCACTGTCACAAGTATCCACGAACGAACTCGACGATAATTAAGCTGATTTGGCGATGGAGCGGCGACGGCACCTACAGCACGAAATCAACTTATGCAATGATGCACTCTGGCTCAGTCAAGTTCCATGGACACTCACTGATCTGGAAAACTTGGGCTCCATTGAAGGCCAAAATCTTCCTATGGTTGGCCTTCTGGAGTTTTGGGGCGGCACTGGACCGCCGACCAACAGGCTCGCCATGGACTCGACGCATGACAAGAGTGCTTCCTTTGTGACCAGGCGCCAGAGACCATTGACCATCTACTTTGTGCCTGCCCCTTCACGCGAGAAGCATGGTTCTTAACCTATCAGGCAATCCGTACGCCGATGCCTCCCCAGACGTCAAGCGTCCGCGGTTGGTGGAAGAGGCTCCGCCAAGGTTGCCTGCCGACTAGGAGGAAGGGGCTCGACTCGCTGTTCACACTCATATCCTAGAAACTATGTTACTATGGAAGGAATGCAATGCGCGCCTGTTCAGGAATGAGCGAAAATCAATGACGGAGTTCTTGCAGGTGGTCAGAGTGCAAGCTGAGCTCTCGGTAGCGGCCGAGCGGCCGAGAGGAGTCTCGCAGAGGGGGGGTAGCCCCTGCTTTTCATTTTTGGCTGCTGCCCGCCTCGGCTCTATTGGGCTTTTGTTCCTTTTGTTTCTGATTTTCTCTGTTCCCTTTGTTTGTTGAACTCTATTTCCTCTTCTTAATACAATGATACACAATTCTCGTGCGTATTCAAGAAAAAAATCTGTTTACAGACCCCCTGAAACTGGATCGTGTGTGTTGTAGTCATGGATGTTTTCGGTACACATTTATCAACAAGTGCTTTCCTCGCACGAAAAGGTTCACGACACAGCCTAAAATATTGCATATCGGTTTTCTTTTTGCGAAAACTTTATAAAACTAGTCAATACCCCGCGTGTTGCCGCAGGTCAAGCAAAGGTAGTGTTTGGTTCAGTAGAGGGTTTTGTTCTAGAGATTTGCTGTTGTGACACTATAGGAATATACATGAAGACTTTAGAGTAAATGTTACACCTCAAATAGGTGCAAAAAAGAACTGATGGCAGTATAAATACTGGCAGTTTAATGATCAAGAATAGTATGGGTATATATAAGGTTGAATATTTAAAAATGCTAGGACCATTACATAACTATATGTTGCATATGCTCTTGTACAAAACATATGTACATAGCGAATATTGTAGCATACAAAAACACTTTAGGACAGTATAAGGTAGCGTACCAATGAAACCTGAAGCTACGGCGTTGCCCTCAGTAGCGGAATCATCATAGCAGGAACAATTCATCATAATTGCGCTTATTTTGAGAAGATGACCCACCATATGTTGCTTTGGTTTCAAAATGTGTATAGCACCTGAAAAAGAAGCAGGATGTTCATTATCCTGGATGCAAATATCTTGTCTGTGATGAAGAAGGAAAACAAAACAAACAAACCACAATCAACACATATGACAGGGAGCTGAACGAACTTCGAAAGAGAAAATAGGGTCCTATATATGTAGAAACACAGCATGTCAGTGCACACATAGACATTGGCAGTGATATAGTAGATTTGAGAATATCAATGTCATGGTGATTGGCATTGCTATTAAAACATGGCTTTAGAAAGGATATTGTAGGCATGGAACTATTGTTTGGTATATAATTTGGCAACTTTTGAACGGCACCCTGGAGTAGAATATCAATTTCCGCACTAAGTTGAAACGTTTAGAAAAGATAAATTACCTTGTAACACTACAGGAAACAGCTGATTTGCCGGGTGTAAAATAATTTGCCGGGTGCCAGACCTAGCGGCACCCGGCAAAGAAAGGCCTCCGGCGAACCAGCCTTTGCCGGGTGCCAGACACCCGGCAAATTACAACCGTCGGCAAAAATTAGTCTTTGCCGGGTCCCGGACACCCGGCAAAATATGGCCGCCAGCAAAGGTGGCTGGCGTGACGGCGGCCACCTGCCGTCAGCCTTTGTCGGGTGCCACGCCGTTAGGCACCCGGCAAAGAGTTTTTTATTTTTTTTAAAAAAAATTCTTTGCCGGGTGCCTCCTGAGCTGGCACCTGGCAAAGGCTTCTTTGCCGGGGGCCAGGTTTGGCACCCGGCAAATTATAATTTTTTTTTTGTGTTTTTGACCCCATTTTTTTTCTGTGGCCTTGGTACAGTAATTATAACTCCATGTCAACATTTGAGACATTTTTGACTTTTTATACTATATTTCTTTAATTATTTTCATTCAATTGAATTTTTTCGACTACTCTAAATTTGAACTGCAGGTACATGAAATAATGAAATTCAGTCATTCGAAAAATGATATTCATGATGTTTGGCGTATGTTGACGCCGTATCTAGGAACTCGCATTAAATTACGACCATCATGTTGTCGTAACATGACGAGGTAATCGCGGGAAAGTTTATTTAAATTATTTAAAATCCAAATGAAGTCCGAAAATCACGAAACTTGTCGAGGTTTTTTGTTATTGCATTTGGAGGCCGTGGTAAAAAATTGAGAAAGTTTTGAGCAAGTTACGACGTCGGATGCCTAAAACCCAGACATCTCCACTTGCAATAACATGTGATCACATGCTGAGTTTTAGGTATCCGAGGTCACAACTTGCTAGAAACTTTTTGAATTTTTTACCACAGCCTCCACATGCAACAACAAGACACATCGACAAGTTTCGTGATTTTCAGAATTCGTTTGGATTTTATATAATTTAAATACACTTTTCCCACGAGTACATCGTCATGTTACGACAACATGATGCGCGAAAATTCATGCCACTTCCTGCATACAACCTCGACATACCCTAAATATCATGAAAACCATTTTTTGAATAACCAAATTCCATTATTTCATTTACCCGCAATTCAAATTTGGAATAGTCGCAAACATTCAATGAAACGAAAAAAATTAAGGAAGTATAGTTAAAAAACTTAAAATTATCCCAAATTTTGAAATAGAGATTTATTTACTGTAGCAAGGCCCCATAAAAAAATGAGACCAAAAAAACAAAAAAATAATTTTAAATACTCTTTGTCAGGGGCACCCGGCAAAGAAATTTAAAAAAAATAAAAAATTTTTGTCGGGCGCCGGCACCCGGCAAAGAAATTTAAAAAAATATAAAAAAATCTTTGCCGGGTGCCAGGTTAGACGGCACCCGGCAAAAAAAATTAAAAAAAATAAAAAAATTCTTTGCCGGGTGCCAGGTCAGGGACACCCGGCAAAGAAATTTAAAAAAAATAAAAAAAAAATCTTACCCATTTTTATTTTTGGCGTGCTCAGCCTAGCCCACTCGCGCGCACTCAAAGTAGCTCGGCCCACCATTCAGTGTCATCCCCAAAACCCTAACTCCAGCACTTACCCAGATCCCCCGCAGCTGTGCGGAGCCGGGCTGCCGCCGCCGCTGCCGTCGGCCGCGAGCTCCATCCCCGTCGGCGCCCACAAGCTCCGTCCCTGCCGCCAGCATCTCAACTCTTCACCAGTGCCGCCGCCCACGAGCTCGCCGTCCACGCCGTTGCAGCTGCTGTCCCCGCCGTCGAGCCATCGCGACCGTCGTCCAGGCCGCCGTCCCCGCTGCGCGCTCGCCGGTATCGCCGTACTCGTCCGAGCCGCCACAGCCGTCGTCCCCACCCGGCCCGTCGTCGCAGCCGCCGTCCCCTCCGAGCGTCCCTGAGCAGGTACTGGTCATGGGCGGCGGCAGGGGTATTCACCTGTATGCCATGGAATACCCAAGATTTTGCATACAAACACATATACATATACATGTATATGCTGGTTTATTTGCTACATATTGCAATTTGCTGCTCTGGCCGTCTGGCCGACTGGCCCAGCCCAACAGAAAGCATCGAGCGAGCAGCCCACCAAGGTCGCATCGTTTTCCTGGCCGCCGCTCCCTTCCCACGCATCTCTCTGCGAGTCTGCGTTCTGCAATTCCGCATCGGCATCGCACCCGTCCGGCCGTCCCAACTCCCAACCCTAGCGACTGTGTGTCTGCGTCTGCGTCCTGGCTCCCGCAGTCCGGCGAGGCGGCGACCGCCGACCAGGACCAGCGGGCGGCAACGACCGGCATTCTGGCAAGCCCGGCGGCCGGCTTGCTACTTGAGGCAAGTGAGGCAAGCAGCAGGACGCCGCCGTCGAGCTCGGCAAGGAGCTGGTACGTCACGTGGCCCCTCCGGCCTCCACCCTCTCCCTCGCCTCAAAAAATCCCGCCTTTACGGTAAAAAATCCAATCTTTTCGTGGGGGTGAATCACCTTCGCCCGGTCTGGTCCCAGGTCCCAGATCAAAATCCCGCGCCTTGTTGCTGCGTGCCATCTTGTTTGCTTCGCTCCACTCGATTGCGCCTCTCCGGCCAGGCCGGTTGCGACGTTGCGTGTGCTGCGGTGGCGGCGACAGCGGACAGCCGCGGGGCAAGGTGAGGACACTAGCAGAGCAGTCAACAGGGTCAGATCCATTCTTCAGAGTACAAATTTAAGATTTCGTTTTCTAATTTTTGTATTGGATTCTTGTAACATAGATGAAGAAGAAGAATGCTAGCATATTTTCATTGTGAGAGAAAGCTGCAAATGCAAAGAAAACAACTTGCTAGACCTCTAGAATGCCTTATTTAATTCTTCCTTGCTTATATGTTTTCTGCACACGGATTGATTGTAGGGCATTTCAGTGCTTAGTATCAGATAGTTGACTGTTTACGATCATCTGAAATGCCACCATGTACAGAAGCTAACATAATAAACTAATAGCTTTTGCAACTAGGCTTACTATTGTGAACGGTGTCGCCTGCAGTTGATTGCACATATATACCGTGTCAAAAAAAAAAGCATGGTCAGTTTGTGTGCCTCGAATGGAAATACTGAGAAGTGAGAACAACAGAAGTATGCAATTTATCCCCATGCCTGGTCGACTTATTATTTCGAATGCATCAAGGCTAGTGTCTTGCTAATTAGAACGTGTCTAATTTTCACCTATTTGCTTGATGAAGAAAGCATGATGCTTGTCCTTACAGAAATAAACAATTTTGGATTTTGTTTCTTATCAATTAATCATACCAGCTAAACCAAAAAGAATAAAAATTGTAATACTGTGATGCACAAGCTTGTTTAAAGGAAACTGAGGCCAAGCAACCAAACATTAATCTGTTCCTCTCACCCACACATCAATATGAGCTATCATACCAGAATTCCCAGATTTGCCGAGTGTCAGGGCCAGGGCACCCGGCACAGATTTTTTTAAAAAAAATTCTTTGCCGGGTGCCTCCCTGACAGGGCACTCGGCAAAGAAAATACTAAAAAAAAATTAAAAAACTATTTGCCAGGTGCCCAGAGGAGCGACACTCGGCAAAGAAAATTTGGGGAAAAAATCTTTGCTGGGTGCCTCTGACATGGCACCTAGCAACGAAATTGTAAAAAAAATTAAAAAATCTTTGCCGGGTGCCTCCCGGTAGGGCACTCGGCAAAGAAAATATGGAAAAAAATTTAAAAAAATCTTTGCCGGGTGCCTCTAACATGGCACCCGGCAAAGAAATTGTAAAAAAAAAATTAAAAAATCTTTGTCGGGTGCCTCCCAGTAGGGCACTCGACAAATAAAATATGGAAACAAAATTAAAAAAAATCTTTGCCGGGTGCCTCTGACATGGCACCCGGCAAATAAATTGTAAAAAAATTAAAAAATCTTTGTCGGGTGCCTCTCGGTAGGACACTCGGCAAATAAAATATGGAAAAATAATTTAAAAATCTTTGCCGGGTGCCTCTAACATGGCACCCGGCAAATCAAAGGCTGATGGAGCCGGCGCCGTGACGACCACTTTTCTTTGCCGGGTGCCGGATTTGCACTCGGCAAAGTCTTTGCCGGGTGCCCGATAAAAAGCACCCGGCAAAGAAATCTTTGCCGACTAACTTTTTGCCGGCGGCTCTTTGCCGAGTGCTGCACCCGGCAAAGGCTTTGCCGAGTGCAAAGTTGCCTTTGCCGGGTGTTTTCGGCACCCGGCAAAGCGCCTGAATCCTGTAGTGTAACTGTTAAAATGTCATTTTCCTTCCTGGTTTGAAATGTGCAATCGCCTCAAGAACATGCCATATTTAATCTTGGATTACTATGCCAATGAGTAATTAATTAATGACAAACTGAGAACTATTCGCATTGTATAGTATACATGGACTGGAAAATGTGGAGCATGACAATTACAAATGACATACTGAATAAGCACAAAGGAGCTGGTACCTAATCAAACCTTTGTGCTTACTTAGGTCCATCAAAATCAGATCAGTGCCATAAAATCTTACCAGGTGTGTACATTCTAATACATGGAACAAATTGAATATGCAGATGATAAAAATAAATAAGATTTGCTCCAAGAAAAATATATCTCACCTCCACCCTGAACAATGAGCACCTGTTTCTTCATTTTAGTGGCTTGTCAACTGATTGTGAGCAAACACAAATGCCATTTATCCTTTTGAACCGATCAATTGTTTTCCGAAATTAGCAGCTGCAGTAAAATAGGTGGGTTGATATTGGATGGAGGACAAAAAAATGATTGTGAAGGAAGCCATGAATATATGTTGGCGTGGGTTACCTGATGGCCTGGAACAGCAGTAATCATACATTCCACTCCAGATGCACATTTAAGCAGGCAGGTAACAGGGCAGTACCAGAACTCGAAGCACCGCTTCACTGTGTAACGAAGGATTTAGCAGTTAGCTGGTTGCATCTCAAACAAAATATAAGCTGTAGCTGACCACGTAATCTGACTGTGTATTTCATATAGGAAAAGCTGTCCGCACAAGGTACATGAATAAATCGGCAATACTATTGAGGGAAAACTCAATCCAAAAGTAAGCACAATTTGACATAGGAAGAGCATTACCTAATGTTGTGCAACCTTGAGTCAATGCACGACACATTGCACATGTCCAACAGCGGCCTCTTCCCCGGTAGCCATGAATTGCGGTCGAGGTCTGGTTGCTCCAACGCTTCGTGACTGTTAAATATCCAAGTGAATCACAACTGTTTTACACGCACATATCAATAGATACAAAGCTGAATTCTCAAAACAAAAACATATATAGAAGAGAGTATGGGTAAGAAACATAATACGAACTGCGTAAATCAATGGATTTATCAGTGATCAGAGACAGCAAACCTTATCTGTATCTCCTGTTTAGATACGAAGCTTTGTAAGCAGGCTACAATTAGGATATATATATTTCGTCAAGGAGTCAGTAGAGGTAGATTGAAAACAAAAATAGCTCTAGTAGGGGGGAGGGAGAGGAAGAAGGAGGGAGAGGGAGAGGGAGAGGAAGTGGAGCCGGCAGATGTGGCAAGGGCGAGGGGGGCAGAGGCGGCAAAGGTGAGGGGAGCTCGCACCATTGCTGGGGCCGTCGGCGGACAGACGGATGGAGCTGCAGAGGCACCAGATCCGGCGACGCGCCGGGCTCAGGTGGCATAGGCCGACGCTGGCGGCCTCGTCCGTTGTAGGGGCGCGGCGTGCCGTCAGGGGTCGCCAGGCTGGCGCGCCGCGCCGGTGGTGTGGGGAGGAGACGGGTGGCGGGCGTCGGTACCCCGTGGCAGGTGCGGCGCGACTGGGGGCAGAGCATGGGGAGGCGCGACGGAGGGGGGCAGCGGGAAGCGGAGGGCGGCGGATCTGTGCCGCGTTGGACGGGGCTGGGGCTGGCAGCTGGGGGCGGCGGAGGCACATCCACGGCGGAAAGGGCTGGGGCGGGCACGGGAGTGGGTTTCCCTCTTTTTCTTTGTGGCGAGGGTCCTAGAAGGTCGTAGAAGCCGGTGGTGCAGACCGATGGAAGCCGCGTTTGGACTTTGGAGCGTGGAAAGACGGTAGGAGGCGCAGATGGGCGATCGAACGGGTAGGAATAAGGGGTGACGTGGATGAAGCTAGTGAAAGATTTTGGTATACACAAATAAGGGTATATGTTAGATTGCACGAACGGCTGTACATGGAGATCCATATTACAGACGAAGTTCCATCATATCTATCACTATCAATCTACACTATATGTGGTGACGCTCACTGACCGACTGACGTCAGCGTTTGTTGGCTGGGAAACGTACCGCTCAAAGATACCCCCATCCATCGGTCATGTTCAAGGCCGCTACAACCCAGCGCGACTGTTGTCAAAAAAAAAAAAAAACCCCAGCGCGACTGCACGAGCACGAAATGGTCCAGGTGTCGCTGGTGTGCGACGTCGTCTGCGCCCCAGCCCGGTTGACAGTGTGATGCCAGATTCCTCACGCGCGCCGATCGAGCAAGTCGACGGTGGGGCACCTCAGCTGGACACCTGCTCCAACGAACTTCACCGGATGGATACGCTGACGCCACGGTTGCAGGACGTTCGCAGCAGCAGCGCGACTGTTGTCGTCGCGTGGATTTCCGAACGAAAGCTTTGCTGTAATTTCTCAAGGAATCACGCTGGACATCAGTTCAGTACACCCTCCGTCCCCAAATAAAACCATCTTCTACTTAATTATACATTTGTAAATTTATCCAACTTTATATTAGAAAGAACATCACTGTTTATGGGACCAAATGAATATGTTACGAAAATAATTCTACTAGTTTTATGTCATAAACAATGATGTTCTTTTTTCTATAAATGCAATAAAATTTATAGAAAAAATTGATTTTGGACTACTCTAAAAGCTCATTTATTTGAGTGCTGAGATAGTAGCGCATGATAACCCATTATTTTGTCGCAAAGCAAAATCTATTTCTAGGTACCAAACTATTTCTTCCAGATGGAAGATGAATTGCACAAATTGGGCTGACGTATTTACTGATATTTCTTTTTTTGATCTACTGCTATAGTTTGAACTGAGGATTAGACCCGTATAAACTTGTGAAGTACTCCCTTTATCTCAAATTATAAGTCATTCTAAAAATCTTTGAGAGACAAAGCATCTTAAATTTGACCAAATTTATATAATAAGATAATAATATTTATGATACTAAGTTCTTCTTAATCATATTTTCATAGTATATTTATTTGATGTCATAAATCCTTTTAATTCTTTTTATAATTTTGGTCAAACTTAAGATCCCTTGACTCTCCAATATTCTTGAATGACTGGAGTACTAGTTTTGGAAGATGTCTCTCAGTTTGCCGCCTTAAGTTCATTTGAATTTGCATGACGTTGCAGAATGCACTTGTCTTGCCTACTGTACCTGAAAGATGTCCAAACGGGCCTGGCCCGATGGGCCGGCACTGGCCCATCACGGGAAAGCACGGCACGAAAACGGCACGCGCCCGGCCTGCCTCGTGCCCGTGCTGGCACGGCCCGGCCCCGTGCCCGTGCTCGGGCTGGAAGTCGCACACGACAGCCCAGCACGGGCACGGCCCGCTCCAACGGGCCGCACGGCGTCGGCACGGCGTCGGCCGTTGGATCGCCTCCCTCCCCCGATCCTGGCCGTTCATTTCCGCACCGAATCGTTGGCTATATATAGCCGAGGCGCCGCTGAACCCTAAACCCTAAATCATTTCGTCTCTCCTCACTCGTGTCGCCGCGTCGGTCGACTCTCCCTCTTCCGCTGGCCGCTGCGGCGCTGCCTGGAACCCTAACCCTAGCCACTCTCCTCTCGTCTTCCCGGCTGCCGGCGGCCTCGGCTAGACGGATTGGTGGCATTCTACACCCCTCTTCTTCCTCCCTGACCCCCGATGTAGCCTCGCCCTCCACATCTTGCACTCGTCGTATCTTCTCCATCCTCGTCGCCGTCGCCGGCCTCTGCCCGTGGGGCTCCGTGTCCCTCAGCATGCGTTGAGGTACCACAGTGCCGGAGCCGGATCTGTACGACGACGGCGTCGCCATTGTTGCTGGCATCTCTGGAGCTCCGGCCGTAGAGGTGAGCTTCCTCGAAACCCTAGATCTGTGCTCTTCTTGATC
This sequence comes from Saccharum hybrid cultivar R570, assembly GCA_038087645.1. Classification (NCBI taxonomy): domain Eukaryota; kingdom Viridiplantae; phylum Streptophyta; class Magnoliopsida; order Poales; family Poaceae; genus Saccharum; species Saccharum hybrid cultivar. Next base: position 3,038,193 of record JAQSUU010000426.1, read on the forward strand.
ACCTCACCCTCGATCTGACTCCTGAGTCCTGAGCTCTTCTTGATCTCCTCTAATGATTTGTGCTTTCTTTTTTGAAGCCATCGAGGGACCGGAGGCTGGCGGCGGCGACATGTCGTCCTGTCTAGGGTTTCTCACAAGGGTGAGTTTTACCTAGACAGGTTTTTAATGAGTCAGCCATTGCACAAGCTCCTTTCTTTTGGTTATTTGTTGTTTTGTGTATCTGCTTTTATCTTTCAAGTTTGAACTGTGAAGTTGAATGTGAAGTTAAAATACTGTTGAATGTGAAGTTGGAACCGTGCCTGGGCCGGCACGGGGACTAGCGTGCTGCCGTGCCCAGCGGCACGACACGGCACGCTCCAGCTATAGCCGTGTTGTGCTTGTGCTGAGAGGCTGGCACGAGAGCACGCCAGGCACGGCACGGTAGGCACGCGTGCCTTCTTGTGCCCGTGCCGAGACGTGTCGTGCCGGTTCGTGCCCGTGCCATGCCGTGTGGCCCGTTTGGCCATCTATACTGTACCTAACGATGCGTGCAGAGACAGAGATGGAGAGTTGTTTCTCTGTACTAACCATGCTTGTGCAGAGAGAGAGTCTTATGCCACTAGGCTTGGCATGGGGAGGATGTTCAGAGCTGCACACCTAGATCCACCAACTCATCGGTGTGTCGTGTCAACATCTGTTGTCTTCCCAAAAGAACACAGTGCACCCAGGGTCGCCTCCGACGAGGCCTGATCTTCTATAAATGCATGTTTGAAAGAAACGTCCGTGATGCAAATGAGAGTGGCTTCCAAAAAATAATCGAAAACTACTGTGGAAAAAAGAATCAATCTATGAAATATGTCTCGAAAATGACATAAATAAAGCCAATTACATTAAATTTGGAAATGCATGTGGATCAACAACGAAAATGAGGTCAGCAATATATGTATAAATACTTGTATAATATTTTGAAGAATGTGTCGATGTGTGGACCCTTGCAAATAAAACATGTGCATGGTGCTCCGTGCATCTGTACCGCTTCCAGAAAGAACCAGAAAGTAAAAGATGAGCTTCTGAATATGAAGCGAACAAATGGGTTATGAAGGATGGAATCTACTCCCTCCATACCTGTAAAGGAGAGAGGTCGTTCTAGGCTATGATAGCTTTTTGCAAAGGATGTCGCGAGGCTGCATGGCGCTGTACATGGACGTGTTTGCCCAAAATGTTTCGGCTGCTGTTCCGTGCCGTCCAGCATTAATCTCATATCCTGCGCTAATCGCCCATGCTTCATTTCACTCGCCGCCCGTTCACTCGCCACCAGTTCGGCGTGGATCGCCCCGCTTCATTATAGCGTCGCACTGCCTTCCTCGCCACATGGCAGCGTTGCACTCCCTTCCTCGTCGCGCTGCAGTGTCGTCTCCATTCCTCACCGCTCGCTTCTTTCTAGGGTTTAGGTTTCGCCTCCCTTCCTCGTTGCCTGCTTCTTTCTAGGGTTTAGGGCTCGCTTCCCTTACTCGCTCGCTCGCGCCATGGAGGAGGTGCTCGACTCAGAGGTCGCGCCAGACTCGGAGATGGCGCTGGACTCGGAGATGGCGCTAGACTCTGTCGTGTGGTGCCTAACTCTATCGTATGGTGCCGGACTCCGTCAGGTGGTACGGACTCCATCGAGGTGGTGCCAGAGTCTCTGTGTGTTGACTGCGGCACGTTCCACGCCGACAACTACGACGAAGGCTACTTCCAAGCTCGCCGTCGCGCTCGCAGGTGTGGCCGTTGCGGTCTTCTACATAGCTACTACAATCTCGCAGCAAGGATATTGCATGACTACGATAAATTTGATTGTGAGATCTACATTCCTGATGTGGAGATGCTTCAAATGCGTGGTGACACCATACTTGTGCCTAAGCACATTATGAACAAGTTGGATGAGCATTTGAAGATGAAGCAATGCATGCATGGAAATGCGATGGTGGACGGCACCATACAAGATGCAAAGAAAGATCATTACACTACTACAACACAAGGATATAGTAACGCCAACATGTGTTACTATAGGCTAGAAAAAGTGTTACTAGTTCTCTTAGTAACACAATTTTTATAGTGTTCCAATTGGCCATGTTACAATAGACTGATCTATTGTAACACATTTATTTATTTACTAGAACATTTGTCTAGTGTTACTATGGTTATCTGTTGTAACACTTTTTTTTAGCTCCAGTAACACTTCCATATTATGGTAGAGTATATAGATTGTAACACTTTTTTGAGCTCTAGTAACACTGTCACCAAAACATTGTTGCCATGACACACGTGGCAATAGACTATATTGTTGCCACCAAACATTGGGTTGCAAGATCAAGCCAATATTGCAACATCATTGCTTCGTGGTAATAGAACTATTGCCACGTACTATGTTCCATTGCAATTTGATCTTCTGCAACGGAAATCATGTGGTGTCTATATTCGTAATTGCCACGTTCGTTGCAACAAGTGGTACACAACAAGCTACAATTGTTGCATTTCCATTTATTGTGACAAGAAGATTCTTTGTCATGCCAATTGCAGATCGATATTTTGATAATATACTGTTGATGCAAAATAATTATAACACTATTATAAATTTCAATCACATATGTTAAGTTAATCTTTCAATAACTTTCATGAATCTCTCAACTAGAAGGTACAATAATCATAATGTTAAAGTAAACATGAGCACACTAGAATAAAACCATCCTCTCAGACTCTATGGTTGACATAGCAAAAGAACTATGTCTTGTTTCACTTGAAGTATGGCTTCAGTTAATCATCTCTTCATTCATCATGAAGTAGCACCAGCAACACTAGGCATGCATCATCCTTTAATTCTTCTGGCTCTCCACGTTGCCCTGCAGTTAATAAACAGCCATGTAATGATTAAACCTAATAGGAACCTTGATTTTAAAAATATTTTTGCTAGCATAACTTTAAGTCTACCAAAATAGGAGTAAGGTTAATCAAGAAAGGTTGCATACTTGCATGTAGCAAATATGTGATCTACACATAGGTTGATTCCAACAAGGAAATTGGCATGTATTTACATGTTTAGATTTAGAAGTCTTCAGCCTTTAGATCATATATAAGGACCAAATGAGCAATTTTTTTATGTGCTCGAGAAGTTTTCAATATCATATGCACAGAACAAATTGCCAAATATTTATGTGCTCTAGCAATTTTTTAATGAAGTATGTAACATATACAAATATTTCATAAAGTAGTATTGCATTTCAATATAAAATATTTGAATAACTTATCAAAAAGAGATGAAATTCATAATTTGGCTGCCGAAATTGCAGTACAAATGAGACCAATGGTCCCAGAACATAGGTTAAATGAGTCAAATATCCACCTAACTATGCATTGTATACCCAAGTTCCTTATTATATGAATATTAACCAGATATGAGGAAATATAGAGAGCCTTAACTGAGTTTCTTCAGCTCCCTGTGACCTCGATTTCATCCTCCTAGAACTGGACACTGTCCTAGAACATAATCATCGGCTGCACATGAAGCCAGTGGACCATATTAGTGGTTAAAAGAATCAAATGCAAGCTACAGGACTCTTGAGTTCTTTGTTTTCAAACATGTTTTGAAGCTGCAAGCTAGGGATGACAGAGGTGATGCAAGACTCCTTCAGATCCTCTTCATTGTCTTCCAGGCATGTCCAGAAGCTTTCAAACTTCTCAGGTTGGGTGCTAGGTTACCATCTGAATTGCATGTCAAAAAGGAGAAATTTCAGTAGCAGCTAGCCATCCTAAGTAGCAGTAGCAGCAAACAACAAGTAATAATATAACAAGACAACAAAAAATTGGAGCCGCATTACAAATCAAGGATCTAGAGTTCTAGACAAAGTAAGTGGAGAGTATAATAGGATGCAGGAGTGCACACATACTAAACTTATATACTATGTCAACATGAAAAATATCATTTCGTAATAAACAACTAAATGATGGAAAAGAACAACAATTTCTAAGCAGACTCCCTGAACCAGCATCGTGATTCATCCTGAAACAAGAAGGTTCGCTGCTTTTCCCTAGAGGGGAATACTACAAGCTGAAATCAGGGAAGCTGCATAAATATATGATGACACTGCCATCTGGAAAGTATAGAACTCCCATTTTAGCAAGTTTATACCAGTTGAAATTCCAAAAAGAATGCTAATTTCTATCAATTTGTTGCTCCAATCAATCATCGATAAGGCTAACCTACCACTACTCACCTGTAGATGTCGGTGTAGCTGACTGTGTCAGCGATGCAGTCGGACTCGCCGGCGCGACGAGGTCCATCCAGGTGTCGATGTCGACGACAAACTTTTGTCTAACGTCTGCTTCTCCTGCTGGACACCGTGAAAGCCATGGAGCTGCAGGCCGTGCAGGATGAGCTTGTCGCCGCCGCCTCCTCCTCCGCCATGGATGGGGCACCGCATCCTAGCGAAGCCGCCCTCTCCTCGTCCGTCTCGAATATCGCATCCCTGCACCCATTCAATACAATACAATCGATTCCTTTGAAATCCCCCAACAGCAGAGCGCACAAAATTCTCACCGAGGTGGGAGTTGATGACTGATGACAAGTCACAGGTGAATGATGAGGTCGGATCGGAGTTGGCGTAGACGGATGCGTCGTGTAGTAGCAGGACGCGCCTGACGGGTGCGGGGAGAGGATCTCGCAGAGAACCAGCATCATGGTGCGTAGATCGGCGCGGGTTGTGGGCGCCGTGAGCAAGGTGGTGAGTCGCAGCACGAGAGGCTCTGCGAGGCCCGCTGCCGCTGGAAGACGGCCTCCACGGCGGAGCCACTGCACCAGAGAAGGATATCACTGGCGGTTCAAAACCCCCCTTCACTGGTGGATTTTAAACCGTCATAACCAACTCGACAGTGATAAGCTGATCACATCACTGCCGGTTATGCCAAACCGGTAGTGATAGCTCGTGTATCACTGCCGGTTCGTGTTACAAACCGGCAGTGATACTTGAGCGATCACTGCCGGTTTGTGTTACAAACCGGCACTGATAGGCTATAAAAAAACAAAAAAAGAGAATACATGCTCGCTGGAGCATGCTCGTTGCTGCAGCCACCGCCATGTTTGCTGGCCACCGCCGCCGCTCCATCATGCAGTTCATCCAATAAAAATTTGTGCATCACAAACAAAGGAGGAGGGATTCAACACATCACAAATCAACTCACCCACAAAACGATTCGTACATCACAAAGGAGAAGGGTTTAGCATCACAAAGGAGAAGGACATGTGACTGAAAGATAATGGATAGTACCAAAATGGTAACCTTAAGTTAAGTACATTTTCATTGGCGCTAATTGCACAAGAACATGTGGTAAAACCAAATACAAACTATGATCTTAGGATCTTAGCATTCTTGGTAAAATATACTGATTGCATCATGTAATGATGTAAATGGATGTCAAAACTTTAGCTAACCTTGTGCTTTGGCACAATCATACTGACCCAGCGATTGACAGTGGGCAACAGTCCTAAATGCCCATCAATTCAAACATGGCAGATATTGCAACTGAACACCACAAGCTGCAGAGCAACAAACATGGATACAAAATACAAAAGGGGTTAGTCAGCCTGTGTGATGTGGCTTGTTAAGAACAATGACCAGGCAGTTTCACTTACATGCTCAAGGTACTAAATACCAGTTTTGATAGCAAGGGCTTGCAATATGGGTAAATAGAATAACTCATTTTTCTTCTGTACAGCTGTACCCAATACACGGTATAGTTGAATATCTGGATAAACACCAACAGATAGCATGATCGGTACGAGCATCAAAGCTTCTTTGGTGAACTGTCTTTTGCATAGTCGGTTGATTGCTGCACTGAAGTCTTCAATAGATGCCTCAAACCCTGCATCTAGAAGCTTGCCAAACCACATAATGGCCTTGTAAAGCATCCCTTTTGCACATTGAGCTTTGATAAGTGTTGTGTATGCAAATTTTCTCAGCTTGTCACCCTGTTTTCTGAAGGACTCCAGTTTCATTTCAGCGTGAATAACTAGTCCCTTTGAGCACAGCACATTAACCAACAAGTTATAAGTAACAGGTGTGGGCATCACTCCACGAAATACCATTAGTTCATACACACCGAAAGCATTTTTGGCGTCCTGCGTTTCACAAAAACCTTGTATAAGCGTGTTGTAAGGTATTGGATCAGCATCAAAACCTTCTCTACACACATCATCAAGAACATTCACTACAGGAAACGCTCGATTTGTCGGGTGCAAAATAGTTTGCCGGGTGCTTTTTATCGGGCACCCGGCAAAACCATTATTTGCCGAGTGCCAGATCCAACGGCACCCGGCAAAGAAATGCACCCGGCAAACCAGCCTTTGCCGAGTGCCGGACACTCGGCAAAGTCCAGCCTTCGGCAAAAGTTGTCCTTTGCCGAGTGCCAGGCACTCGGCAAAGCAAGGCCGTCGGCAAAGGTGGTCGACCTGACCGTCCCCACCTGCTGTCATCCTTTGCCGAGTGTCACGCCGTTAGGCACTCGGCAAAGCATTTTTTATTTTTTTTAAAATATCTTTGCCGGGTGCCGCCTAACCTGGCACCCGGCAAAGAATTTTTTTATTTTTTTTTTAAATTTCTTTGCCGGGTGCCCTGACCTGGAACCCGGCAAAGATTTTTTTTATTTTTTTAAAATTCTTTGCCGGGTGCCCCTGACCTGGCACCCGGCAAAGATTTTTTTTATTTTTTTTAAATTTCTTTGCCGGGTGCCCGCTGATCTGGCACCCGGCAAAGGCTTCTTTGCCGGGGGCCCACGATGGCACCCGGCAAATTATTTATTTATTTTTTGTTTTTTTAGCCTCATTTTTTTGTGGGGCCTTGCTACAGTAAATAAATCCCTATTTTAAAATTTGGGACACTTTTGAGTTTTTGAACTATATTTCCTTAATTTTTTTCGTTTCATTGAATTTTTGCGACTATTCCAAATTTGAATTGCGGGTACATGAAATAATGAAATTTGGTTATTCAAAAAATAGTATTCATGATATTTAGGGTATGTCGAGGCTGTATGCAGGAAGTGGCATGAATTTTCGCGCATCATGTTGTCGTAACATGATGATGTACTCGCGCGAAATGTGTATTTAAATTATATAAAATGCAAACGAAGTCTGAAAATCACGAAACTTGTCGATGTGTCTTGTTGTTGCATGTGGAGGCCGTGGTAAAAAATTCAAAAAGTTTCTAGCAAGTTGTGACGTCGGATGCCTAAAACCCAGACAATTTGCTAGAAACTTTTTGATCACATATGTGGAGATGTCTGAGTTTTAGGAATCCGACTTCACAACTTGCTAGAAACTTTTTGAATTTTTTACCACGGCCTCCACAAGCAACAACAAGACACATCGACAAGTTTCGTGATTTTCAGACTTTGTTTGGATTTTATATAATTTAAATACACTTTCCCCGCCAGTACATCGTCATGTTACGACAACATGATGCGCGAAAATTCATGCCACTTCCTGCATACAGCCTCGACATACCCTAAATATCATGAATACTATTTTTTGAATAACCAAATTCCATTATTTCATGTACCCGCAATTCAAATTTGGAATAGTCGCAAAAATTCAATGAAACGAAAAAAATTAAGGAAATATAGTTCAAAAACTTAAAAGTGTCCCAAATTTTGAAATAGGGATTTATTTACTGTAGCAAGGCCCCACAAAAAAATGAGGCGAAAAAAACAAAAAAAATAAATAATTTGCGGGGTGCCACCGTGGACCCCGGCAAAGAAGCCTTTGCCGGGTGCCAGATCAGCGGGCACCAGGCAAAGAAATTTTTTTTAAAAAAATCTTTGCCGGGTGCCAGGTCAGGGCACCCGGCAAAGAAATTAAAAAAAAATCTTTGCCGGGTGCCAGATCAGGGGCACCCGGCAAAGAATTTAAAAAAAAATAAAAAAAATTCTTTGCCGGGTGCCTCTGGGCCTGGCACCCGGCAAAGGTTCTAACCTAAAAGCCCAGATGGCCGGCCCAGCACTGCTCAGTCAGTCACTCTCCCTCCCTCTCACCCACCCGCACGCCGCCGCTCGCCCTCCCGCTCCGGCGCCGCTCCCCTACTGGCTAACTCCCTCAGCTGGCCCCTGGCCATCGATTCGTCGTCACTCGACCCAGGCGCCGCACCCAGGTCCCGACGCCGGCGACCTCCGCACCGCATCGCCCCCACTGGTCGTCCCGAGGTAAACCATCCCAACTCGATTGCGCTCCAGGCTGCATGTATTTGTCCGTTCGATCTGTTCTAGGGAGTGTGTGGGCTAGGTCTAGGTGTAGGTCGATCTGTTCGCCGCCAGTCGTATCGAGTTCTCGCGATGGTGGTGTCGATCTGGTCCACTGCCTCGTCGTGGGGAGTTTTGATCGGCCGCTTGCTCCCCCCTGCTGTGTTCTGGTGCGCTTTGCGGCGTGGATCTGGTAGGGGCCTAGGGGGTCTATTGCCAACTTGGGATAACGCCGCTTGCTCTCCCTGCTGTTTTCTGCTGCGCTTTGCGGCTGGGATCGGGGTAGGGGGCCTGTAGAGCTAGTTCGGTTGGTCCCGTGGGTGCTGGGAAGAGAGGAATGCTAATGCGTGTTCTCTGTTTATTTACTGTGATGATGTTCGTTTGTTATTCATGGGTCTGATCTAGATTCTGTGTTAGTATTGAGGAGCTGCTTTGTCTTGTACACGGGATGGAAGAGCTGGTAGCTTGTGAAGATCAAATAGATTATTAGACTGCACTTCTACCACAGGTGCAGCAGCTGATGCTGCTTGATTTCTACAGGTTTTACACAGTTGTATGTATTGCTGCTGCTTCAGCCACAGCACTGCTGCAGCCAGCGGTTCCAATTGCAGTCAGAATTTGTGTGGTGAATAGAAGTAGTAGCCAATGATTTTTAGTAGCAAGGGATACAATGATTTTTGCCTGTTAATCTATTATTTGCATTACTACGGGCCTGATGTCGCACATTGATGTATTGCTAGGTTGTAATTTTGGATAGTTACTATTCCTAATTTTAGAGAATTGGTCCGTTACTTCTGGGATTTGGTTCTAGAACTCGGATGCTTTGGGGTTGGCTAGTGGGGCTCGTTGTGTACCGGTACAGCTCAGTCCAGGGATGTTTTGGGGGTTTGCAGTTAGAGTAATTATTTTTTGCCAATATGTACATGCCTATAACTATAATAAATGTGTGTTTTTGCCTTTTTGCCATGTGTGCCATTTTCTTAGTGCTGATGTATCAAGTTCTGCTATTTGTCTTCAGTTCAACCACATATTTTGCTGAGAAGTGTTGTCTTCAGTTCTGCTATTTGTCTTAGATCAAGTTTATTTGCTTTCTGTTACTGAAACAAGCTCTTGCTGTTTTCAGATTCGTGATCTTGATTTTGCCATACAGATTAGAAAATAGTGTGTGAAGCTGATTGTCTCGCCGGCATAGGGTGAAGGTTTGTATCTTTATCATTGAATTCGATTCACATATATGAGGCTATCCATAAAACTTGTTACAACTTAGAGCAACTTCTATATGCTTGGTATAAGAGAAACTAATATTGTTTGTTAATGACAGCTACTTCATATAACCTGTTGAAAATTATAAGAGAAACTAATATTGTTTGTTAATGACTTGTGCAAGCACTGGCAGGTTGTGTCACCTGGTGACTCACGCAACCCCAACCACATCTTGGGGCTTGTGTGCAGGCACTATTACCCCGGCATTGTCACGCACAAAGGGACTATGGGGCCGGCCAAATCGTGGGACCACTACAAATCTGCCCCCGACGCAGATTATGAAGACAAGCAGGAGCGGGTCAGGAGAGAGTTATGGGTAAGTCTCGTTCGCACAACTTTGTTCAATATATCGCATTCATTTGACTTTTTTTGACATAATTAATTGATACATTGTGTCTGTTTGCAGACTTTTTTCAGGTGTGAAGAGGGACAGGAGGAGAGGGCGGAGAAGAACTTGGTGAAAAGTGCCAGGAAACGCATCTCCGACATGCACTATGAGGAGCGCCTCACTTGCATCATCAAATACTACGCCACGCGACTTGGTCAGAAAATCACCAAACCACAGGCAAGACAGATGTCTCTGACCCGGGAACAGTTCCTTGAGGTAAATGAAGAAGAAAAATACTAATTCATTTTGAGATTAAGTAGCTTTAATTTGGTCGTCTTATATCTCAATTATTTATGACATGTAGATGATTCCATGGTGGTGCGAGTCGTATCGGGACTGCTGGGAGATGATTGTGGACAAGTGGTTCACAGAAGTTTATATCCAGGAGCACGAAGCCCACCGGGAGCGGGCTTTGCAGGCGACAGGCCCCACACACCACCAAGGCAGCCGCAGCCTCGCCGCGTACAAGAAAGCATGGGTACATGAATTCATTTTTAGTATTCTGACGCTCCATTCTGCATGTTTCTTCTAATCATCTTGTTATCTTTCTCGCAGTCGGCGTCGCATGGTGGCCAGTCTTTGTCCACGTTCATGGCGTATGGACTGGCCCGCAAGGGAAAGGCGGCTTCCGATGTCACCTTCAGCCCGGATGACCCGCCCGAGTCGTACAGCAACTCGAGCGCCTACACCCGCATCAGCTCCTACGCGTCGGAGGCAAGGTCGGTCCAGGGGCCAGAGTGGGATCCGAACATCGATGACATTGATGGGCCGACTGTCATGAGGATCGGACAGGGCAAGAAGCATGGGCGGTACTGGCTTGGCGATGGCACCCTCGAGTCCGGCTCTGTTCCAACCCTCTCCCAGATCCGAGCAGAGACCCCGACCGGAGGCTCGGTCATACACCAACGGCCGTCCCCTTCGCAGCAGCGGGTTGATGCACTCCAGGTTTGTCCCGTTTAACTCTTCGTACATTGATCTTTACATAACTTAGTTGTCTTTACATCACTGAAACAGATGGGTTGAAATGTTGCAGGCCGAGAACGAGAGGATGGCTCAGGAGCTGCGGGACCTGGTGGCGAGGACCGAGCAGGCCGAGCGGGAACGAGAGGCCGAGCGGGCCGAGCGGGAAAGACAGGCCAAGCAGCTGGCGGAGATTACGGCGTTCCTGCAGCACTTTGGGCAAGTCAACGGTGTACCTGTGCCGCAATTTGCTCCACTGCCGCCAGTTCTATCTAGTCCTGTGAGTATGAAACCAAATTGCTTCGACTAGTGCTTTCATTAGATGACCACTCTAACACATGCAATCTCTTGTCCTTTATGCAGCCTCCGTCGGCGGGTTCGAATAACCCATCTCAGGGGCAAGCAGGCGACGGCGCTTTTGCTTCACCAGGCACTCAGTTTCCCCTCAACTCTAGTTTGTTTCTCTTTTTCACCGCTTGATGGACATGTGATGCACTGTGAATGACTATCGACTTGTGACGATGGATATTGGACCTATTATGTTTGCGATGTTGTGTATGTGAGATATTGTGTGGGCGATGTGATATATATATATATATATATATATATATATATATATATATATATATATATATATATATATATATATATATATATATATATATATATGTGGGATTGAGTTTGTGATGCGATGGATGTGCTATATTATGTTTGTGATGCTTCAGATGTGATATATATCTTTTATATGCTGTGTTTATAATTATAGAATAAAAAAAATAAAAAAATTTGAGGCTTTGCCAGGTGCCCTGGCCCTGGCACTCGGCAAAGCTGGGAATTTTCCCAGCTTTGCCGAGTGCCAGGGCCAGGGCACCCGGCAAAGATTTTTTTATTTTTTTTAAAAAATTCTTTGCCGGGTGCCGCCCTGACATTGCATTCGGCAAAGAAAATACTAAAAAAATAAAAAAAAACTCTTTACCGGGTGCCCTGAGGAGCGACACCCGGCAAAGAAATTATTAAAAAAATTTAAAAAATCTTTGCCGGGTGCCTGTGACATGGCACTCGGCAAAGAAATTATAAAAAAAAATTAAAAAAATCTTTGCCGGGTGCCTCCCGGTAGGGCACTCGGCAAAGAAAATTTGGAAAAAAAATTAAAAATCTTTGCCGGGTGCCTCTGACATGGCACCCGGCAAAGAAATTATAAAAAAAATTATAAAAACTCTTTGCCGGGTGCCTCCCAGTAGGGCACTCGGCAAAGAAAATTTGGAAAAAAAATTAAAAAAATCTTTGCCGGGTGCCTCTGACATGGCACCCGGCAAACCAAAGGCTGATGGAGCCGGCGCTGTGACGGCCACTTTTCTTTGCCGGGTGCCAGGTTTGCACTCGGCAAAGTCTTTGCCGGGTGCCCGATAAAAAGCACCCGGTAAAGAAATCTTTACCGACTGACTTTTTGCCGGCGGCTCTTTGCCGAGTGCTGCACCCGGCAAAGGCTTTGCCGGGTGCAAAGTAGCCTTTGCCGGGTGTTTTCGGCACCCGGCAAAGCGCCTGCATCCTGTAGTGATTCTTGGCATCATGGAACATGAACTGCTTACAAAGTCCTTTAATAACTACACTGTAAGTTACTGCATTTGGTTTGATACCTTTTCCAGTCATTTCTTTAAAAAGACTTAGCATGGAATGAACTTTCCCAGCTTCAGAGAGTGCATCCATCAAGGTGGTGTATGTAATTGTTGTTGGCAGCAGATCACTTAACTGAATAGCCGTAAAATGGCTCTCTGCCATATGCAGATCCCCAAATTTGCAGTAACCATATAGAAGAGAATTGCATGTTACAATGGTTGGGCACATACCAGCCATAATAATCGCATCATACAACTGAACAGCATTACCAATATCACCCACTTTTGCATAACCATCAATAACTACATTTTGGTACTATCCATTATCTTTCAGTTACTTAAGGTTAGCATCACAAAGGATTCGTACATCACAAATTCAGTACATCACAGACAAAAGGAGAAGGATGCAGATGTTTCTGGGATTGGGAAGGAATACACCTGACGCACCTTCTTCCTCCTCCCAATCCAGCCCGCGTCCACTGTCGTCGTGGCCGGGTGCACCTTCTTCCTCCTCGCCGCCGCTGGATCTAGATCCACCTCCATCGGGCACCAAAACTCCGGATTCGGGTGAGGAAGGGGTGGGCACCATGAGGGAGGTAGGTGGGGAGGGGCGAGCAGCAAGGGAGGCCCAGGCGGGGGAGGGGCTAGCAGTGAGGGAGGTCATCCGGGCAGGGGAGGAGCGAGCGGCGCGCGGAGGTGCGCGACGGGGGAGAAGTCTGCGGAGAGAGAGAGAGCGGGGAAGTCTGGGTGCGGACTGGACGTGAGTTTATACTTAACTGGGATACATAAAAATTACGTGAGTTTAGACTACTATTCTGTAGTAGTGTTATCACTGCCGGTTCCAGCCACGAACCGGCAGTGAAGCTCATTATCACTGCCGGTTCCAGCCACGAACCGGCAGTGAAGCTTCACTGCCGATTCCAGTCACGAACCGGCAGTGATAATGAGCTTCACTGCCGGTTTGACCCCTACCCCAATCATTTGAATGTCTGTCAAAGTTTGAACCGGTAGTGAAGATTTATCACTGCCGGCCCAATACAATCCGGCAGTGATAGACCGGCAGTGATGTTTGAATCTGTAGTAGTGAGCGGACGGTGTTGGAGCAACGAGAAGCGCATCGAACGACGCCGGGTCGCAAGAGAATGGGTCCGCACAGAGTAGTAGTAATCCATATGCAAAATAATCATATGCATCGTGGGATCAGATCCTAGGGCTCATGAGATTGGAATCAGATAGGAGCGAGCGATTAATCGAGCGTTGATGCACCTTTACAGCGGTTGTACTCAGATTTCGAAGCGTCCGCGAGGGCGTGGGGAGTTGATTCTTCATCCGCCGCCTTTTGTTCTTCTGCTCGCCATCTCGCGAGGATGGGGGAACGAGCCCGAACACTAAACTACCTCGTGATTATCTCCCCTCCCCTCCGGCCAAATTTTGTGGGCTTAGGGAAAAATTGGTGGGAAACAACTTATCCCGTAAAAAAAATGGTGGGAAAAGCAATCGCGAAAAATAATCGGTGAAAACTGATTCGGTGAAAAGTGTAATGGAAAATAGTGTGAGATAGCCCGTTGCGTCTAATTTTTTTACACTTCTTTTATATTTTATTATTAGGCATCCAATTTTTATTGTTCTTCATTTTCACTAAATTTAAATATGGGCCCCACGTCCAAGATTAGACTCTAAAATAAAAAATCCACGTTCACAAATTAATTTTTTTTTTACGAAATTGGACTGAAATTAGTTGGAGATTAATCTTGGTACAACAAGTTCGTGTAGATTAGTGTGGTTAGATATATATAGGTCTCACGTTAAAAGCTGGACCCTAAATTTTTTTTTGAGGGAAAATTCAACTTTCATTAACGAGACATAGCTAAATCTTTAGCAAGTACATGATAGACATGTGCCGGCAATGAGGTCAAGACTCAAGACTGAGTCCTCATTCATATCACAATGGAGAAATCACCATAGTTTCTATGGATATTAATTGTACTGTCACCTAAGCATTTTACTGACGTGGCAAGGTAATTATTAAAGAAAGAGCAAAAATCATAGAAATCGGATCTAAGTTAGAAACCATGTCTACACGAGAACCAAGACATGAAGGGATGTGATTGTTAGAGAATGGAGAAAGAATATATGTGATTGGATAAAAAATTGTTAACTAGAAACTATCTATTAGGACCATAGTTTCTATACGTAGTGTCTATAGAAATTAATATGTATAGAAACTACTTGTAGTTTTTAGCATTGAGACTGCTCTTATTTCTCTTGGATAACTCTTTCCAAATAAGATGAACAACGACCTGACTCTCAGTTGGCCCATCACTGCCGGTTTCTTAAAAACATGCAATGATAGAGCCTCTAGCTAGTCCATTATTGTCGGTTTTTAGCTAAAACTAGCATTGATATGACTAACCGACATTGATATTTGGGCCATCAGTACTGGTTCATATCACTGCTGGGGGTTTAGCCAAGAACCGACAGTAATAATGGGTCATCACTGCCAATTCGTAGCTTGAACCGGTAGTGATATTCTGTATAAAAAACTTCATAATTTTCTCATATGATGTCCGATGTAGATAAACTTCATACCAAAGTTGTAGTACTCGACGAGATCTACAACATTGTAGTTTAAACTCTTTTTTATTTGAGATCATTTGAATGTCCAAATATACACCACGACATTTTGTAGAGTTAATACCAAAGGAGTCTATATGTTTTGTACTCATAACTGAGTGTACAGTGGAAGTTAAGGATCTCGGATGAAAAAGGGACCATAATAAGAGTTGTAGATCTTGAAAATTTATGCAACTTTGTAGTTGATAACCTTTTCATTTAAAATCATTTATGCAACTAATATTATGTTTGATTTATAAAATTTAAAATTCAAAATTTTCAAACCACCTTGGATGGAGAAACGCCCAAAACAAAAGTTGTAGATCTCGAAAAGTTGTGTAACTTTCTAGTTGATAACTTTTTCATTTGAAATCATCTATCCAAGAAAATTATGGTTCAATTTCCTTATATTTTAAATTAAAATTCTTCAAATAACCTCGGATGGAAAATAATTAAAACCAAAATTGTAGATATGAAAAGTTATAAGACTCTGTAGTTGTCAAGTTTTCCATTTGAGTTTGTTTAGAATCCCAAATACATTCAAAAGGAGAGTAAGATAAAACGAGGAGGACGACTATCTAAAAGGACACATGTGTCTTACAGGTGGAGTGGTTAGAGAACGACCATACGAAGCAGGAGGTCGCAAAAGCACATGTTTTGGCGTGAAAAATCACGTGACTTGTGACTTGCGACTTGCAACCATGTGGCTGCCTCATGAGGTCTCTCCTAGTATTAAAGAATATTTCCCTATTTTTTGCCTATTTTTTAGATTTTCTATAAACCACATCACTATCGGTTCTGAACGGCACTGATGAGTGCCGTCATTACTACCGCTTTGGTTGCGGCTCCTAGTACGAAAAAAAATTCCTCTATTTTTCACCTTGCTTTTTGGGTTTTCTGGGAACTATGTGACTCAGGCATCGTTTAGATCCCAAATTTTTTTAGGAAAAATTCCTGTAGCACTTTTCGTTGTTATTTGGCAAAATTTGTCCAACCATGGACTAACTAGGCTCAAAAGATTCGTCTCGACACACTATACCACAGCCCAAGCTAGCGTCCGACCAAGGGTCGGTAAAAATATCGATATAGCGTTTGACGGTCGGTCGCTATAGCTTAGTGATATACGGTCGGACGCTATATCTTGTTTCGTCGTCCGACCGTCGGTCGTAAATTTTATTTCGAGTTACCTTCGGACAGTCAGACGGTATATCTTATTAGCTGGGTCCGCCGGTCGGTCGGCATATTGGATTGGGCCTGCGCGCCCAAGAACCTCCTCCATTCGCGCCTACAATTTGGAGGACTAAAACGTCATGGCGCCCTTCTCTGCCTTAATTGGCGCCTAAAAATTTTTGGAGAGGCCCACTTGTCAGTTGAATTGGCTCCTCTCAACCCCTGTTTGTCTTTGGAAAACCTAGCCACTCCAACCTGCCGCCATACCCCAGTCCGCCGCCACCCGACTCCCGAACCCCTCGCCGCGCGCTCCCCAGGCCTCCTTCCCGTGAGCGCGTCGCGGCCTCCCGTCCCGACGATCGCAGAAGTAGCTCCGTCGCCCCCCAGTCCGGCATCTTCCCGGCGCGCAGGCCGGCGGCCCTTCCGCTCGCCGCCCAGGCCCAGGCCGGCATCTTCCCGGCGCGCAGGCCGATGGCCCTTCCGCGCGCCGCCTAGGCCGGCGGCTCTCCGGCGCCCCCGTCCCCTCCACCACGGTGGTTTCCCATCGCGCGCCCCCCTCCCCCACGGCTCCCGGGCGCCCCACATCCCCGGCACGAGCGTTCATACTGAGCAGGCAGCACCCAGGGGCGGATCTTTTCCCCACCGAGCAGGCAGCACCCAGGAGTTGGCAGCGCAGCACTTCGATTTCTTCTTTAACCAAATTCAAAGGTAAATATCAGTTGCCATTTCGTCTTTGCTCAATTTGGTACTGGGTGCTGCGCCTACCTGGGCGAGGACACACACACACATGCTTGGTCCTGTTGACGATTTGGGCGGATTTGATTGTGTGCTTGCTTCGGTCGGTTGACGGATTTCTTGGGGCTCAACAACAGCTAATACAAACCTCTTGTATTACAAAATTTTTTAAGTAACTGTTAAGTATATACATATTTCTACATTACACACTTCTCATAATATTGATACACTAGCCAGTACCTTGCACGGTGGTGCGGGCAATAATAGCAAGCAATCGGTGTAGAGACAATGCTATTTGTTAGTTTTGACATGCAAAAGAATTATGAGAACTTTAATATAGCCAAGTATTTTGAGATGAAATGCCGGAACAAATAAAATCAGAAAGTTGCATTTTATTGAAGGAAGGAAATGGTTTGGAGATCATATATATATATATACAATTATACATCACTATTCTGGCATCCTAATCTAGAAGTATGAGTTAAGTGTAGGAAAATCGAATCCTAAACTTATAGGATTGGCATCCCTGCAAGATAGGTAGCCTTGTTGGATAGTACAACCTGTAGATGAACCAAAAACGACTAATGAAACCGATAAAACATAGCAGAACATGTAATGATTGTAAGACAGGCCAATATGTATGAGGTCTTAAGTCTTCAGGTAAGTAGCATACATTTATAGAAAGGCAGGTTAATCAGAAAACACATTAAATAGGTTGCAGATTTGTACATCTCAATTTTATAGGGAACCACTCCTTCCAGTAAGCCACAATTTTCTCCTTGCCGTAAGCATTGGCTGTGTATAATGATTTCTTCCCAAAATCTAATAGTGAAATGAATGGAAGAAGCACTGACTGTCTATGCTGGCAGGAAATGACTCTCAAATGATTGGTGTATGCAAACTCAAAATATGCATTGAGCATTGAACGCCATTTCTTAGCACTTTCAGAGCAATGTGCATTCTCATGGATACAGACTGATAAGTCTTTTTGAGTTTCACAGAAAAAGAATGGAGGCAACCCACCTGAAGGCAATTTTCATATACACTAATAAATATAGGGGCATACTCAAAATTACTTGTTGGTCTGAATATTACACTAAGTCACTAACTTTATTTTGCATGGGAAAAAGGTATGGTGCTATATATTACCTCTTCATGGAGTTCAGAAATAATGATCATAGGTATGTCCTGAGTGGTAGCTCCGACAAACTGAACAACGTTTACAATCACTTCATGCCTGAAAGAGTTTCTGAAACAAAAGAGATATTTTGGTTTTAAAAAGTCAGAGTGACAGGTATTTCTCCAGTACAATAACTACTTGGCAACTTGGATGTACAAAAATGTCAGACTTATAGTTTGGAATGGAAGGAGTATATCATTATTTTTGAAAACATCATTGGTAACTGAGTACAGATATTTATTTCCAAAACGGCTGAGCAAACATGTTGTAATAGTCTTTTTAACATCACAGGATTATTTATTTCCAAAACGGCTGAGCATGTTAAGCATGTGATGAAAAGAGATGTTGTGTTGCCTCGCCCTTATGTTGGTGTTGAAAATATGGCCGATGCAAAGGACCTGGGAATTGCATGGCCATACAATTGGGTAATAAGCAACTCCTCTTCTTGTTTCTTATTTTCATATGTGATGAATTAATTAGTGATGTCTCTAACAGCTGAAGCTTTGCAAGACATCAAAACCATCCCAATCTGGTGAGGCTGCTGGGGTGGAGTACATGGCCAAGGGCAGCCTGGAGAACCATCTCTTCGGAAGTGAGCCACGCAGTAAGTTTGTTGCCTTCTTTTCTAATGCCCGATGCTACCTGCTTGCTACAAGCATATCATTTGTGTCTAAACATTGTGATGGCCCTTTTAGAAAAACGATTGCATGTCGATGTGAAGGATAACTGGGAAAGGTAAACTGTAACATGTCGATGCCATATACATCCTTTACCGCTGTGGTAGCTGCTGTAGTAAACTGGAGCTGAGCATCGCTGCTGCGTTGCTGGTACAGCTTAGTCTTCTGAAAGAGAGATCAGTTGACTATCCATTACTTGTAGCAGCTTGGTTGAATCAATAAAAAATTACACATTGATTTCTATGAAGGAGAATGTACCACTACTAGAGTATAGTGCGCACATGTTGGAGAATATATGAGTTGATTAATGGAGATTAGTACAGTGCACACATTCTGGACCATATAACAATTGACAATTAACAAATGGCTGCTACTAAACATGTTAATGGAGATTAGTACTAGTACGTACATTCTGGACCATATATCTCTAGTTTTCAGTTTACATATGTTTATTTCAGCTTATATCTCTAACATAGCTGAGAAAATGAGTGGGCAATTAGAAGTGCTGCTCAGTATATATGTTTATTTTGTCCATGGATAGGCTAAGTTTTATTTGTTTGGCAACAAAGAGGTAGCAGTAGTTCTGGAAGAACTCATGGATGTAATCTTTTATTTGCAGGTGTGGGAGGTAATGGCTAGGGGGACCTGATGCATGCAGGTAGCAGTTGGATGGAATTTCGCATGGCCTTGGACATCCTAACTAGAGATGAATGATTTTGGACATTCTAACTAGAGATGAATGCTTTTGTTAAGACTTAAGTGATGAATTGTAATGAGTGGAAACAAACCATATGAGATGTGAACTTTGCAACTAGTGCAAACATATGAGCTATGCATTATTCTATCTTGATGGCCAAACTGCCTTGATGTAACTTGTTTCTTCAAGTTGTGAGCCTATGAATATGATATAATTGTGAGCTATGATGAGCTTCACTGTCATGGTTGTGTATGATTAGTACTTGATCCTGAGGTTAATGAATAATTATGCTGTTATTTTTTGGTATTGATAGTGTCTGACAGTTGGACGCCATATAATATATATCGTCTGACTAATGGTCGCTATAAGTTTGTAACTGGCGTCGAACGGTTGGTCGCTATATCTTTAACATGCTGTCGAACGGTCGGTCGCTATAAGTAAGGTCGGACGCTATATATTTATAGCGACCTACCGTAGGTCGTTATACCGACTTATAACGACAGTCCGTAGGACGCTGTAGATAGGCTGTCGTATAGTGACATTTACAGACAAACTGTGCAATTAGTTATTTTTTTATCTATATTTAATGCTTCATGTATGCGTTCAAAGATTTGACGTGACAGGTACTTTATAAAGTTTTTTTTTGACTCTTTTTGGGAGGTCTGTACTAGTGTGGAGAAGGAACACACGTATCAATTCTCTGGTATTTTACTGGAAGACACGTATCAACTTGCAGAAGTTGTATAATTATTTTATCTTTTTTTAGCAAGTAGAATTATTTTATCTTGAGCCGTGTATACGTCGGTTTCTACTTTTTTTCTACCATGGATGATAATGAATTAATGAGTCTCAGAGAGGCCGATGGATCCCAATGGGCCCACCTTGCATTGCCGATCCATATCTCCGTTCCATCTGGATTTTGTATGATAGAAATCATGGAAAGAAAACCAACCGCCACGCTTGTTTCCGTGCCAAATTTCCGGTAGCCTCCGCGCGCTTCCCAAATTACAGCCATCCGCGCGCCCGCCAATTCCTATCCAAATCTCACCCGTGGTCCACCCAAAACCTACTGCCTCCTCGATCTCGTTTCCGCCGCGCGTGCGAATCCTACATTGCGTCCATGCCTCCAGCAGTCCGGCGAGCACAGACACCTCTGTGCCGGCATGTTGAGGCACCTGACCAGCCCTCCCCTCACCGCAGTAAGGACGACGTTGGCTCTTCCTTTGCCTGCGGCGGTGACAGTCCCTGGGTGGTGAGTGACATGACTGATTTTCTGTTGAGCCAATGCTTCATCGCGGATATCTGTTTGTTTTGTTCTGCATTTTTTTTCCATCTATCGTGTTCATCTTGCAATGATCCACATGCTGATGCTTGGTCGACTGTAATTTTATTATCCTAATGAGATCAGATTCAATCTGTTCTAAAATTTGAATAAGTTCAACAAGCTAGGCGAAATATCAAATGAGTCATCTAAAGCTCTAGGTATAGGATGTGACAAGGGCCTGAATAAACAACAAGATTTGATTTGTCAATGACGTATAATTACTTTGGAAGGACTGAAATACCGATTGCCTTCGAATATGATTGTGGAGATGGTTCAACTGAAGTTTTAGTGACACAAAAATCTACAACAACAACAACAACAACAACAACAACAACAACAACAACAACAACATAGCCTTTTGTCCCAAGCAAGTGACACAAAAATCTAATCATGATAATATTTAAGTAAATTCCAGGATTTTCATTTATCTATATGTAACAGCCTAGATTTAAATTCACTAAGGTATTCCTTTGCTCCTTCTTGAAATCTAATAAATACAGGTTAGAATGATTTATATTGAGCATTTTTCTCTGCATGCAGGGTGAAGATGCAGTGGCTTGCTTGTAGATGTCATGTTCGACAATGCATTAGTACTGTTTCAGAATTGGGTTTAGGTAAGATTTTGGACTACATAACCAAATTGATGGGTGGTACCATTTCAATCATGAATTGGTCACATTGGGATTTAACTTTTCTTCTTTTCCTTGAAAAGAATTATTTTTTTGGATAATAAAACAATAGTTCTCTTGTGCTTTGAACACTAATACCCCTTTGTAATTTTCTACACCAATTGCTGATTAGAAAACATAACAAAATCTTGACTACACACATGATTCAAAACCATATACAGCCCCTCAATTGTTATTTGGTTATCGCACCAATGTGTACATAAAATATTTTCTCTTGCATAATTCATTCAGTGAGGTCAAAATTTTTTATATTTCTCTTATGTGAAATCACATCTCATCAATTTGTGGTTCTATTGCAAAATGATCCATTCCATGTCACACTCTTGGCGAGATGTTCAATAATGCCAATATTAGGCATTAATGGGTCAAAAGAAACATTGAGGAAACCACACTGGATGCTAGCACCAGTGGATTGAATGCACAATCATAATTCATGAGCTGCAGTACCATGACTATTCATTATGCAAGCTCATTTCTTCAGTGGTTTGTGTTCCTCTATTTTTCTGCTATATTTAATTGTGCAAGTTGCTCTCGTGTTTATTAAAATTTTACTATGATAGACAATTTATATCTATGGATATTATTGTTGTGGCCAATAGCATAATTGTAACAATATAAATTATGCCTATATAGTAGTATTGTACAAATGAACCAACAACCTATAGGTATCTGATGGCTAACCATGTTTCCTTTTTTAGGTTTGGATGGGCAGATGACCAGGCGAGTGATATTGGAGGCAATTTGCTCATGTTGTGACTATAGTTCACTTTTGGTCCAGCTGCTGCTATATATAACATAGTTGTCTATAAGAAGACCCCATTTGGCATGCCTCCAAACAACTCCAGCTCTATGCTACAATGCGCAGTGGAGCCAGAGCTGTCAAAGCCAAAAATAATGGCTTTACTAGCTCCTAGTTCATTTTAAAAGAAGAGATAAAAACATATATGATTGCTACAGTGCATGGAGGAGCTAGAACCGGAACTAGCTAGAGCTCTACCAAACCGGGCATTACTATAGCACAACATATGTTGAAGTGTCTTAGTTTTAGTTGCTTTATTATTGTTTTCCAAATATAGTTTATCGACATTATTAGAACATTTCCAGTTGCTCATTGCAGGATACTAACATTTTGTGGTATCCCTAGTCACCTTGTTTGTGCACAAAAGTATGATAGATGCTTGGCTGCCAAGCTAGAGAGCATACATGGCTGTTTTTTTCTTGTAGAACTTTTTGGGAAGTGATATGTTATATGTAATTAGTCTAGATGATGATTCATGCTATTCTTCATATGGTCGCCAAATACTTTTATGAAGGCATTTTTTAAAAATTGTGTCAAATGTTGTTCTATGGCCGTATGAAAATTCCTTATTTTTGTGGCCTTCTTAGGTAGTTTAGAACATTCTCTCAGCTCAATTAGCATTAAATATAGATCATGGGACAATTTTTTGTCAGTTTGTTACTTATTTGATTTGAGTAAATTTTTTGGATGTCATGCCTGCCAGAATCTATCTCAAATTTTCTTAATAACCAACTTAGATTGGTTGATATGGTTAAAGCATGTTTTTGAATAATATATTTGATTTGAAATTCGACAAAAGGTTGTCATTAGATAACGATAATGATGGAGATGGGGTTGTGACTTAGATGAAAAGCTAAGATGCTTTAGTCTCTCTCTCAAAGCCCCAAAGAGGCCGTGGGAATAGTTTTTTTGCGTAGCTTTTTTGTTAGACATGAGAAAGATTTGCACTTTGATTTTGAGCATAGAAAGTGAAATCACATGAAAATAAGTTATAATGCAACCTGTTCTCTTATTGATTAGAACAATAAGATTCTAGATCACCCTATATAATTGTAGGTCAAGGTAAGTAATGGGTTTGTCTAACGATAATGTAGATTAAATTCTACTATTCTCCCTTTCAATTTTTTTTTGTAGTTTTGTGGTTTTTAGTTTTTCTTCCCAATCGTATTTGATACTCTTGTGATCTCGCAACCTCTACATCGTCCTAAGCAGAGCCCAGCAATTTCAAGGTGGGTTCTAGCATCTACATGACCATTTGAATTGCCTACTTGTTGCTCAGAAACATGCATGATGTGGTTGCCTATCAGGCATGACGACACCTAGTGCAAAGCCCTTTGCGTTCATGAATTAGAAGGTCCATATGTATATGTTCATTGTAACACTTCAACAACAACAACAACAACAACAACATAGCCTTTTGTCCCAAGCAAGTTGGAGTAGGCTAGAGATGAAACCCAAAAGAGACGAGAAACAGAGAGACACATAAAGGGACATAAAGGGCACGAGACAAAAGATGTCACGGTTCAGGCACGTTGATTGCTAATCTCCAAGCGCTCCTGTCCATAGCTAAATCCTTGGGGATATTCCACTCCTTAAGATCTCTCTTAACGGACTCGTCCCAAGTTAGTTTAGGTCGACCTCTACCGCTCTTTACATTATCGGCCCGCTTTAGAACTCCACTACGCACCGGCGCCTCAGGAGGCCTCCGTTGGACATGTCCAAACCATCTCAACCGATGTTGAATCAATTTATCCTCAATTGGTGCCACCCCAACCCTATCCCGAATATCGTCGTTCCGTACTCTATCCTTCCTTGTGTGCCCACAACACCAACGCAACATACGCATCTCCGCTACACTCAATTGCTGGACATGTCGCCTTTTTGTAGGCCAACACTCAGCACCAAATAACATCGCCGGACGAATCGCCGTCCTATAGAACTTACCTTTCACCTTCTGAGGCACCCTTTTGTCACAGAGAACGCTAGAAGCTTGACGCCATTTCAACCAGCCGGCTGAAATTCTATGCCTAGCATCTTCATCAATGTCTCCATCCTTTTGTAGCATCGACCCTAAATACCGAAAAGTATCCTTCTTGGCCACCACTTGCCCATCAAGGCTAACGTCTCCCTCCTCGTGCCTAGTCGCGCTGAAATCGCACCTCATATACTCGGTCTTAGTCCTACTAAGTCTGAACCCTTTCGACTCTAACGTGTGCCTCCATAGTTCTAACTTCCTATTAACCCCCGCCCTACTGTCGTCAACTAGCACCACATCATCAGCAAAGAGCATACACCAAGGGATATCACCTTGTATGTCCCTTGTGACCTCATCCATCACCAAAGCAAATAAATAAGGGTTCAAAGCTGACCCCTGATGCAGTCCTATTTTAATTGGAAAGTCACTGGTGTCGCCATCACATGTTCGGACAAACGTCACCACATCCCTGTACATATCCTTGATGAGGGTAACGTACTTAGTTGGGACTTTGTGCTTTTCCAAGGCCCACCACATGACATTTCTCGGTACTTTGTCATATGCCTTCTCGAGGTCAATAAAGACCATATGCAAGTCCTTCTTCTGCTCCCTATATCTCTCCATCAATTGTCGTAATAAGAAAATCGCCTCCATGGTCGACCTACCAAGCATGAACCCAAACTGATTTTGGGTCACATGTGTCACTCTCCTTAGGCGATGCTCGATAACCCTCTCCCAGAGCTTCATCGTATGACTCATCAACTTAATCCCACGGTAGTTAGTACAACTTTGAACATCTCCCTTGTTCTTGAAGATAGGTACTAATATACTTCTCCTCCATTCTTCAGGCATCTTGTTTGACCGAAAAATAAGGTTAAAAAGCTTAGTTAACCAAACTATCGCTCTGGCGCCTAGGTATCTCCACACCTCAATGGGGATACCATCAGGGCCCATCGCTTTACCTCCCTTCATCCTCTTCAAAGCCTCTCCGATCTCTGTCTCCTGAATTCTCCTCACAAAGCGTCTGTTGGTATCGTCAAATGAGTCGTCCAACTCAAGGGCAGGACCCTCATTCTCCCCATTAAACAGCTTGTCGAAGTACTCTCTCCATCTGTCCTTGATCTCCTCATCCTTCACCAGAAGTCGATCTGTTCCATCCTTGATGTATTTTATTTGGTTGATGTCCCTTGTCTTCCTCTCGCGGATTCTAGCCATCCTATAAATGTCCTTCTCCCCTTCCTTCGTGCCTAGCCGCTGATAAAGGCCATCATACGCCTGACCTTTTGCTACACTCATAGCTCGCTTTGCAACCCTCTTCGCTATTTTATAGCCCTCGATGTTGGCTACACTCTTGTCATGGTGGAGACGCTTGAAACACTCCTTCTTCTCCCTAATAGCCCTTTGCACCTCGTCATTCCACCACCATGTGTCTTTCGCTTCCCGTTTGCCTCCCCTACTCACGCCAAACACTTCCGAAGCCACCTTCCGGACACATGTTGCCATCTTTAGCCACATGTCGTCGGCATCTTCTCCTTCTTTCCAAGGTCCCTCGTCTAGCATCCTCTCCTTAAACGTCTGCGCTGCTTCCCCTCTAAGCTTCCACCACTTCGTTCTCGCAATCTTGGCCCGTTTGTCCCGGTGGACACGTACCCGAAAGCGAAAGTCCGCCACCACAAGCTTATGTTGAGGGACAACACACTCCCCAGGTAACACCTTACAATCAAAGCAAGCACGTCTATCCTTCCTCCTTGCAAGGATAAAGTCGATCTGGCTCGAGTGTTGTCCACTACGAAAGGTTACTAGATGAGATTCCCTCTTCCTAAAGAGGGTGTTCGCTATCAACAAGTCATAGGCCAGCGCGAAGTTCAAAACATCCTCCCCCTCTTGATTCCTACTACCATACCCGAACCCCCCGTGCACCCGCTCGAAACCTACATTGTAACACTTCAGCAGTATCATTATTTTGTGTTACTATAGGGTGTATCTTTATCGCATAATTTATATGTTCCATTTATGTGTTACAATATAGTACCACTATTGTAACATTTTACTTGTAACATTAATTTTTGTGTTACTATAATTGTTGTCAGTAACACATTTCTATAAAACAAGTGTTTTGTGTTACAATCAA
This sequence comes from Saccharum hybrid cultivar R570, assembly GCA_038087645.1. Classification (NCBI taxonomy): domain Eukaryota; kingdom Viridiplantae; phylum Streptophyta; class Magnoliopsida; order Poales; family Poaceae; genus Saccharum; species Saccharum hybrid cultivar. The sequence goes on from JAQSUU010000426.1 coordinate 3,064,651, forward strand.
TATCTGTAACACATAGTTTTTTGTTACTATGAACTTTCTTTGGAACACATTGATGAATGTGTTACAAGAATGTGTAACAATATCCTTGATGTGTAGTAGTGTTAAGGTTACATGACTCATTCATTGAACCTAAGATGCATGCATCTCCTAATTTGCTTCTTCTAATTTGTTGCATAAACTAATTTGCATATTCTCATTGTCTGATGCAGGAAGACTAGAAATTGCTTCGGCCAGCAAGGAAGCGTCACAGGAGATTTTGCGATGTCAGTCAATCTTCTTTCTCTAGTTTTTCTATTTGCATGTGAGGAATCTTGATCTTGTTGCACCCTTTAACCTTCATGGCTTTCTTCAAAACACTTTGTAGTGTTACCAAAATCATGTTTGCTTTCCGTGGAGAGTACTCTATGAATGCCTACAAAACATGTTTTGAAGAAATCAATCAATGAGTACATTAGTTGTTCAAGAAAAAATAAAACAAGTGAACAATTGATCAATTTACCTGTTGCACTGTTGGAACTGGATCTTTTTATTGTTTTTGCATCCTTCTTGTACCATAAAACCCATTTCATCCCATAAAACTTTGTATCGTCTCTCTCCATTTATACTATGTCAATTTAGCTTATATAAAAACTCACAAGAAACCTTTAGACTGGTGCAAGATCTGCGTGTCCAGCACACTTAATGGACCAGTACCTCTTTAATTCCAAATCCATCTGAAGGTTTCGGGGATGACGCGATGGTGCCCTCAGCGGCGACGCTGAGGCCACACGGGAGGCGGGTGGACACAGTAGGTGCTGGTTAGGTACCGCTAATGGATTATTATGTCCTATTGATGGACAAAAATAAAATTGTGTTGCACCACATAGGTATTAGGACACTCACAATGCAGACTCTACTATAGAGTCTAAGCCTATTTATATATTACCCTCCTATTTATAGTACTTTACTGATGTGGAAGTATATTTATTGAAGAGAGAAGGATAAAAACCAAGATTTCGTTTCTTATTTTAAATCCAAGTCTACGCTACCGTCAAGGCACATCAGCAAAGTACTATAAATAGAAGCCTAATAAATAGGCCTAGACTATATGGTAGAGTCTATATATTGTGAGTGCCTTCATGTACAACCACATACAGGGGTCCATCTCTAAGCGCCTCAAATTTATCATACAGACAGGTACAAAGACAAGTCATAAGACCCACAGACGTGGATCCGTTCCTAAGTTGTTTAATGCTTTGCATGTAGATAGGATCAACTATAAATAAATTTTTCTATACCACTGTGTGGCTTTGATACAAAATGTATCAAGGATAAATAAGAGCAACATGATTACAATATTTTTTAGAAACCATCAAATAATAATTATGTTATATATAGTTGCAGCGCTTTTAGTCTACTTTCTTTTGTTTCCATAGTGTTGCCATGTGTTAGATTAGAGTGAAAACTAGGTACATTTAGGTAACAGATAGACCCCAAAAAATATAAGCTAGATAGATAAGCTAAATGCTCACTGACAACATATTTGATTCAATCAAATCATACATTGCAGCAGTGCCAAACAGTTCGTTTGGTTCAATCAAGCATAAATAAGATGTACATCATTACAATATTTTTAAAACCATACAGATAAGTCATAGCAAATTCCAGTGAACCTGCTAGGACGGTAGCAGAGGATGACACAAGACACAGCTAACTTTGTCTCGGCATTCAGCTTTCTTTTCAGCATATCAGGTACCTGAAGAGCATCCAGGGAGGCAGATAAAATTCAGACCTTGAAAGACAGGACAGTGGGTGAACAGAACTTTTGAAACTTCATCTATGAGAACTTCAGTACATCAGACACTCTGTTTCAGTGTTTTTGCATACTGATTGCTAGCAACTTCTGAATTTTAGCCTTCAAATATGAAACCCATGATGTAGATTTGTCAACATTGATAAATATGCAGAAATGCATCCTGTCACCTGGACAGAATCTGCCTGAGTTGATGGCTAAGATCACAGCAAAATTGAGGAGAATTTGGGCTGCAACTGCTGCCTGCATCCCACCAATTTGGAGATTCTTTCCTGTGAACACAAATCACAACCAGCAAATTAAACAACAGAGCTGCTGGGCGGCGGGCAGATCTGCCGACGTTGGCTGCCGGCATCGACGACAGTAGGTGGCTCGGTCGGACAGGGTGATGGCTGGCGCAGCGGACAGGCCATGGCCAATGTTGTGCACGGGGTCGTGGTGCCATGGCGAAAGCTTCGCCCTTTTGGGCCGATGACGGCGACGTCTTCAGACGTCGTTTCTTCCTTGGAAGCGTCAATCGATCGGCCCTCGTCCCTTTGTGCGGCTTGTCTTCCTGGGTGAAAACCTGGACCGTCTGGTCAGGCGACGGCGGCGCCAATGGTGTCGCGTTCCTCATTGGAGGCGTCGTTTTGGAAGATTGTGCTCGGTCAGTCTACTGCGGCGGCCAGCATCATAGCGAGGAAGGTGGAGGCCTAGTTGAGGATTCAAGTTTGCAGTGTCAACAATGGAGTAAGGCGGTCAGGAGGAGGGCGGTGGCGTGGTGTTTGGAGGGCTTCGCATCTACTGGCAGTGGACCACGAAGTTGGCGAGAGGGCCGGCGTGGGAGGCGCCCACGAAGTTGGCAAGGAGGCCGGCGTGGGAGGTGGTGGCCAGCAGATTTGAATAGCCCAGATGACCTGCGTGGACTCGCATTGTGGCGGCTGTTTCCGGCGCGAGGAGGCATTCTGACTGACAGCTGGAGGACGTGTGTGGCACTTTTATCTTTGATGAGGCAACTAGGTCCGAAAGTTACAGTGTACGTGCTTTGTGTTTGAGTTTGTGTGTTTTTAAAGTGTTTGGGTGTAATAAGGAATAGCTATATGCATCGGTCGATGCAGAAGCTGGGATATTAATATATTCTCTTTTCTAAAAACAACAGAACATGGTTCCCTGAATCACAACTAGCAAATTGAAAAGCTGAACATTGTGCTCTTAATCAGCAAGTTGAGCCATTGCATTCTAAATTGGGTTCATCAGATAAACTCCATCCGACCCAGAAGACCAACTAGACAACCTATCTCCCTTCGTGGAGAGCTGCTGCTCTTGCAGCTCAGCGCCATATATCGGTGGGCGCAGGTTTTGAAATGTAAATCTATATATTTTTTATTCTTGATTTTCCAATCCAATCAAATGCATGAACTTGCTCCAAGTTTTGAGGTTGCTTACCAGGACGCCGGATCTGAAGCTTGTGGGCACATCCATGGACGAGAAATCAGTCACCGATGCAGAGGCGAGGGTGAATTTTGGCGCGCTTCTTGCCTTCTCATGCTCACCGCAGCCGGATCCTATAGCTTGGAGACGATGGCCGGTACAACGCGTGTTTTGTCGATGAATAGACCTCGGAGCACGGGCCGTGGTCGTCGTCTCGCGAGACGACGGGTCCCGTCTCTTGCTGTTCGTGCAGGGCCGGCTCTAAGGGGTGGGCAGTGCGACCGCCGGGGGCCCATGAAGTTAGGGGGCCCAAAACCATATAGGTAATTAGTACATATAATTTTTTATTTGGCATAATAAGCATTTGAAGGCTCATCACAAACTAGCTCAAGTCATAGGTACCTCTTCCTTCTAGTTTTATTCTACGTAACCTGGATCCATCGAGCGGAGCTCAGGCGACGTTTGGTTTGATCGTTTCCTGCCACCACGACTCTGCTCATCAACGCGTTATCCTGATGAGGAGACAAGACGCCGATGCACATCCAATTCGCTCCTCACCCGGCGACCGGCAACGGCAAGGATGTTGATCTTTTTTTTTGTTACACTACTGTTATGTTTTACGAGTTATACATATATTGCAAAGTAATTTTTATTATTTATACTATATATACAGTAATTTTGATATTAAAAATTAGTTTAACGGGCCCTTATCATCTTACTTGCGCAAGGGCCCTTAGAATTATAGAGCCGGTCCTATGTTCGCGAGGGGCTTTCTGCAAAATTTGCATCACGGAGACGACCCCTAGAGACGCGTTGTATGTGCCCTAATGCATATAGCTGGCAATAAATTAGAATCTTGCTCTCTAATTTCCGCCGAATCCCTAGACCACCAGTACCAACAGCCCCAGCGTGCTCTCCCTCTTGCTACGCGAAGCCAAGCCCACCAAGAGCCAATGGAGAGGCCTTGGCTTATTTTATTTGCATGCCTAATCGTTATCTAGTTTTGTTTTCCATGCATATGGTAAATTGAGTTGTTTCTATGCTCTTGATTGCTGTTGCCTGCAAATGGATTTCATTAACTTGTACATGTTTCAAATCAAGTTTACTGTGTTAATACTTGAACTGAAGTGGGGAGGCTCTGGTTATTTACAGTGTGTTTGGTTAGGAGATAATGTGGGAGGTTCTTACTTAGGGCATGTACAACGGATAGACAGGGGGTCGTCTGTATGTATCTTGAATCTACCGTACAGACAGATATAAAGACAAGTCATACAACTCATAGTCTATCTCATCGTCTGCAAGCTATTTAATGCATTGCATGTAGCTAAGATCAACTATAAATAAATTTGTGTATACCATTGTGTGGCTATTTGATAAAAAATGTGTCAAGCATAAATAAGAGCAATGATTACACTATTTTTTAAAAACCATCAATATATTATCTTCCAAAAGCTCCAAACGGAGACCGGACTCAACAACGTTTGCATGCACGAGAAGTAAAGACCGTGTGCATATGGAGCACCTCTGTTTACATTAAAAAAATATCAATGAAGGTCTACCATAGTGGAGCACCTCAGTTGGCATTCAGAAAACGAAAAGGGGCCCTTCTGTACACATTCAGAAAAATCCCATGACATTTAGATAGCGGTGCAAATAACTAGCTCAGAAAAATCCCATGACATTCAGATAACAGTGCAAATAACTAATTTAGAAAAATCCCATGATAAGCTAACTGAACATAGGCTACATGTTTTTAACCAAATTTGATAACTGAATTTAACGGATTAAGCATACGGTGCAGAGCAAAGATGCAACTTAAGACAGGTTTTCTGCAACTCCATAAATCAGAATGACACCTCCATACATCAGCAGCTACATGACAGCACCTTTAGTAGATCAACATGACAGCACCTTTCATTATCTCAGATCAGAGATACAAACATGCCCTGCACTGTTAGAAAATAGCAGCATCAGTTAAACATGACAGCTCCTAAAGACTTCTTAGATTATACTGTACAAGAATTAAAAGGCATACCAAACTAGATAATTTCACGAAAAAGCATCTTCCTCAAACACTTCATGGCAGCAACTCGCTCAACCTTTTCGTCATCGGTCATTGAACTTGTATCTTGTGAGATGAGGTTATTATATGCGTCCATCATCTTCGATTCTTTCTCAAGCTTCTTCCCTTCCATCTCAAGCTTCTTCCCTTCCAACTCAAGCCTTTTCCCCTCCATCTCAAGTTTCTTGGACTCTCTGTTCTCCTGCGCTGTTAGATGGGCAAGCCTTGTGGTCTACTCAAACATGCAGTTCAACATCTCAAACATGCAGTCAAGACTAATTAAAATTCGACTGACTGCTAGTCCAGTGTCGGTACCAACAGTACGGGGGTACCCACACCTATCGCCAAAACACTAACATAACCGAAACCACAATGAAAGATGGCCCGCTCGACGGGGCGCCTCGACCGCGCCCCGGTTCCGACTCGTACGAGGCCCGCTCGACGGGGCGCCTCGACCGCACCCGGCTCCGACTCGTACGAGGCCCGCTCGACGGGGCGCCTCGACCGCGCCCCGGCTCCGACTCGTACGAGGCCCGCTCGACGGGGCGCCTCGACCGCGCCCCGGCTCCGACTCGTACGAGGCCCGCTCGACGGGGCGCCTCGACCGCGCCCCGGCTCCGACTCGTACGAGGCCCGCTCGACGGGGCGCCTCGACCGCACCCCGGCTCCTCGACACCCTTTCTTTACCTACCCAGGACAAAGGCCATAGCATTCAATGCGGTTACCTACTACCACCGACCGGCATGGCTATGGCATGGGTCAACGTGGGAACAATACCCACGTCAAGTCTCACTGTTTTACCGCCCATCCCGTGATGGGAGGTGAAAGCCGTCACTGTATCCACCTTACCGCGCACTATTCACCATCAATCACCCTCGAGGGAGGATAAGACAAGGTCCGTCCCCCGCGATACCAGGGATTCGGCCTTATCCATCCGACCTCGACCCGACCTCGACCCGGCCCCAACGCTCGACTTAGCTCGAAGGACGGTATGACATGGCGCTCTGGGTCCTTTCACCCTCTTGTCCCGCACCACGTCAGGGTACCCAGGGATGGCCGGCCATCCCGAAGCCACGTCGCTACAGTCAACTCAACAGGAATCAACGAAACATCGCCTCAAGGCTCCCCTCGACTTGGCCACCTCTCGCCCTATAAAAGGACAGGCCAGGGCGACGAATAGGGGGGCGAAGCATCACGGAAAAAACGCGAAGCAACCATCTTTCTCCTTTTTCTCTTTGAGACTTGGGCTCGACACCCTCTCTCGCCTGCTTGTAACCCCTACACGAGCACCTCGGTGCAAGGAAATACAAACCTCTCTTCCCCGCTGGACGTAGGGCCTTCTTTTGCCCGAACTAGGATAAACCCCCGTGTGTTCTCCTTGCATCACCATCCAGGAAAGAGTCACGCAGCATTTACTCGTTGGTTTAGGACCCCCTTGGTCCGAACACCGACAGTTGGCGCGCCAGGTAGGGGAGCGCTGCGTGCAAACCTCGCTTTGTCGCCGTTCTTCCTGGATGGCTAACCCCGAACGCCCGATCCCGTTGGGTACGGTGATCTGGTTTGGGAGTTTGGAGTTCATGTCGCTCGGCTCTGGCTACGACATGGTCCTACTCCCACCCAGGCACCCAACCGACGAAGATTACGAGCTCTCCCAGCCCGGGGGAGCAGTCAACCGGCACCGTCGCTCCAGGCGATCGCGCGCCGCCCGGCGACGGCGAGCCCGGTACAACCACCGTCTCCACCTGACGGAGGGCGATGGGATCCCCTGGTCCGGCACCCCCCAGCCAGGCGCCAGCCTAGATCTCCTTTTGGAAGATTTGGGAAGGACGAGCCTGGCTGAGGGTGGCGTGCCGACGAAGAATCCCGCCGCTCCCCCGTCCGGTGAGACACCACTGTCCGTAGCATCTATTTCACCACGGGTAGTGACGTCTCCATCACCATTCCCGTTTGGACTAGACTCGGTCGCCCGGGTGTATGCATCCTCCGTGAGCACTCGCATGAGTGCTTATGAGGAACTCCCCGGACACCATCTACGCTCCACTCTGGACCTCGTCGCGTCCACGCCGGCTTCTGATTATCGGGACTCTACCGAGACACCGGAAACAGAGCCTCGTGTGACTGCTTCTTCATATTGTCACTGCGGTGACGGTTGGCAACGGCCACACATTCCCCCGTCATATTACTACTTTGGCGCACCTGACTCCGACTCGGCTGACGACACCTATGATCCGACTCGTGAGTGCTTCAACATCGACGTTGAAAGCACCTCGGAATCAGAGGACGAAGAGCCGGTCGAAGAAAGGCACACGCCCCCTCATGTCGAGCTTCCTGCCGAGCGAAACGAGCCTCGGTTCCTTGCGGATCAAGGAGCGCAGCTCGAACAGATTCGCGAGTTGCAGGACCAGCTTGACGAGGGACGCGAAAACCTGGATCTTCTCCAGCAAACCCTCGAGCGTGAGCGTGCGGAACACGCATTTGGCGGGAGAGCTCGTGAGAGGGCTCGCGACGTCAACCGTCGCATCGACGAGGACCGGGCGGTCGACCCCCCGGTTTTCGCTCGAGCCAGCCAGAACGTTGTCGCCGCTGCCATGCTCCTGCGCAACATGCCCGAGCCGTCAAACCCTGACGCCCGTCGGGCTCGAGATGAAATCCGAGGACTCCTCGAGACTGCCGCCATGCAGCAGGCAGAGAGCTCTGCCTCGAGGCGGCGCGAAGTAGCGTCGGAGCGGACCCTCGAGCCTTCCCGACAGGAGAGAGAAGCCTCGGTTCATCCCGAGCCTGCCCGGCGAAACCGGGTAGCACCTACCCCTGAGCCCATCGCCAACGACCACGAGCCTCGAGACACCCGTGGCAACATCGTCGAGCGTCGCACGCGCAAACACGGTGACGGTGTAGCTCGAGGCTACCACGTCCACAGGGGCGGATGCTACGACAGCTCGGAAGACCGTAGCCCTTCACCCGAACCCCCAGGTCCTCGGGTGTTCAGTAGGGCTATCCGTGAGACGGTGCCCCCGACTCGGTTCCGTCCCCCCACGACTCTCACCAAGTATAACGGTGAGACCAAACCCGAACTTTGGCTCGCAGATTTCCGCTTGGCGTGTCAGTTGGGCGGGGCCACCGATGACCGGGTCATCATTCGGCAACTCCCCCTGTTCCTCTCCGACACCGCCCGAGCCTGGCTCGAGGATCTCCCACCTTGGTAGATCCACGACTGGGACGATCTCGTGAGGGTGTTCGAGGGAAATTTCAAAGGAACCTACATGCGCCCTGGCAACTCGTGGGACCTCCGGGGCTGTAAGCAGAAACCAGATGAGTCCCTCCGAGACTACATCCGGCGCTTCTCCCGGCAGCGCACCGAGCTCCCCAACATCACTGACTCCGACGTGATTACGGCCTTCCTCTCCGGTACCACCTGTAAGGAGTTGGTCCGGGAGTTGGGCCGTAACACCCCGCTCACTGCCAACGGATTGATGGACATCATCACCAACTTCGCAGTCGGCGAGGAGGCGGTTGGTGCAATCTTTGGCGGCGAGCCGGCGAGGGAGGAGCAGAAGGTCGATGACCCCGCGAGTTCCACCCGAGGCCCCAAGAGAAACAACCGCAAGAAGAAGAAAGGCCAGCAGGGCAAGCTCGAGGCCCCGGCCGACGAGCTCGTCGCTGCTACCGAGCACAAGAAACCTCGAGGCCCCCCCGGTGGGGCGTCTTCGACAAAATGCTCAAAGAGCCGTGCCCCTACCACAAGGGACTCACTAACCATAACCACGAGGATTGTCACATGCTGCGCAGGTACTTCGGGGGTGCCGGCGCCAAGAAGGACGACAAGGGGGAGGACCCTAAGGGTGACGACAAGGACGGGGAATTTCCCGAGATCCACAACTGCTACATGATCTACGGAGGACCCTCGACCTGCCTCTCTGCGCGTCAGCGCAAGCGAGAACGGCGCGAGGTCTTCTCCGTACAATCGGCAGTACCCCGTTTCCTTGATTGGTCTGCGGTGGCCATCACTTTCGACCGTGATGACCACCCAGACTACGTCCCTAACCTAGGGGTCTATCCCCTCATCGTTGACCCCGTCATCGCCAACACACGCCTCACCAAAGTGCTCATGGACGGCGGAAGCAGCCTCAACATTATCTACTCTCAGACCCTCGACCTCTTGGGGGTCGACAGAGCGCGCCTCCAGCCTAGCGCCGAGGGCTTCCACGGAGTCATGCCAGGGAAACGGGCGGAACCCCTCGGGAGGGTCGATCTGCCTGTTTGCTTTGGCACACCGGCCAACTTTCGAAAGGAAACTCTCACTTTCGAAGTGGTCGGATTCCATGGAACGTACCACGCTATCCTGGGACGCCCATGCTACGCCAAGTTCATGGCGATCCCGAACTACACCTACCTTAAGCTCAAAATGCCTGGCCCAAATGGTGTCATCACTGTAGGGCCCTCGTATGAACATGCCTACGAGTGCGACGTCGAGTGCGTCGAGCACGACGAGGCTGTTTTTGGGCCAGCGATCTTGGCCGCAGACCTCGACGGTCTAGCCAATGCGATCCCCGACCCAAAACGCCACGCCGGGGGGGTCGACGGGGCGTCGATCGACCTTCCACCTGAGGCAGAAGCCCCCTCGACCGGGGCTGAAGCCATGCAGGTGGAAGGCTCGACGCCACCGTCCGACCTCGAGCCTGATTGGCACGTCCCGTACCTCGACTACCTCATCCAGGGGGATCTCCCCTCGGATAGGACTGAGGCTCGACGGATCGCACGCCGGGCCAAAACTTTTGTGATCATGGGCGACAGCAGGGAGCTCTACCGTCGTAGCCCTACCGGTATCCTCCAACGTTGCATCACGAAAGAGCAAGGCAGAAATCTGCTCGGCGATCTTCACTCGGGGGCTTGCGGTCACCACGCTGCGCCTCGAACCCTCATCGGAAACGCGTTTCGACAAGGATTCTATTGGCCGACCACGGTCTCCGACGCAGTCAAGCTAGTACGCTCCTGCGAGGGTTGTCAGTACTATGCGAGACAGACTCATCTTCCGGCACACGCCCTACAAACTATCCCCATCACATGGCCGTTCGCTGTTTGGGGGCTCGACCTTGTCGGACCACTGAAAAGGACGACCGGCGGCTTCACCCACTTGCTCGTCGCAATCGACAAATTCTCCAAGTGGATCGAGGCCCGCCCTATCACCAGCATCAGGTCCGAACAAGCTGTACTCTTCTTCACTAACATCGTTCATCGCTTCAGGGTCCCCAACTGTATCATCACAGACAATGGCACCCAGTTCACTGGCAAAAAGTTTTTGGATTTCTGCGACAACCACCACATCCGTGTGCTCTGGTCGGCCGTGGCTCATCCAAAAACAAACGGGCAAGTGGAACTGTCACACCTGGTTTTAAGGACAAAACTAGACATACACCATATGTGAAATAAAGAAGACAAATCTCACATATAGCCACAGATAAGTGTAATATCAAAAGACAAATGCTTAATATACATAACTCAATAGTATAAAGTATACCTTAGAGAATAACACAACGGAAAAACAACTCTGAACACCGGGTGTAGACCTCACTCCAGGATCAAACTAACTGGTTGATCACAAGCCTAACAATTCCAGAATCTAACAGTCTGGCACCCTTCCTAAGATGTGGGAAGATAGCAAGAGTGAGTCCATGTCGAACTCAACAAATATAACATGGGGTTCATGAGGCTCAAAAGGTTTGACACAGGTTTACTGCGATAGCTTTTATTAAGTCATCTTTTAGCAATTGAGTAGCAACAAGTTTACCATAAACCCAAATAACCTCATGATCATGTAAACGAGAATAATGTATAGCAAGAAACAATAATCATTAGTGAACATCAATATCATCAGTATTATCATTATCATCAGTGTTCATCATTTATTCTGTTAGGGTCCAAGGCCACTCGTGACCGTGAGCACGGCTGTTATAACAGTTTTACACTCTGCAGAGGTTGTACACTTTCACTGTGAGTCGTGATTTACCCTTTCGCCCGAGGTAGCTAATCTCTTGACCCACTTCCAAGGAAGGTCGGCAGGGTTCACTATGAAGCCTTTCAAAGGTTCGTCTAACAAGTTAGGGCCATTAGATTCACTCGGCAAACAGATGTAGAGCCTCCCTTCCAAATGGCACAATAACGCGCAGCCTATACACATAAGGACAGAGGCCGCACTATACCCGATTCGTCAAGCCGTTCTTACGCCATGAAGGTTACCACTAACAAGCTAGAAAAGGTCCTCATACTTGACTAAAGCCAGAGCCATATAGCCCTCACAGTTGTACTGTAAGTCCCGGATGTTCGCTTACAGATAAGTCCTTAAGGAGAGAAACTAGAGCACCAAAAATACCACATGCTCTAGCCCCCTTGAGCCATGTTTCTATAAAGCATGTTTTAAACGTTTATTGCATATACCATTAGTCAAGTTACAGATCATAGTTATTTATCTTGAGCACTAGCATAAATACTACCCAATGCAATGTCCCATAGGTGTCAAGGTACAAGATACAAAAGCTAGGATATCCTTAATGGTAACAAGGTAGACACATGCACATGAATTAAGTATATTAAAGGTGAATAGGAAACAAGGATAATCCCATGCTATACTTGCCTTAAACACCGATCCTTCGGTAAGCTTTAATCTTCAACGTTCTTCTTCTTCTTCTTGATAACGACGTATATCTCACCGACTGGACGAAATCATAAATCACCACACACGTATCCATACAATCATACACGAAGCAAACAATAGATCTAAATTAGAACAGTACACCAAACATAAAATTAAGATGAAAAGTTTGTAGAACGAATCTACGTCTCGCTACGAATACACAGACGCGAAAAGCACACTAATCAGAGCTACGGTTGAAAAGATACATCTACCGAAAGATTTGCTCATAGAAGAAAATATAAAACTATTTAGCTTCATGAGTTTTAATTATATAATAACATATATAAGATATTTTATAGATACTATATATGGAATTAAGTCAAATTTAGATTCAAATTATGAAACTAAAGTAAAACAAATCATATTTTATTTACAAAACCCAGTTGCATAATTATTAATCAAGATATGATTTAAACCATAAAATTTCAGAATTAGTAATATGGTAAATACTGTCACTAACGCGTAGATCTCGTTGCTATGAATCTAACGCAACTCGAATGAGCTAAAACAGATCTAAAACGTAGAAGATATGATTTAAACAAAATCTACTTTATTAAAGTAATAAATTAAATCTCACATCGGAACTTAAAAATAGAAAACCTAACCAACAGTAGCACTAACAGTATAATAAGTTTGTAAAACTCTTCTACACGTTACTACGATCACATAGATATAAAGATCACGAAATTTGGATTTAAAACGTAAAAGTTATGAGTTTTCTAAGATTTCCTATAGATAAATAATTACTTTAATATAAACTCGAAAATAAATTATCTCAAACATACTGTACAGTTCTATCATCATGTAGAGCTCGCAAATACGAATCTAACGCAATTTGAATGGATCAAATCGGAGTTAAAACGGATAATTTATGACTAAAACAAACTCAGTGGCAAAACTGTAAATATCAGAAAACGTATTTTTCAATTACTGAGACGAAATACGCTTTCAACAGATCAAAACGTATTTTCGGAAGTTACGCGATCAAAATACGCTTTACAGAAAAGAAAACGTAAACCGGGAATACGCTTTGGACTGCGGGTTAAGAACTTAAAATTTACAGGGTCTCTTTAGCAAATGTTACAGCCGAACGGGTATCTTTGATTTTCGATCGTCGGATTCAAAACGAACGGCCTAGATCTAATCGGGGAAGAGAGAGAAAGTGGCCGGCGGTGCTCCGGCCGGAATCGGGCCCGACGGCGACTCTCCGCGGCGGCGCCATGGCCGGAATAGCCTATCTCGCGCTACGGAGCACGAGCTTACGAACGGAAAACACAGGGAGAAAGAGAATGACATAGCGAGCTCACCTAGGGTAGAATCGTGGCCGGGGATGAAGCAAGGAGAGCATGCGGCTCGGAGAGGCGGACGGTAGAGGCGGAGCTTCGGGCGTAGCCACCACAGGGTATTGGGGCTGCGATTTGTGGGCGAATGTGGAGCGGGGAGACGCGGGGGTTCCGTTTTTATAGCCCGGAGGCATCGCTAAAGAAGGAAAGGGGAGATTGAGCCTTGGATTTGGCATCGGCAAAGAAGGAAAGGGGAGATCCGGCGGCGGCTTGGGGAAGAAGGCGCCTGACATGCGGGTCCACGCTATCAGCGACACCCAGAAGAAGGAAGGCACGATCGCGTGGTACTGGGCCAACGGCCGACCTGTTGGGCATGGCCCACGCGGGAGCAGGGCGCGGGAGGAGGAAGCGGGCCGCGCGCTGGGCTGCGAAGAGAAGCGGGCCAAAATCCGAATGAAACGGATTTCTCTTTTCTTTTTCTTTTTCTAATTTTTTAAAGCATTTTCAAAAGATTTTCAAATCCAAATTTGAATTTGATCAAACCACTCATCTCAAAAATTTAAATGCAACAGCATGAGTGCACAAACATGTTTCTACTCTTATATTTGATTTTAAATTTATAAAGATTATTCTTATTCTAAATTTGCATGCTCACAAAAATATACAAAAAATCATATTTTTCCTATTTTTCTTCTTTTCAAATTTTTAGGGCGTTACAATTCTACCCCCCTTAAGATGAATCTCGTCCTCGAGATTCGGAAGATGATGATAAAAGAGATAGGGATAGTTCGTCTCTAGATTGTTCTTTACTTCATCGTGTAGTTCCATCGTCTTGATAAGAATTCCGTCTTACTTTGCATACATGTAACTAATTCCAAGATTTTTGACAAATGCTCCAAACAATACTCTGGTATCTCCAATCACTAGGCACCTTTCCTATAATATGAATTTTCTTCCTTAAAATACTTATCTTCCAACAGAGCCTAACGAATCTCTTAGTCAGAAGGAATTTCTACTACCAACCTTCAAAACATTAATGATTCTGGTCAAGTTGCTCAAATTTGGAATACGATTCTTAATCCTTGGTGTCACCCGAACCTTCTTAGCATTATTCTCCATTGCTAAGGGCATCGGCTGCGACTTTTACTTCTCCAAGTAATAGCACTTTTCCAAGTCCTAATCCATTTCATTCCAACGAGGATATCACAAATTCAAGACCAACTTAGCGAAGATGTCCTGTAGATTCTTGTGACCCTCCTATATGTCACTTTCCTTCCAAAAGACAGTACTCCATAGTGGAAAACTCCAGATAACACGTTAGGTAATTCAACCCACACTTCCTTAGTTGACTTAATGAACAAGGTACTATATTTTTCTTCTTGCATAAGGACACATCCCACACCTTGATAAGGTGCATCATTGTAGATATGAAGCTCTTGTCTGGATCTGACAAAGCTAATACTTGGGTTTTACTTCAACCTTTTCTTAGACTCCTTCAAACATTTACCTGAGGTCTCTTGATCTAAACGAACTTAAAAGCTTCTCCAAAGTTATTTGTTCCTCTGCTATGACTCCAGTAAACTCATGGTCCACTTTGCTATCCTTGGTGTACTTATCTTCTAATTGATCATTCTCGTCTCCCTCAGGTAAAAGTCGACCACCTTGATACTCAATTCTTTTCCCTGATGGTGTTGTTAAGAGCATTGTGCACCGAGTACCATGAATCACTCCTTTGTGTGCACAGAGCCATCCATTACCAAGAACCACGCGAATTTTAAGTGACTCCAGCACAATGAGTGTTGCGGTGAAGTTTTTTCTTGTTTATGACAAGACTGACATTCGGGCATATCTGATCTGCCTGCATTTCTCCCACTGGGGTTTGAACTAGCAAAGACCTCCTCATTGGACACTTCACCATCTTGCACGTCTCTTCCATGTCGGCGGAAATGAAAGAATGCGAAGCACTGGGGTCAAATAGAGCAAAAACTTGTACTGAGCTTACTTGAATATAACCTCCCACTACTTTGGTAACTCCATGAATTTTATCCATATCCACATTGCTCAGTCTTCCATTGACATAATTTGGCTGCGCTTTGCTTCCTTGAGCAGGCTTCTTATGGGCTTTCCTTTTTCGCTTTCGTTGTTGTGGATTCTGACTTAGTTCACTCCCAACTTGCTCTTCAACATTGTTGTTTTGATAGTGCTCGGCTTCATCATACCCATAACATCCTTCAATGGCAGAAACATCAATCTTTTCCCACATATCAGTGCGAGACGTCATATAGGGCTCCTGAGTCATGAGACACGACACTTCCTGTCATCAAGTGACCAACTTCAGCAACACGAGCAAGTATAGATGATCATAATCATGAACTATCCAAAAGGACAACTCTTGTCTCCATGGATCCAAAATTATCAACCTTGTTCACAGAACATTTTTGCTCAAGAGTGGCAACTCAATCATGGAGACTAACCAATACTTCCAACTAAAGAGTTCAATCTTAATAATCCTTCTTTACATTGGCTACCCCCCTTAAAATAAGAGACACTAAATAGGGTAGCTTGAACCCTTTTCTAGATGAGCTACTTAGCATAAAAGTGTTCTGACATCCCAATAATACTCTTGTGCATGGGTAAGAACAAGAAATCTGAAATTTCGCACGAGCAGAAAATCAGCAGTGCAGTAAAACAGTTGTAACTCTCATTCTGTTAATCCAATGAAACTGTAGTTTACACCGATGGAAAGCTTATAAAATTCTCTGCGACTTACTTATAGAACACACTTCCAGATTCTGTAGTTAACTTGGTCGAAAACAGTACTTATCAGAAACTATTCTGAATTTCCAAACAGCACAGATGTATTGTCTTGTGATTTTCGTATCTCCATAACCAAAATAGATATCGAGCCGAGTCTTGCGCTCAGAGAAAGATATTGATGTCTACTATTGTCCAGAATTTTCTCATGATTTTTTTATCATCCAAAATTAGAGTTATAAGCCGAAGAGTGCAGGCTGCTCCGGAAGAACAGGATAGAGAGAACACCAGAAATCCATACCCCTACTATTTGTTTCATTAATCCTTATACCTTATACATATAAACTAAATGAAATCATGGTCAAAACCCACGAGATCATTTCACTCATTACAAAATTCCAACTCAAGCATAAACATAAGCACAAAACAACTAAACACTTAAATGTTCATTAGCCACACATTAAGACGACTCAACTTGGCTACTAACGGTTTTATTACACGGGACATAACTCCTATTCCTTAAACATGGTGTGATTGTAGCAGCATCCAGAGTAGATAACGTCTCTTACATTCCTTATTGCTTTATATGGACATCTGAATCTCTGCATCCCTCTTTACCATTCTTATAACTCATACCTTAAGATGGGTCAACCTGGTATCCCTCAGGTATAGATTTAATACCCTCATACTCAATCCTTTCTCCTGAAAGTGTAGTTAGAAACACTGAACATTGGGCATACTCAATCACTCCTTTACAAGTAGATAACCAGTCTATTCCAAGGATAACATCAATGTCCCTTAATTCCGAAACAATGAGGTTTACCTTAAAATTTACCCCCTTTATGTCAAGACTAACTTTTGGGCATACGCGGTCTGCCTTTATTTCACCTCTTGGAGTTTCAACCATAACTGTTTTTCCCCTTGGAAGCATAAGTATGTTATGATCTTTTACATATTGTCTAGATATGAACGAATGTGAGGCACTGGGGTCAAACAAAACCTTGGCATTTCCTGAATTTACTGGTATTGATCCAAACACGACCTCCTTAGCTCCAGGAATGGTGGAAATATCCACATGTTTCAACCTTACATGGATGTAATTTCTCTTTAATTTATTTCCCTGCACATGCTCCTTTTGGACATCCTGTCCTGGGTCTCGCTGTTGTGGATTCTTCTGTGGGCAAGATTTGATATAATGTCCTTCCTGCTGGCAATGATAACACTTTCTCTTAGCTGGATCTTTTGTGATGTCATACTCCAAGGAACTGTTGTTTGGTATGCTGCTATCTTGCTGGCCATAAAAGTTCACCTTCGTCCCTTTGGCTTGTTTCTTAGCTTGTTTGGCCTTTCGGGGTTGATACTCCTTATAGGTAATTGTCCACCCATCTATGACTACTTCATGGGGAGTAGTTTTAGCGGGAGGGGCTTCTAACTCTTCGGGGTTTGGATTTGTTTGACAGGGGATCAGGGCTGCATGTGACAATGTAGTAGAACTCGCTTGCTCATTGCTTTCCACTAGTGGTTCTAATGAGATTGCCTTTCTCTTCTTGTCCATGTTGTTCTCAAAATTTGGATCCACCTTGACTTTCCCCTTATTAGACTCGTTTCGAAGACAGGGAAAACCATAATGCTTACAGCAGTGACATTGTTCCTGCTCTCCAAATGCCTTATTATCAACATCTTTATTGGATTTCATATTCTCCCAAGCTTCTGCTACTTGTATCTTCTCTGACCCCTTGGATATGTTGGCTTGACCTTGAGATAAGCATCGTTGAGAATTCCCATGTTGAGCCATTTCTTCTAGTAATTGGTTTTGCATCGCTAATGGTTTCTTGTCAAAAGTGAGCAAGAGCGACACAATTCAGTCCTCTTAACCTCTGAAATCCACAGTCTTCTCGTCACGAGCCGTCTAATAGACAAGGAGAAAAGGTTCAAAATAGAGACAAGGTTTTTATAACAGAACGGGGATAGAATTAAGCATAACTTTGAGAAAATAACAAAGTTAAAGAGAAGCAAGAAATAGGCAACAATGAGAACATGCTAAACGTCCAGTTCTAACTAGGCTTGCGTCCTACAGTCAGCATTGCTCCGATACCAATCTGTCACACCCGGTTTTAAGGACAAAACTAGACATACACCATATGTGAAATAAAGAAGACAAATCTCACATATAGCCACAGATAAGTGTAATATCAAAAGACAAATGCTTAATATACATAACTCAATAGTATAAAGTATACCTTAGAGAATAACACAGCGGAAAAACAACTCTGAACACCGGGTGTAGACCTCACTCCAGGATCAAACTAACTGGTTGATCACAAGCCTAACAATTCCAGAATCTAACAGTTTGGCACCCTTCCTAAGATGTGGGAAGATAGCAAGAGTGAGTCCATGTCGAACTCAACAAATATAACATGGGGTTCATGAGGCTCAAAAGGTTTGACACAGGTTTACTGCGATAGCTTTTATTAAGTCATCTTTTAGCAATTGAGTAGCAACAAGTTTACCATAAACCCAAATAACCTCATGATCATGTAAACGAGAATAATGTATAGCAAGAAACAATAATCATTAGTGAACATCAATATCATCAGTATTATCATTATCATCAGTGTTCATCATTTATTCTGTTAGGGTCCAAGGCCACTCGTGACCGTGAGCACGGCTGTTATAACAGTTTTACACTCTGCAGAGGTTGTACACTTTCACTGTGAGTCGTGATTTACCCTTTCGCCCGAGGTAGCTAATCTCTTGACCCACTTCCAAGGAAGGTCGGCAGGGTTCACTATGAAGCCTTTCAAAGGTTCGTCTAACAAGTTAGGGCCATTAGATTCACTCGGCAAACAGATGTAGAGCCCCCCTTCCAAATGGCACAATAACGCGCAGCCTATACACATAAGGACAGAGGCCGCACTATACCCGATTCGTCAAGCCGTTCTTACGCCATGAAGGTTACCACTAACAAGCTAGAAAAGGTCCTCATACTTGACTAAAGCCAGAGCCATATAGCCCTCACAGTTGTACTGTAAGTCCCGGATGTTCGCTTACAGATAAGTCCTTAAGGAGAGAAACTAGAGCACCAAAAATACCACATGCTCTAGCCCCCTTGAGCCATGTTTCTATAAAGCATGTTTTAAACGTTTATTGCATATACCATTAGTCAAGTTACAGATCATAGTTATTTATCTTGAGCACTAGCATAAATACTACCCAATGCAATGTCCCATAGGTGTCAAGGTACAAGATACAAAAGCTAGGATATCCTTAATGGTAACAAGGTAGACACATGCACATGAATTAAGTATATTAAAGGTGAATAGGAAACAAGGATAATCCCATGCTATACTTGCCTTAAACACCGATCCTTCGGTAAGCTTTAATCTTCAACGTTCTTCTTCTTCTTCTTGATAACGACGTATATCTCACCGACTGGACGAAATCATAAATCACCACACACGTATCCATACAATCATACACGAAGCAAACAATAGATCTAAATTAGAACAGTACACCAAACATAAAATTAAGATGAAAAGTTTGTAGAACGAATCTACGTCTCGCTACGAATACACAGACGCGAAAAGCACACTAATCAGAGCTACGGTTGAAAAGATACATCTACCGAAAGATTTGCTCATAGAAGAAAATATAAAACTATTTAGCTTCATGAGTTTTAATTATATAATAACATATATAAGATATTTTATAGATACTATATATGGAATTAAGTCAAATTTAGATTCAAATTATGAAACTAAAGTAAAACAAATCATATTTTATTTACAAAACCCAGTTGCATAATTATTAATCAAGATATGATATAACCATAAAATTTCAGAATTAGTAATATGGTAAATACTGTCACTAACGCGTAGATCTCGTTGCTATGAATCTAACGCAACTCGAATGAGCTAAAACAGATCTAAAACGTAGAAGATATGATTTAAACAAAATCTACTTTATTAAAGTAATAAATTAAATCTCACATCGGAACTTAAAAATAGAAAACCTAACCAACAGTAGCACTAACAGTATAACAAGTTTGTAAAACTCTTCTACACGTTACTACGATCACATAGATATAAATATCACGAAATTTGGATTTAAAACGTAAAAGTTATGAGTTTTCTAAGATTTCCTATAGATAAATAATTACTTTAATATAAACTCGAAAATAAATTATCTCAAACGTACTGTACAGTTCTATCATCATGTAGAGCTCGCAAATACGAATCTAACGCAATTTGAATGGATCAAATCGGAGTTAAAACGGATAATTTATGACTAAAACAAACTCAGTGGCAAAACTGTAAATATCAGAAAACGTATTTTTCAATTACTGAGACGAAATACGCTTTCAACAGATCAAAACGTATTTTCGGAAGTTACGCGATCAAAATACGCTTTACAGAAAAGAAAACGTAAACCGGGAATACGCTTTGGACTGCGGGTTAAGAACTTAAAATTTACAGGGTCTCTTTAGCAAATGTTACAGCCGAACGGGTATCTTTGATTTTCGATCGTCGGATTCAAAACGAACGGCCTAGATCTAATCGGGGAAGAGAGAGAAAGTGGTCGGCGGTGCTCCGGCCGGAATCGGGCCCGACGGCGACTCTCCGCGGCGGCGCCATGGCCGGAATAGCCTATCTCGCGCTACGGAGCACGAGCTTACGAACGGAAAACACAGGGAGAAAGAGAATGACATAGCGAGCTCACCTAGGGCAGAATCGTGGCCGAGGATGAAGCAAGGAGAGCATGCGGCTCGGAGAGGCGGACGGTAGAGGCGGAGCTTCGGGCGTAGCCACCACAGGGTATTGGGGCTGCGATTTGTGGGCGAATGTGGAGCGGGGAGACGCGGGGGTTCCGTTTTTATAGCCCGGAGGCATCGCTAAAGAAGAAAAGGGGAGATTGAGCCTTGGATTTGGCATCGGCAAAGAAGGAAAGGGGAGATCCGGCGGCGGCTTGGGGAAGAAGGCGCCTGACATGCGGGTCCACGCTATCAGCGACACCCAGAAGAAGGAAGGCACGATCGCGTGGTACTGGGCCAACGGCCGACCTGTTGGGCATGGCCCACGCGGGAGCAGGGCGCGGGAGGAGGAAGCGGGCCGCGCGCTGGGCTGCGAAGAGAAGCGGGCCAAAATCCGAATGAAACGGATTTCTCTTTTCTTTTTCTTTTTCTAATTTTTTAAAGCATTTTCAAAAGATTTTCAAATCCAAATTTGAATTTGATCAAACCACTCATCTCAAAAATTTAAATGCAACAGCATGAGTGCACAAACATGTTTCTACTCTTATATTTGATTTTAAATTTATAAAGATTATTCTTATTCTAAATTTGCATGCTCACAAAAATATACAAAAAATCATATTTTTCCTATTTTTCTTCTTTTCAAATTTTTAGGGTGTTACAATTCTACCCCCCTTAAGATGAATCTCGTCCTCGAGATTCGGAAGATGATGATAAAAGAGATAGGGATAGTTCGTCTCTAGATTGTTCTTTACTTCATCGTGTAGTTCCATCGTCTTGATAAGAATTCCGTCTTACTTTGCATACATGTAACTAATTCCAAGATTTTTGACAAATGCTCCAAACAATACTCTGGTATCTCCAATCACTAGGCACCTTTCCTATAATATGAATTTTCTTCCTTAAAATACTTATCTTCCAACAGAGCCTAACGAATCTCTTAGTCAGAAGGAATTTCTACTACCAACCTTCAAAACATTAATGATTCTGGTCAAGTTGCTCAAATTTGGAATACGATTCTTAATCCTTGGTGTCACCCGAACCTTCTTAGCATTATTCTCCATTGCTAAGGGCATCGGCTGCGACTTTTACTTCTCCAAGTAATAGCACTTTTCCAAGTCCTAATCCATTTCATTCCAACGAGGATATCACAAATTCAAGACCAACTTAGCGAAGATGTCCTGTAGATTCTTGTGACCCTCCTATATGTCACTTTCCTTCCAAAAGACAGTACTCCATAGTGGAAAACTCCAGATAACACGTTAGGTAATTCAACCCACACTTCCTTAGTTGACTTAATGAACAAGGTACTATATTTTTCTTCTTGCATAAGGACACATCCCACACCTTGATAAGGTGCATCATTGTAGATATGAAGCTCTTGTCTGGATCTGACAAAGCTAATACTTGGGTTTTACTTCAACCTTTTCTTAGACTCCTTCAAACATTTACCTGAGGTCTCTTGATCTAAACGAACTTAAAAGCTTCTCCAAAGTTATTTGTTCCTCTGCTATGACTCCAGTAAACTCATGGTCCACTTTGCTATCCTTGGTGTACTTATCTTCTAATTGATCATTCTCGTCTCCCTCAGGTAAAAGTCGACCACCTTGATACTCAATTCTTTTCCCTGATGGTGTTGTTAAGAGCATTGTGCACCGAGTACCATGAATCACTCCTTTGTGTGCACAGAGCCATCCATTACCAAGAACCACGTGAATTTTAAGTGACTCCAGCACAATGAGTGTTGCGGTGAAGTTTTTTCTTGTTTATGACAAGACTGACATTCGGGCATATCTGATCTGCCTGCATTTCTCCCACTGGGGTTTGAACTAGCAAAGACCTCCTCATTGGACACTTCACCATCTTGCACGTCTCTTCCATGTCGGCGGAAATGAAAGAATGCGAAGCACTGGGGTCAAATAGAGCAAAAACTTGTACTGAGCTTACTTGAATATAACCTCCCACTACTTTGGTAACTCCATGAATTTTATCCATATCCACTTTGCTCAGTCTTCCATTGACATAATTTGGCTGCGCTTTGCTTCCTTGAGCAGGCTTCTTATGGGCTTTCCTTTTTCGCTTTCGTTGTTGTGGATTCTGACTTAGTTCACTCCCAACTTGCTCTTCAACATTGTTGTTTTGATAGTGCTCGGCTTCATCATACCCATAACATCCTTCAATGGCAGAAACATCAATCTTTTCCCACATATCAGTGCGAGACGTCATATAGGGCTCCTGAGTCATGAGACACGACACTTCCTGTCATCAAGTGACCAACTTCAGCAACACGAGCAAGTATAGATGATCATAATCATGAACTATCCAAAAGGACAACTCTTGTCTCCATGGATCCAAAATTATCAACCTTGTTCACAGAACATTTTTGCTCAAGAGTGGCAACTCAATCATGGAGACTAACCAATACTTCCAACTAAAGAGTTCAATCTTAATAATCCTTCTTTACATTGGCTACCCCCCTTAAAATAAGAGACACTAAATAGGGTAGCTTGAACCCTTTTCTAGATGAGCTACTTAGCATAAAAGTGTTCTGACATCCCAATAATACTCTTGTGCATGGGTAAGAACAAGAAATCTGAAATTTCGCACGAGCAGAAAATCAGCAGTGCAGTAAAACAGTTGTAACTCTCATTCTGTTAATCCAATGAAACTGTAGTTTACACCGATGGAAAGCTTATAAAATTCTCTGCGACTTACTTATAGAACACACTTCCAGATTCTGTAGTTAACTTGGTCGAAAACAGTACTTATCAGAAACTATTCTGAATTTCCAAACAGCACAGATGTATTGTCTTGTGATTTTCGTATCTCCATAACCAAAATAGATATCGAGCCGAGTCTTGCGCTCAGAGAAAGATATTGATGTCTACTATTGTCCAGAATTTTCTCATGATTTTTTTTTATCATCCAAAATTAGAGTTATAAGCCGAAGAGTGCAGGCTGCTCCGGAAGAACAGGATAGAGAGAACACCAGAAATCCATACCCCTACTATTTGTTTCATTAATCCTTATACCTTATACATATAAACTAAATGAAATCATGGTCAAAACCCACGAGATCATTTCACTCATTACAAAATTCTAACTCAAGCATAAACATAAGCACAAAACAACTAAACACTTAAATGTTCATTAGCCACACATTAAGACGACTCAACTTGGCTACTAACGGTTTTATTACACGGGACATAACTCCTATTCCTTAAACATGGTGTGATTGTAGCAGCATCCATAGTAGATAACGTATCTTACATTCCTTATTGCTTTATATGGACATCTGAATCTCTGCATCCCTCTTTACCATTCTTATAACTCATACCTTAAGATGGGTCAACCTGGTATCCCTCAGGTATAGATTTAATACCCTCATACTCAATCCTTTCTCCTGAAAGTGTAGTTAGAAACACTGAACATTGGGCATACTCAATCACTCCTTTACAAGTAGATAACCAGTCTATTCCAAGGATAACATCAATGTCCCTTAATTCCAAAACAATGAGGTTTACCTTAAAATTTACCCCCTTTATGTCAAGACTAACTTTTGGGCATACGCGGTCTGCCTTTATTTCACCTCTTGGAGTTTCAACCATAACTGTTTTTCCCCTTGGAAGCATAAGTATGTTATGATCTTTTACATATTGTCTAGATATGAACGAATGTGAGGCACTGGGGTCAAACAAAACCTTGGCATTTCCTGAATTTACTGGTATTGATCCAAACACGACCTCCTTAGCTCCAGGAATGGTGGAAATATCCACATGTTTCAACCTTATATGGATGTAATTTCTCTTTAATTTATTTCCCTGCACATGCTCCTTTTGGACATCCTGTCCTGGGTCTCGCTGTTGTGGATTCTTCTGTGGGCAAGATTTGATATAATGTCCTTCCTGCTGGCAATGATAACACTTTCTCTTAGCTGGATCTTTTGTGATGTCATACTCCAAGGAACTGTTGTTTGGTATGCTGCTATCTTGCTGGCCATAAAAGTTCACCTTCGTCCCTTTGGCTTGTTTCTTAGCTTGTTTGGCCTTTCGGGGTTGATACTCCTTATAGGTAATTGTCCACCCATCTATGACTACTTCATGGGGAGTAGTTTTAGCGGGAGGGGCTTCTAACTCTTCGGGGTTTGGATTTGTTTGACAGGGGATCAGGGCTGCATGTGACAATGTAGTAGAACTCGCTTGCTCATTGCTTTCCACTAGTGGTTCTAATGAGATTGCCTTTCTCTTCTTGTCCATGTTGTTCTCAAAATTTGGATCCACCTTGACTTTCCCCTTATTAGACTCGTTTCGAAGACAGGGAAAACCATAATGCTTACAGCAGTGACATTGTTCCTGCTCTCCAAATGCCTTATTATCAACATCTTTATTGGATTTCATATTCTCCCAAGCTTCTGCTACTTGTATCTTCTCTGACCCCTTGGATATGTTGGCTTGACCTTGAGATAAGCATCGTTGAGAATTCCCATGTTGAGCCATTTCTTCTAGTAATTGGTTTTGCATCGCTAATGGTTTCTTGTCAAAAGTGAGCAAGAGCGACACAATTCAGTCCTCTTAACCTCTGAAATCCACAGTCTTCTCGTCACGAGCCGTCTAATAGACAAGGAGAAAAGGTTCAAAATAGAGACAAGGTTTTTATAACAGAACGGGGATAGAATTAAGCATAACTTTGAGAAAATAACAAAGTTAAAGAGAAGCAAGAAATAGGCAACAATGAGAACATGCTAAACGTCCAGTTCTAACTAGGCTTGCGTCCTACAGTCAGCATTGCTCCGATACCAATCTGTCACACCCGGTTTTAAGGACAAAACCAGACATACACCATATGTGAAATAAAGAAGACAAATCTCACATATAGCCACAGATAAGTGTAATATCAAAAGACAAATGCTTAATATACATAACTCAATAGTATAAAGTATACCTTAGAGAATAACACAGCAGAAAAATAACTCTGAACACCGGGTGTAGACCTCACTCCAGGATCAAACTAACTGGTTGATCACAAGCCTAACAATTCCAGAATCTAACAGTCTGGCACCCTTCCTGAGATGTGGGAAGATAGCAAGAGTGAGTCCATGTCGAACTCAACAAATATAACATGGGGTTCATGAGGCTCAAAAGGTTTGACACAGATTTGAGCCATGTTTCTATAAAGCATGTTTTAAACGTTTATTGCATATACCATTAGTCAAGTTACAGATCATAGTTATTTATCTTGAGCACTAGCATAAATACTACCCAATACAATGTCCCATAGGTGTCAAGGTACAAGATACAAAAGCTAGGATATCCTTAATGGTAACAAGGTAGACACATGCACATGAATTAAGTATATTAAAGGTGAATAGGAAACAAGGATAATCCCATGCGATACTTGCCTTAAACACCGATCCTTCGGTAAGCTTTAATCTTCAACGTTCTTCTTCTTCTTCTTGATAACGACGTATATCTCACCGACTGGACGAAATCATAAATCACCACACACGTATCCATACAATCATACACGAAGCAAACAATAGATCTAAATTAGAACAGTACACCAAACATAAAATTAAGATGAAAAGTTTGTAGAACGAATCTATGTCTCGCTACGAATACACAGACGCGAAAAGCACACTAATCAGAGCTACGGTTGAAAAGATACATCTACCGAAAGATTTTCTCATAGAAGAAAATATAAAACTATTTAGCTTCATGAGTTTTAATTATATAATAACATATATAAGATATTTTATAGATACTATATATGGAATTAAGTCAAATTTAGATTCAAATTATGAAACTAAAGTAAAACAAATCATATTTTATTTACAAAACCCAGTTGCATAATTATTAATCAAGATATGATTTAAACCATAAAATTTCAGAATTAGTAATATGGTAAATACTGTCACTAACGCGTAGATCTCGTTGCTATGAATCTAACGCAACTCGAATGAGCTAAAACAGATCTAAAACGTAGAAGATATGATTTAAACAAAATCTACTTTATTAAAGTAATAGATTAAATCTCACATCGGAACTTAAAAATAGAAAACCTAACCAACAGTAGCACTAACAGTATAACAAGTTTGTAAAACTCTTCTACACGTTACTACGATCACATAGATATAAAGATCACGAAATTTGGATTTAAAACGTAAAAGTTATGAGTTTTCTAAGATTTCCTATAGATAAATAATTACTTTAATATAAACTCGAAAATAAATTATCTCAAACGTACTGTACAGTTCTATCATCATGTAGAGCTCGCAAATACGAATCTAACGCAATTTGAATGGATCAAATCGGAGTTAAAACGGATAATTTATGACTAAAACAAACTCAGTGGCAAAACTGTAAATATCAGAAAACGTATTTTTCAATTACTGAGACGAAATACGCTTTCAACAGATCAAAATGTATTTTTGGAAGTTACGCGATCAAAATACGCTTTACAGAAAAGAAAACGTAAACCGGGAATACGCTTTGGACTACGGGTTAAGAACTTAAAATTTACAGGGTCTCTTTAGCAAATGTTACAGCCGAACGGGTATCTTTGATTTTTGATCGTCGGATTCAAAACGAACGGCCTAGATCTAATCGGGGAAGAGAGAGAAAGTGGCCGGCGGTGCTCCGGCCAGAATCGGGCCCGACGGCGACTCTCCGCGGCGGCGCCATGGCCGGAATAGCCTATCTCGCGCTACGGAGCACGAGCTTACGAACGGAAAACACAGGGAGAAAGAGAATGACATAGCGAGCTCACCTAGGGCAGAATCGTGGCCGGGGATGAAGCAAGGAGAGCATGCGGCTCGGAGAGGCGGACGGTAGAGGCGGAGCTTCGGGCGTAGCCACCACAGGGTATTGGGGCTGCGATTTGTGGGCGAATGTGGAGCGGGGAGACGCGGGGGTTCCGTTTTTATAGCCCGGAGGCATCGCTAAAGAAGGAAAGGAGAGATTGAGCCTTGGATTTGGCATCGGCAAAGAAGGAAAGGGGAGATCCGGCGGCGGCTTGGGGAAGAAGGCGCCTGACATGCGGGTCCACGCTATCATCGACACCCAGAAGAAGGAAGGCATGATCGCGTGGTACTGGGCCAACGGCCGACCTGTTGGGCTTGGCCCACGCGGGAGCAGGGCGCGGGAGGAGGAAGCGGGCCGCGCGTTGGGCTGCGAAGAGAAGCGGGCCAAAATCCGAATGAAACGGATTTCTCTTTTCTTTTTCTTTTTCTAATTTTTTAAAGCATTTTCAAAAGATTTTCAAATCCAAATTTGAATTTGATCAAACCACTCATCTCAAAAATTTAAATGCAACAGCATGAGTGCACAAACATGTTTTTACTCTTATATTTGATTTTAAATTTATAAAGATTATTCTTATTCTAAATTTGCATGCTCACAAAAATATACAAAAAATCATATGTTTCCTATTTTTCTTCTTTTCAAATTTTTAGGGTGTTACAGGAACGTGCCAACGGCATGGTTCTACAAGGCCTAAAGCCCAGAATCTTTAACAAACTAAACAAACATGAAAAAAATGGGCTGCCGAGCTACCCTCGGTCCTGTGGAGCCTAAGAACAACGCCGAGTCGAGCCACGGGGTTCACTCCGTTCTTCTTAGTCTACGGGTCTGAGGCTATGCTACCAACCGATATAGAATACGGGTCCCCGAGGTTGAAGGCATACAACGAAGGACACAACGACGCCACAAGATAGGACGCCCTCGACCAGCTCGAGGAAGCCCGAGATGTGGCTCTGTTGCATTCTGCCACGTACCAGCAGGGTCTCCGACGCTACCACGACAGATACGTCCGCAAGCGTGACCTCAACGTTGGTGACTTGGTGCTACGGCGGAACCAGAACACCAAGGGACGGCACAAGCTCACACCACCATGGGAAGGGCCGTACATCATCGCAGAAGTACTAAAGCTGGGCACCTACAAGCTATCCAATGAGAAGGGCGAAATCCTCACCAACGCTTGGAACATTGAACAGCTACGTCGCTTCTTTCCTTAAAAAAGCCTCGAGGCTCTGTATTTCCTTTTCGTCAATAAAGAATACAGCGATGTTCAAAATTTTTCGTTTCGCAATGAGGAAGGATCGACCCTGCACTCCCAGAGTCGACCCTCCCTCGGGGGCTGTAAGGGGGGAACCCCCGGTCCCCGAAAAAACTTATGCTCTTTTTTAAAATTTAAGAACCGCTTCTTAGATCGACTTCGCGGAAAGAGCACCCTTAGGTTCGAAAGGGCTCTCGAGTCTGGAGCATCACCTACGCCTCCGAGGCTACGGTACCTCCACTCAACCCTTACGCCTTTTAGAGGTACGCCTTCACGCTGAGAAGATCTAAACAACGGTTCCTAAAATTAAAAAAGAACATACCCCCTGTCGCTTAGATCAGGCTCTCACACGATTTACTAGGCCGCATCATCACCCTGAAGCTCGAGGGCAGTCGAGCCGAGAGATCACTTACGCCTCCGAGGCTACGGTACCTCCACTCGCTCCCTTACGCCAAAGGATGTAGCTGCGCGCTAAGTAAATCACGCGAGAACACGATCTGTGCGATAAAGGGAAGAAAAGCTCGAGTAAAACTGAATCAACCGCGAATCGGTTTATGTTTCGAAGTCTTTTAGGCCTCCGCGGCCACCACGATCAAAATTCGAAATACTAACTTATTACATGGGCCTTCATGCCCAGATTTGGCTCACAGGCCTTCGTCGTCGGCAGGCGGAACCACCTCGGCTTCAAAAAGCGAGGCCAGGCGGCTCCCGGGTTCTTCGGCGGCTTCGATCAGCTCCACGCAGGCATCCTCGTTCTCCTCGTCTGTCCGATCGGGGTCTGTGATAAAGCCCTCGGCAACGAGCCTCATGTCAAACACAAACCCCGAACGGACGATGGCCAGCGCCCTCTTCACGCCGTGGTGGAGGCCATTCCGTATCTTCTCCCGGGCAAGGCGGCCCAGCGCCACCATCCGTCGGACGAAGGAGTTCCCCGGAACATCTTCCCCGGTGTCGGTGTCGGGCTCGACCCCTAGGCCATCACACACGGTGGTGATTGCGCCCTGGAGAAGTTGGGTCCTCCGGACCTCGCCTTCGAAGAGGCTCTGGAAGGAGTTGGCACATGATTGGGCCTCTCGGTTCTCTCTCTCCAGCTCTGAAACACGACAAACAAATTAGTGCCCAACGCGGGGCCTTCAACGTCGTGACTATAACAACCACACTTACCCTCGACGTGGGTCTGCAGGCCCACGACCTCGTCGCGGAGCCCCCCACACGTTCGCTCGAGCCCCAGGAAGGTGCTGTCCTTGTCACGGATGGCTGCCTTTAGCGCCTCGACCTCCTGCCGAGCAGACTCGAGAGCTGCGTCCTTCTCTTGGACGGCTCCCTGCAGCGTCGTGATCTCGGCGTGTAAGGCGTCGCGCTGAAGGCCAACCTGGGAGACATCCTCCTCGAGCTCCCTCACCCGCACAGACAAGGGCTCGAGGTCCCTGCGCGCCTGGGCAGCCTCCTCCCGAGCCTTGTCCAGGCTTGTGCGCATCACGGCCTCGGCCGCCCATGCCTGCGTCGCCTCTTCCTTCAATATGGCGTATGCGACGCGCAGTTCAGCCATCTCAGCGTTCCGATCGGATAGCCATTTCTGGGCCTCCTCGACCAGAACCCGTTGCTAGGACAGCGCGCCCCACACGCCACTCTCGTCCCGGATGAAGAGCGACTTGCAGCGGGAGTACTCCTTCAGCTCCTGAACGCAATTCGAAAAGGTCACAAATCCAAGGAACAAACACATCAAGAAAGCCGACGGGTCGATCATACCTCGGTGGCATCCCCCATACTCCGCACGGCACCGGACGCCACTCGAAGCAACCGGTCAAGGTGCTGGCGGACGCCCTTGAGGTATTCCCATCGGTGCACCTCATCTTTGTCGCTCAAGACAAAGATGGGCTCGGCGTCGGGGTTCGTAGCGTCCCTGAACTCAAGGGACGGCCCCCCCACTTCGGCAGCTCCGTCTCGGCCCGCGCTATCGCCAGCGCGGCGATGTCGGGCCACGACGAGGATGACCCGGCTGGGGCGTCTCCCGGTCCCGCGGAAGGACCGGCCTCGCCCGCGGTATCCACCTCTCCAAAGGTCGTCGCAACACCGGCCTGGTCCGCGACCTCACCCCCCTCGACCCCCATCGTTTGTTTTCCCTTGTCCAGGGAGATGTTGTCGAGGGGAGCGTGAGGGCGGGCACTTACGACCGCCGGCGCCTCGACCGACGACGGCTCTGGTACCCGCGCCTCGACCGTCGGCACCGCCGGAGCCGGCGCCTCTTCTTCGGGTGCTCCGGATAGGGGCTCGACCGCCCCGACCTCCACCATGCCCGCTGGCTCTGCCAACGGACCTTGTCGCGGCTGCGACCCCTTCGCCAGGACCGTCTCTTGCCCTGACACCGATGCGACCTCCTCCCTGGTCACGCCAGCACCCGCCCGCTCCACGTCGCGGACGGGTGCCTCGCCCGTCGCGACCGCAACGGCAACCTCGACCGTCCCCGACGACCTGGGCCCCGCCTCGACCACGTCAAGAGCCGCCGCCTTGGCCCGTTCGGCCCCCTCGACGGCGGCGGCGTTGGCTGACCCTTGCTGATGTCGCAGGCGCCCTTTCGTGGCCTCGACCTGACGGACCCAGGCCGCGTCCTGCTCCGCCGTCCGGTTGAGGACAACGGCGCTGGCTCGCAGCGACTTCACAGGGGTAGGCCCCATTGGCTCCGCCTTCCGCTTCAGCCTGCGAAGTGCGAAGAATTGTCGGCCAACGGACTTTGGGAAAGGCAGGACGACCAAGTTGAGATACTTACCCGGAAATCGGCACCAAGTACCTCGACCCCGCGCGGCTCGAGCCTCCCGGGACGGCCGCTGGTGGCCTCGCGGCGGCCTCACCAGCAGGCCGAGCGCTCCTGGGAGCCCCGGCCGACACACCGCCCTGCGCCCTTTGCGCTTCCGAGGCCAGCTGGCCTCGGGTCCTTACTCTCGCCGGCGCCGCCGCCGATGACGACGCCGGTACCACCGTCTCCGCCCCTGCCGGAGCTTGCGAGGCCCCGGCTGGTGCGGACGTCCCCGTCGACCCCTCTCGCCGGGTCCGGGGTAAAACGGCCCCTCCCCTCGAGGGGCCAGATTCCTTCTCCACCTTCTTCCTCTCGACCTCCTCGACCACGACGACCGAGGAGGACCCCCCCGATGGGCTCCAGCAGGGGGCGAATGTCGGGAAGGTCCCCAAGCCTCGTCGCAATCTCATACCGTGATAGGGCATCATCGTCTTCGTCGCTGCTGCCGTCGTCCTCCTCCGAGACTGTCTCGGAAGGCGACGGCGACAGGGGCACTCCGTCGATGGTCTGCTAGCGCCGGCGCTTCTTCAACGCCTCCGCCTCCTTGGCCTTGCGGATCGCCCGCTTCTTGGCCGTCTCCTTGGCCTGCTTCTTCTGGGAGGCATGCAGGCGTCGAGCCTCCCGGGCGGGCCGGTCCTCCGGGACTGGTGGGCGCGTTTCCCGCAACGCCGACAAATCCTACACGCCGGCCTCGACCACATCAGCAAAATCCACAGAAAAACAAGAATAGCAATACCTCAGCCCCGAGATACGTACCACGGATTCGCACCCTTCGGTAGGCCTCATGGGAACCTGATTGGCCTCCTCCGCCTTGAAGTTCCCGACCATCCGGCGAGCCCGCCGGAGGACCTCCTCAAGGGTGAGGGATTCGTGGGACATCCGGGTACCCTCCAGGTTCGCCTCCGGAGTCATCTGGTCTAGGCGGAGACGACACCGGCACAACGGCATCACTCTGCGGCGATGGAAGGCCGCAGCCACCGCCGCAGCCGTTAGGCCCCGAAGGCGAAGCTGCTGCAGCGCCGCCAGCAGCGGATCCAAGCGCGTCTTCTCGGCCTCGGGCACTCCGTACGACCAATGCTCTTCTCGAGCAGTCAGCACGCGGCCGGTGTACCTCGGCAACTGATTTTCATCATTGCGGAGGTAGAACCAACCCTCGTGCCACCCACTGTTCGAGGAGATGAGTCGGGCCGGGATGTATAGATCCGTCTGACCCGATCTCACCTGCAGCACGCAGCTCCCCACTCGGGTCGCGCATAGGACGCCTTTCTCCCCCGCCCTCTTGGCGAAGAGCTCGGCCTTAAAAAGGTGAAGCCACAAGTTCCACTGTGGCTCCACCCCGAGGTAGCCCTCGCAGACCGCCGCGAAGATGGCGGCCTGCGCGACGGCGTTGGGGGAAAGGTGATGAAGCTCCACACCGGTAGTAGTGGAGGAGCGCGCGCATGAAGACCGACGCCGGCACGCCGAACCCCCGCTCATGAAAGCTGACGAAGCTCACCACGTACCCTTCAGGGGGCGCTGGCTCCTGATGGGCGGGGGGCGGCGCCACCCACTCCGGCTGCGCCAAGTTCGTCCTCGGCCGCAGCAGCCCGTCCTCGACCAACTCCTCCAACCTCCTCTCCGTCACCGAGGAGGCGGCCCAGTCGTCGGCGGGGAGGATCTGGCTCTTTCCTGCCATCGATGTCGTCGGGAGGGGGATGGAAGGAAAGGATGCGGTGGCTACGGCAAGACGGGCGGAGAACGCGATGTGGCAGGGGATGTCTAAGGCAAAGGATTGCAGGGATGCAAGTAACCGGTGGGGAACGAAGACCCCAAGGCCTTAGCTTTATATGCCCGGACGGAAGCCCAACGACCGCGCGAAAAGTAAGGAGCAGTTTTTCGCGATAAACACGCTCACCTAACCGTTTCCTTATATCTCGCAGGAACTGAGCACGTGGCCGCTCCCCACGTCTTAACCATACGCCGATACCGCGCCGATCTCGTCTCCCGAAAAAACGCGCCCGGCCAACGAAATATCTCCAGGTATGTCTTAAATGGGTGCGAAACCCGCAATAAGTCTCGAGGGAGCGAAAGCTGGCCCTCGAACGGGGTTCGACAGCTGCCCTCGAGCAACAGAGTTAGGGACGACCCAGGGTGCGCCCGTACATGGCCAAGGGCTCGAGCCACGCTCTCGAGGCACCCCAGGACGTATTCGAGGCCGAAGGAGAAGGTTGTGGTAGGAATCCCTCCGGGGGAGGCATCGAGCCCTCGAATCCTGTCGAAGGGAATCGAGATCCACACGACCGCTTCTTGGCATTTCTGAGGGCGCCTCCGGGCCACTAGCCGACCCCTAACGAACGGGGCACGGGTTCTCACTCGAATTCCCCCGCTAGCAGCTCACCGGAGATCGTCGTAACTCGGGCCCAAACGAGGGTAGTACGACATTCTCCACCCCTCCTCCTTTTTTTGAAAAAGGAGCGTGAGGGTCGTGAAAGATGGCCGAGACTCTGATCGACCTCGTGCGTGCGAGGCTCGGGGTCCCGACCGCAAAAATGGGTGCGAAGCCCGCAATAAGTCTCGAGGGAGCGAAAGCTGGCCCTCGAACGGGGTTCGACAGCTGCCCTCGAGCAACAGAGTTAGGGACGACCCAGGGTGCGCCCGTACATGGCCAAGGGCTCGAGCCGCGCTCTCGAGGCACCCCAGGACGTATTCAAGGCCGAAGGAGAAGGTTGTGGTAGGAATCCCTCCGGGGGAGGCATCGAGCCCTCGAATCCTATCGAAGGGAATCGAGATCCACACAACCACTTCTTGGCATTTTTGAGGACGCCTCCGGGCCACTAGCCGACCCCTAACAAACGGGGCACGGGTTCTCACTCGAATTCACCCGCTAGCAGCTCACCGGAGATAGTCGTAACTCGGGCCCAAACGAGGGTAGTACGACCTTCTCCACCCCTCCTCCTTTTTTCGAAAAAGGAGCGTGAGGGTCGCACAGCGAAAGACGGCCAGGACCCTGATCGACCTCGCGCGCACGAGGCTCGGGGGCTTGACCGCAACGAAATGTCCCCCAATCAAACGCGAACAAGACCTCGGAGGAGTCTCCATACTCCACCGAGGCCTCGGGGGCTACACCCGGCGGGTGCGCTCGCGCGCCCCCACCGGAAAAAATCACGATGCCACGACTCCAGTTCTGACCAACCTCTGGGAGAGTGATCACACACTCACCCAAAGGCTCGGGGGCTACTGTTGGTACCAACAGTACGGGGGTACCCACACCTATCGCCAAAACACTAACATAACCGAAACCACAATGAAAGATGGCCCGCTCGACGGGGCGCCTCGACCGCGCCCCGGTTCCGACTCGTACGAGGCCCGCTCGACGGGGCGCCTCGACCGCACCCCGGCTCCGACTCGTACGAGGCCCGCTCGATGGGGCGCCTCCACCGCACCCCGGCTCCGACTCGTACGAGGCCCGCTCGACGGGGCGCCTCGACCGCGCCCCGGCTCCGACTCGTACGAGGCCCGCTCGACGGGGCGCCTCGACCGTGCCCCGGCTCCGACTCGTACGAGGCCCGCTCGACGGGGCGCCTCGACCGCACCCCGGCTCCTCGACACCCTTTCTTTACCTACCCAGGACAAAGGCCATAGCATTCAATGCGGTTACCTACTACCACCGACCGGCATGGCTATGGCATGGGTCAACGTGGGAACAATACCCACGTCAAGTCTCACTGTTTTACCGCCCATCCCGTGATGGGAGGTGAAAGCCGTCACTGTATCCACCTTACCGCGCACTATTCACCATCAATCACCCTCGAGGGAGGATAAGACAAGGTCCGTCCCCCGCGATACCAGGGATTCGGCCTTATCCATCCGACCTCGACCCGGCCTCGACCCGGCCCCAACGCTCGACTTAGCTCGAAGGACGGTATGGCATGGCGCTCTGGGTCATTTCACCCTCTTGTCCCGCACCACGTCAGGGTACCCAGGGATGGCCGGCCATCCCGAAGCCACGTCGCTACAGTCAACTCAACAGGAATCAACGAAACATCGCCTCAAGGCTCCCCTCGACTTGGCCACCTCTCGCCCTATAAAAGGACAGGCCAGGGCGACGAATAGGGGGGCGAAGCATCACGAAAAAAACGCGAAGCAACCATCTTTCTCCTTTTTCTCTTTGAGACTTGGGCTCGACACCCTCTCTCGCCTGCTTGTAACCCCTACACGAGCACCTCGGTGCAAGGAAATACAAACCTCTCTTCCCCGCTGGACGTAGGGCCTTCTTTTGCCCGAACCAGGATAAACCCCCGTGTGTTCTCCTTGCATCACCATCCAGGAAAGAGTCACGCAGCATTTACTCGTTGGTTTAGGACCCCCTTGGTCCGAACACCGACATCCAGTATCTCAAATCACTTCATATCTATTTTCAGGGGAAAAACATGTAGTAATCTACTCGTGCTGCTACTATTTGTCAAGACTGCTAAAAAATCCACTGCTACTGCTAGTCCATCTCAAAATCTCAAAATACACTGAACAGGCATCTAAATGAAGAGGATCTGAACAACAAAAAACAATGAAAGCTCACAAACTCTCTTACCATTTTTTCAGGAAACTGACTTGTTCAGATATGACGTGTTCAGGAAAGTTCACATGCAGTCATCTACTAACTGCTAGTCCAGCATCTCAAACATGCAGTCAAGACTTATTAAAATTCGACTGACTGCTAGTCCAGTATCTCAAATCACTTCATATCTATTTTCAGGGGAAAGAAACATGTAGTAATCTACTCGTGCTGCTACTATTTGTCAAGACTGCTAAAAAATCCACTGCTACTGCTAGTTCATCTCAAAATCTCAAAATACACTGAACAGGCATCTAAATGAAGAGGATCTGAACAACAAAAAACAATGAAAACTCACAAACTCTCTTACCATGTTGCATCTTATTGCCGAACTGAGGAACACCCTGGACTAGCGGTATCCGAGCCCCACCAAGCCGGAGATGGAGATGGAGGGAACGGGAATCCAGCAGGTGGCGACGAAGTCGTTCCGGCGAAGCCACCACCGCCGTGGCTAGTGAAGCCGCTGATAGGGGGGATTCGGCCGCACCGGATGCAGCCATGGATGAGGACGATGCTGCTTCGCCATTGCTGCTGAGAGGTGCCGCCGGATTGGAACCGCGACCAAAAGGGACGAGGCCAGCCGCCCGGCTGGATCCGCGACCAAAGGGGAGGAGACTGCCCACCGAGGTGGATCTGCCTCCAACGGGGAAGAGGCCCGCTGCCCTGCTCGGTCCACGACCAATGGAGGAAAAGGCTTGCCCCCTGCCGACCTTGCCCTTCCGCCCTGCCGCCACTCTTGCCGCCGCCGCCATGCCCGAGCTAGGGTTCTCCATCTCTCTCGTGTTGAAGGCAGTGGGAAAGAATGAAGATTATATGGAGAGCTGTGGTGGATTTGGCGCGCGAAATCCATTCCCGCGCGCCCTCACTTTCTCTTCGCGCGCGCCTGCACTGGATCCTCCCCTCGGTGACTCCTCGGCGACTCCGCCGTACAACGCGACGCTAGGAGACGGTGACTTCTTTGGGCCACGAGCCGTGTCCGTCGACTCGCGAGACGCCGGGGTCAGGTCGGCGCCTCACGAACAGGGGGTTTTTTATGAAATGTGCGGCATACAGCCGGGGTATATAGCCCTGTTGTACGTGCCCTTAGCCGTAGTCAACTTCGTCTCAGGACGACTGAACACAACGGAGGCCTCGTTTAGTTCAGTGAATTGGGGAGAAAAAACACTGTATCAGAATTCTTGTAGCATTTCGTTTATATTTGGTAAAAATTATCCAAATTTTGACTAACTAGGCTTAAAATGTTCGTCTCGCTAAGTACAACAAAACTGTGCAATTAGTTTTTGATTTCATCAATATTTAGTACTTCATGCATTTGCCGACATTTTAATGTGACGGGGAATCTTCTTTTTGCATAGTGGAATTTGGGGAGAATTGGGGAACTAATAAAGCCGGATATGAACTACTGCTCCGTGTTTTGCATGGCTGCCAGAATCCGCTGCCTGCCACTTTGTTCTCTGTCTTTGAGTCTTGTCCTCCCCTCTTTTTTTTATGAAAATAGTACACCCACTTAAGGAGTCCATGCCATTCTCACGGCAACAGAACCACTGTTGGTTGTCGGAGTTGGAGGACGACTTTATCTTCCAAACAAATTCACTTCGCGTTTGATTACTTACCACGTTTTTACACAAAATACAAATTGTATTACTTGTGACTTATTTGCAATCCTCTTTAGAGCAACTCCAACACCTCCCCATCCCAACTCCCCATCCTTCATTTTATTGGCAAAGTCACAAAAAAACACTCTTCAACCATTCCCCATCCATCCTCCCCATATTTCCCAAGTGCGGAAAAACGACCTCCCAGCGCGCATATATCCGCGCTCGGCTTCGACTCCGCATCGGGAAAAATCGCGCGCCACCGCCCCTTCCCTCGTGCACGGCTTCTTCCCACGCGGCGTCTTCTTCCCGCGCGGCCAATCCTTCTTCCTTGCCGCCGCTGCCCCGCCTCCCCCAGCCGCAGCTGCCCCGCCTCTCCCTGGCACCGGCGGCGATGGCGGCGTACCCCGGCGACCCCAGGGCGCGTCCTGATGGCGAGCAGGTGTTCGTCTCCGCCACGGGGGGCATCAAGAGGAGAAGGGATGCACTGATCGGCAGGGCGGCAGTGTGCTGGCTCGAAGGGAACAGCCACAACACAGAGCCATACCATGTTAGCAATGCCCTCAGGTCCAAGCTTGGCCTGGGTTTCGAGGACTTCCAGGTAGTCAAACACTACCCAGAGCAGTATTTGGTCATCTTCTCTGAGGAACGTTTGAGGCAGAGGGCAACTCGTCAGCACATCATTGAAGACGGTGGAAGGGTCTTCAACTTTGCAACTTGGAACGAGACCAGGGAAGCTGAAGATGCGCAGCTGGAGTTCCACGTCAACATCTGCATTGAGGGCATCCCACCCCATGCCTGGGGGGAGGATGTGGCTGCTCTGATCCTGGGGCGGTCTTGCGCCATTCACTATGTGGAGGAGCATACTCGGCGCCGCGAGAGGACAAGGACGTATGATGTGTGGGCCTGGTGTGCAGACCCGAACAAGATACCAAAGAAGGTGTGGCTGACCATCACCCACCCTGATGCAGAACAACCGCCGGTGGATGTGCAGGTCCACCAAGAGCCACCAATCGGGCCCAAGCATGCGCTGACGTACAAGGTCTTCCCCCACCTTGTAGTGGTCGAGGACTTGTCCTTCATCAATGGGGACGGCAGGCAAGGTGGCCCTCCAAACCGCAAGATGCGCAGGGACCTTCTCTGGAGGTATGGCGAGCCAGACTCCCTGGGTGAGGCCCAGGGACGCCACGAAGGAGACCGCGGGCGCCAAGAACACCGCAACCACAGAAGGTACGACAACCACGACGGCCGCGGCGGCAGCAATCACCGCCGACACAGATGCGCGTCCGCCTGGGGCTGTGTCACTTGCTGCCGCAATGGCACTGCAGGCTACTACATCAGCAACTTCCGCGGACCAGCTCCGCACGGAGGAGGCTCCTACAGGTCAAGGCTTTGGGAGGAACCCAAGAGGTTCATGTACAAGAAGAAGATGGCACCTGCACCTGCACTGAATCCACCAAAAGCAAGTAATAAGAACACGAAGCATGTTTCCTTTGCTGAACCGCTTGTTTCGTTTTTCGGCGAAACCAATGAAGTTGCAAGTGAACCACCTCCCTTCCTAATTCTACCGGTTTCGTGCTCTATAAACCCAGCAAATATTTTTGACCCTATGCTTCACGAGTTCCTCATTCATGCTGAACAAGGTGGCCCAGTGAAGAAGGCAACAGTGACTGTTGACCAAGAGTTGTTAAAGGCGCGCAAGTCAGGGAACAACATGGTCCAGGACAAGGGGGCCGATGCCGGTGCTGACCCACTACGCGATCTGCTGGTGAGTTCCTTCTGCTCCAGATCAGTTGCAGTACAGGAAGACATCAATGTAGCCCCTAGTCCAGCTCCAATTAGTCCGATGAATACAACTACGTTTCTTCACATGTCACAATCACATGGCTTAGCATCTTCTTCATCAGCAACTATAGAAGAGGGAAGTGACCCACATAATGTGATAGAGGGCCATGAATTTTTGGGGGATTTAGATAACCCGATCAGCACAAATATTGGCCCTAATATTGTGTCCCTGCCAACTTTAGACAACATGACATCACCTAGACCTGAATATGCTGAAGCTACAAACATCCACTTGCAGAACCAAACTCCCATAGTTGAGGGGCACGTCCAACCAGAAATTGAAAATGGAAATGGAAATGGTTTGTTGGACAACAGTCCTGTTGACCGTTTTCTTGCCTCTATTTCTACAGAAGTAGCCCAGTCGTTACTTCCAGACCCGGCTCCTTTGAACACCCCACAGCCTCAGCCCAAATTTAAAAGCCAGAGAGCTGTTTCCACAGTCGCCAAGCGCAAGAGCGTTCGCCTTTCAGCTAAAGCACAATCCAGAATTGGAAAACACACTCTAGAAATAGCTCAGGACTTATTATTGGTCAAGAAATTGGGAGATCTTTCTCCAGTGCCTCAGGCCGTAAATATTCCTAATATTGATTCGTTCTCGCAGCACTTTGACCAGCCGCTAACCCAGAACACAATGGAGGCCCTCCAGGTTCTGGTGGAGCATGGATCCAAGAAGATGAAGAAGGGGGCTGACCCCAAGAAGCAAGGACCGGCAACAAGCATGGAGGTAGCCTGAGGCGCCTCAGCCTTGGGATACAGTAGGGGGTGTTTTCCAAATGACACCACTTGCTGGCTGCAACACCTGGGCATCGGTGGTGTCCCAGGTTTTAATTGTCATTTTAGTTTGGGCCCTGCGAGGCTGTCAAGGGGCCTACGTGCCCATGTCATGCAGATCGTCAGAACCAACTAGGAACGTGGATGGGTCGATCATTGCAAGGATCATTCAGTGTATTGACCGACAAGGGAGACTACTGCCTGCTGGCTCTTTCACCTGTGGCAAACCCTCTTTGGTTCTAATTCGGATTTTCGGGACCTGCTGGCCAGGCTACCTTCGGTCTATGTATGTCAGGAACTCGGACCTCGCACTAGTTGCAATTGGTGGTTAATGTCGCAGAAAAATTGCACCATCTTATGCTGGAATGTCAGAGGCCTCAATGATGGGGTGAAGCGAGCAAGCGTGCACAATCTCATCAGCGCATCCAGTGCGACTATTGTGTGCCTGCAGGAAACCAAGATTGAAAACTGGGCTCAGAGTCTCCTAGTAGAAACCGTAGGTCCTGAGTTGGCTAGGAATTGTAACTTTCTTCCGTCAATAGGGGCAGCGGGAGGGATCCTAATGGCAGTGTCTGACCGTTTCTTCCGCATGTTTCCTTTGCAAACGACGAGTCATTCGGTGTCTGCTGAGATCACAATGCTAGAGGAGAACATAACGTGGTGCTTGACTGGGGTGTATGGGCCACAAGCTGACCAAGAAAAGATCGCGTTCTTGCAAGAAATTTCAGACCTCAGGCAACACATGAGGGCAGCGTGGCTCATCATAGGAGACTTTAACCTCATTTATAGAGCTGAAGATAAAAACAACGATAGGGTAAACATCCGGATGCTCAACAGATTCAAGAATACAATAGACAATTTGCAGCTTGCGCCACTGGAGTTGAAAGGAAGGCGTTTCACATGGTGCAACGACCAACAAAACCCGACGATGACGAAAATCGATCATTTCCTAGCATCAAATGTTTGGTTGGAAATCTTCCCAAGACCAGACCTCCAGGCTTTAGCTTCACTGGGTTCCGATCATTGCCCATTATTCCTTCAGGGAGATACGGAGTATGACTTCTACCGAGGCTTCCGTTTTGAGGCACATTGGATAAACATGCCAGGTTTTATTCAAACGGTCTAGACTGCGTGGGAGCAACCAGTAGATTCTCAGGACCCAATGTTGCGTATGCATGTCAAACTGCTACGCACAGCGAGAGCGCTTAAAATATGGAGGCGAACACAATTCAGTGATTGGAAACTAAGAGACGCCATTCTTCACTTGATACTATTAGAATTAGAGAAAGCTCAAGAAAGGCGCACTTTGTCGACAGAAGAGTTGGAATTTAAGAAATACCTGAGGGTTAAATCTTTAGGCCTGGCTGCCATTCAAAAAGCAAGAGCAAGACAACACTCCCGGCTCACTTGGATTAGAAAAGGGGATTCAAACACTAGGTTTTTTCAGCTACACGCTAACGCTAGGCGAAAGAAAAGTTACATAAGCACAATCCAAAGTGAGGAGGGGCTTGCCGTCACGCAGCAGGATAAAACTAAAATCGCTCTAGAGTTCTTTTCCAAGGCTGTCGGTAGTAGAATGCAAAGACAACGGGCAATTAATTGGGAGCAGCTAGGCTATTCACCGCACAACCTCGAGGATTTAGACACACCTTTCACAAGAGAGGAGCTGCTCAAAATAATCAAAGAACTGCCGCCAGAAAAAGCTCCAGGTCCAGATGGCTTCATTGGGATTTTCTACAAAAAATGTTGGGAAATAATTAAAGATGATCTTTACGCAGCAATACTTGGGTTCTATAACCACAGAAATGATAAGATGAGATTGTTCAATGAGGCCAATATAGTATTATTGCCGAAAAAACAGGAAGCTAGGACCTTATCCGAATACAGACCCATAAGCCTCATCAACAGCATGGTTAAGATCATCACTAAGTTGTTGGCGAATAGATTAGCACCACACCTGAATAAATTGGTGTCACATGCTCAAAATGCATTCATCAAGAAGAGGTGTATTCATGACAATTTTATTTATGTGCAAAGGGTCATCCAACTCCTACACAAGAACAAAAAGCCAGCACTGTTTATCAAGTTGGACATTTCAAAAGCGTTTGACTCAATAGAATGGCCCTATCTCCTTGAGGTGCTTAAAGCACTCGGTTTCAGCATGAAGTGGCGTGATTGGATATCAGCCATTCTGGGCACCTCATCATCAAAAATTCTCATCAATGGCAAACCGACTCAGAATATTCCTCATGCGAGAGGTCTCAGGCAGGGCGACCCATTATCACCATTATTGTTCATTATCGCCATAGACCCGCTACAACGTATCATCGAGCATGCGGCACGGCAGAACATTCTATATCCGGTATTACCCAAGGCTGCAAATTTGAGATGCTCTTTGTATGCGGATGATGCTGCCATATTTGCAAACCCGACAGCTACAGAGTTGAGGAATTTTCAAAAAATCCTAAAGTTCTTTGGAGAATGCTCGGGGCTAAAAATCAACATGGAGAAGACGGAGATTTTTCCGATAAGAGTGGAGCCCGACTCGATCCCGGCAGTCATCCAGAATTTCCCGGGGAAAATTGGAACTTTTCCAGGAAAATACCTAGGGCTGCCACTTCATACAAGAAAACTAAGGAAAATCGAATTGCAGCCTT
Source organism: Saccharum hybrid cultivar R570 (assembly GCA_038087645.1). Taxonomy (NCBI): domain Eukaryota; kingdom Viridiplantae; phylum Streptophyta; class Magnoliopsida; order Poales; family Poaceae; genus Saccharum; species Saccharum hybrid cultivar. Next base: position 3,107,695 of record JAQSUU010000426.1, read on the forward strand.
TAGTAGATAAAATTGGTGCCAGGCTGCCGGGTTGGAAAGGAAAGCTCCTGTCAACTTCTGGAAGGGAAACATTAGTAAAAACGGTGCTTTCTTCCATCCCAATATACCATTTCACAGTTTTTCAAGCGCAGAAAGGGGTGCTCAAGAGGATCGACAGATTACGGCGTAGTTTTCTTTGGCGCGGCGAAACCCCAGAGAACGTTACCGGAGGACATTCATTGATTAACTGGCCCACCACCTGCCTCCCAAAGGAAAAGGGAGGAATTGGTATCATGGATTTAGAGAGATTCACAAGAGCTTTGCGACTGAGATGGCTGTGGTTCAAGTGGAAACAAAAGGAAAGAGCATGGACAGACCTGGAAGTCCCATGTGACAAGATCGATCATGAGCTTTTTAATGCATCAACTATAGTAACCATTGGCAATGGAAAAACAGCTTTGTTCTGGACCTCCTCGTGGATAAACGGAGCTGCAGCAAAAACAATCGCGCCTAGTTTGTTTCATAAGACACGCAGGAAGAAGATTTCAGTGCAAAAGGCTCTAGAAAACAACATATGGATAGACCACATATACCCTCCGAGTTCACATGAAGAGGTTTCTGAGTTTGTCAACCTATGGGTGGCCATCAAGGATACGCAGCTGATCGACAATGTGGAAGATGATATACGATGGCGCTGGACAGAAAATGGAGAGTACACCACAAAAAGCACCTATAAAATTCAGTTCCAGGGGACCTTTTCCAAACTCAAAATTATGCCAATATGGAAGGCAAGAACGGAACCAAAATGCAGATTTTTTGCATGGACACTAATACACAAAAAAATCTTGACCGCAAACAACTTGATGAAGCGAGGATGGACGGATGACCCTATATGTAAACTCTGTGCAAATGATCAAGAGACGCCAACACACCTGTGCAAAGATTGCCCTTTCGCTAAGGAAGTTTGGGAGTTGATCAAGGTGTGGTTTGGGTTAACAGACCTCAGCTCTATAAACACAAGTGGCTCAATCCATAATTACTGGAGAAGATGCAGAAGAAAAGTTGACAAAAGTCAGAGAAGACGCTTTGATGAGATCATAATCTACTTTTGGTGGAATATCTGGAAAGAGAGAAATAGGCGAACTTTCCAACAAAGAAGTTCAAGCCCAAGACAAGTCGCGATGTTATGCAAAGATGATATCAATCAATTTTCTTTGACGACGGCTCTAAGGCATAATACGGCAATCTTACAGTAGATCTTTCTACGTTTCGTTTTTATGTAGTTGCGGTTTTCTTGTTTTCGGTGGTGCACGAGCTTGGGTTTATCTTTTCCCGACCTTTGGTAGTTTTGTTAGTTGCCAGTCGTTTTCTCTAAATGTTTTAGCTCGTCACGCCGATGTAAATAGAGAGTTGTAATTGTTCATTTTTTTCTTCTTTTTCTTCGTCTAATAAAATCCGCGGCAAAGCTTTTGCCGTCCTTTCGAATTTTTTTTTGTTTTGATGTGCGCTTGTATCTCTTATATATATCTTATTTTAAAATCCCAGCCCAAGTTTTCTTTTGTAAAAGAGTTATTGAAAATTGCTGGCAAAATCCTCAAACCTTAGAAGGCGGTTTAGAGCCTACACCAGTTTGAACCTATACCTGTTTTGAACCAATATTATTTTCAACACCATAGTTTTGATAAGCTGTCGGCATGACTGGTTGACCCATTCTAAAAACTTTTGAAAGATGTCTATGGAGGAAACGCTTCGAAAAACATAAACCATGCATCTTGCAAAAATAATAATAAATAAATATTTCAGGTATAAGTTTGAATTTCAGCCTATTATGAAAACATACTGTAAAGTTTTCTCTACAAGGTGTGTTTGAAAGTTTTTTGGAATAATAACCCTATCGAAGAAATGTTGATTCAAATATCCATCGACTTGGTTGAAAGTAATGGAGTCCTGTTTCTAGTTCAATAGAAAATACTAGTTTGCTTTTTTGAAATATAAATTCGAGCTGAATTCGAGCTTGAGCTGAAATTTAAGATAAGTCTATATGAATGTTTTTTTCCTTAAATAATATTATGGCACATCATCCATTTAATTGCTTGAGTGAATGTCCAAATTGGAACCAGAGGTCAAATTTAACTAAATATTAATTTCAAACCTAACTAAAACTTATGTGAAAACTTTTTTCATCATAGTCCAATTTTCTAGCCAACCTACCTACTCACTCTCTTTTCCCTCCTTTCTTGGCCATGGCTTTTCCCTCTCCCTTCAAACTTTGAACCTAGCCTAGTCCTTTCTCTTCCTTCTCTTTCATTGAGGCCACCTTGCGTGCCTATAGGCTTCAGCCCAACAACAATACAAAGGACCAGCCCTCCTCCCTCCACCACCGCCATGCATATAGCTAGGGCCTACGCTTCACCCGACCTGTGGTCCCACTATGCAGAGGCGGAGCCACCACTAGGGTGAGCTAGGGTGGCCGCCCTAGGTCCTCGTGGCTGGTCACCCCTTCCCTACCCCTGAGCTGGCTGGAGCTGGCGCTGGCGAGGACGAAGCGAGGTTGAAGACGACGGCGGCGTTGCTCCCGTACGAGGCGGAGATGTAGAGCTTCATGGGCCTGGCTGCCAAAGACTGGGCCATGACCCAACAGGCATCTAGCCCAAGCGAGGTGGCCTTAGGTCATGCGACACCGTCACCCGTCCAGCTCCTTCACCGGCACGGGCCGCCACGCCCTCCTCTCTCGCGCTCGGCCTTGCCATACCGACGCCCACGGATTCGGCGTTGCCGCCCACCGCGCCGGTTGCCGGTGGCTCGCCCGCCTCCCCGGCTCACCTTGGCGCCTCCCCCCAGTGGCCCGGCCCTGCCGCCCTAGCCGCTTGGAGCTCCTGCTGGCTGCCGACCACCGGCCCTCGACACCTCGACGGGTGGCGGCCAGCCCAGGTCCCGCTCTGGCCTTTGGCTCAGGCGCTCTCTGCCTGCAGCTGGCACTGCTGCAGCTGCTACAGTGCTGCTTGCATCAGCCAGCAGGCGGCCAACCATCACATTGATAAGTTTGCTATTATTGATAGATTCTATACTGTTATTTTCTAATTGACTAGTTTTCAAGGCTTTTATATGATTAATAATGTCATTTTACAATTGACTTGTCTTCAAAATTGACATATTCTATACTATATTTATCAATTGAAACATGTATTACTGATAATTCCGCTATTGAAAGGTAACATCTCGATTCTTATTGGTTGTTCTACAATTTTTGTCCTCAATATGCATGATGTCGTTCATTAGCCAAAATTTTATAGTACAAAGTCCGCCCTAGGTCATTTCTGGGCCTGGATTCGCCACTGCCACTATGGGTTGATGGCCTCAATGGAGGACGTGGTGCGCTTGTGCCCCTCTCTCTCTCCATCTGACATCCACTCTCCCCTCGCTGATGGTGAAACACAACTTTCTCCCATTCTTTTCTTGTCTTCCTCATCCCACTCCCTCCGTTCGCACAAACGGTGAAAATGGCAGCTAGTTTTCCATGTCCGAGTGTGATGGATGTTCGATGCTGGCTAGTCATTGTCGATTATAACACAAAACATGTGTGTTTTCGTCGGGTTATTTCGTACGAGGAAAAAAAACATTTAGGCACCGTAATGTAAGATTGTTAGATTTAAACGACCTTGTTTTCCTCATGGGGTCAAAGAGTCTAAATGAGCCACACAAAAAATAATAATTTTGTGTAAGATTCACGGACCGGATCCCATGGCCCATGGGCGCGCGTGAACACGAAGCCCCCCGTCGTCGACTTGCTCGATCGGCGCGCGTGCCGAGTGTGAGGAATGCGATCACACCAACCGGGCTGGCGCACACGACGTCTGACACACACCAGCGAGACCAGGCACGCCATTTCACGCGGGCGCGCTGGGTTGTGGCCGGCCGTACGTAACATAAACGCTCCGATCCAGGCTCGTCGTCTCCGTGCTGCCTTGTACAGTTGTACCCGTAACCGTAGCCGGCCACGTTCCCAAACAAACGTACGCTACGCCAACGCACACAGACACGTACAGCCGGGTGGACGCACGTACACGGAGGAAACGCTTCCAATTCTCCAACCTGCTGGTGCCGTTCGTGCAGCCGTTGCACGCATTGGCATGCAACGCAGCAATGCAAGTACGTTTTCTTCAATTCGGTCATACCATAGGTTTTCGCTCTGATAAACTGAACGCACTATAAATTTGTATGTGGACCTTACATATTTTCCTACATGGTTCACGTACTCATCTCACAAAGGGGACTGTAGATAAGCCGCAAATAATGCAATTTGTCTAGGTAGTGCTAGCGCCTTTACCTCCGGCATACACCCGAGCGATGTACTCCATTTCGAGCGCTCCACATGGGGCCCGCTCCGACCGAGTGACAAGAGAGGAAGGGGCGTGGCGCCTTCAATTCGGAAGCACCCGGCCACGGCGTCGTATGGATACCCTAACCGCGCTGAGAGGAGGACACATCGAGACAATGTAGCAAAAGGTAGAGAGAAGAGATGCAACACCTGATCTACTTTTGAAACATCCAAAAACAACAATTGCAATATACATTTGAAGGCGGTTGAAACACTTGAAAACCATTGCAACAATACGCAACATCCGAATAAAACACATGCAACATATGTGTGGAACATATGCAACATGCAAATAAACACACACGCAACATGCATCTGGAAAACACTGCTGAAACATACCTATGAAACACTTGAAATATACGTTTGAAACATGCCTCTGAAATAATTGCAACATGTGCAACATCCCCAAATATACTTTTGAAATATCCATATGAAACAAAAGCAATATATATCTGAAACACTTGAAACATATATATGCAACATAAGAGAGGGGAAGGTTGGGCTGATCGATTCCAGTCGTCGTGTAAAAATGTGTGGCAGTGCTAGCGCCGGGACTTCTTGACGGACGCTCGAGCGCTATACTCCGTTTCACGCACTCCATGTGGGGCCCACACCAACCGAACGACAAGGGGGAGGGGCGTTGTGGCTCTAATTCGAAAAGACCCCGTCGCGGTGTCGTTTGGATGCCCTACCGGCGCCGGGAGGACGACACCTTAAGATGGTGTAGCAGAAGGTGGGGAGAAGAGATGCAATATCCGATCTACTTTGAAACATCTAAATATAACAGTCATACGTCTAAAGGCAGTTGAAACACTTAAAAAATAACACGTGAAAACACATGAAAACCATTGTGACCATACGCAACATCTGAATAAAACACATGCAACACATGCGTGAAACATATGCAACATTCAAATGAACACACTTGCAACTTGCATCCGTAAAACAAAGATGAAACATACCTCTGAAATGCCTGAAACACTTGAAACATATACTTGCAACATGCATCTAAAATAATTGCAACATATGCAACATCTCAAGATCTACTTTTGCAATATCCATATGAACACAATTACAATATACGTCTGAAACACTTGAAACATACATATGCAACATAGGGGAGGTGAAGGTTAGGCCAGCCGATTCCAGTCGTCGAGATTGGAGATAGCGGCGAGCGGCTGCTCCTGCTCGCAAGCACCGCCACCACGAGCACCATCAGCACTGGGCTGGGCTTAGCGGCGACGGTGGGAAGGGGTGCGCGAGGAGCGCCACGGTGGGGGAGCTTGTTTGTCAAGGTGAGAGAGGGCGTTACGCCGGAGTGGGAGAGAGTCATTCACTCCCCTGCAACACCGCTGCGCCATCTCCATGGATCTTGCTTGTGCTTCATGGATCTTGCCAGGGTGGGGGAGAAGGCCACCAGATAGGCGGGCATTGGGTGCTCACGGCAGGTGAGGCCACTGGAGGTGGGGGAGGTGCGCTGCCAAGGTGGGCGAGGGTGCACGCCAGGGTGGGTGTGGGTGCCGCCACCGGATAGGAAGGCAGCCATGGCCATGCGTCATGGTGGGGCAGAGCGCGAGCGTGGAAAGGAGGAAGCAAGGGATAAGATTTCTTGCAGGAGTGAGCATAGTGAGGTGTCCGTCTTTTCCGACGCCATTTTAGTTGTATCATTATCAAAAAAAAAAAGTGTTAGGAACGGCTGCTACGATTTAGGCCCTGGCGTTGTCACTGCGGGTGCTTTGCTTGATGCTCGTCTGACAACAGCTTCGGTTGCGGCCTTGCAATGCAAGACAATGGGCTACATGAACAGGAGATTACGCCCTGCCATCGTGACGTCGGCGTATTCGGTGAAGGTGTCGAGCTGAGGTGCGGGCCCCACTGGCTATACCGCCATGGCTGTCCTCAATGCCGACAGCTAGCCGTGCCGCGCGTTTGAGCAGGCCTAGCCGTGTGCCGTGTGCCGGCGGCCGGCCGGGCGGCTTACTTGAACATGACCGATCGCGACGGGGATATCTTTGAGCGGTACGTTCGCCAGCCCACAAACGCTGATGTGAATCCGTCAGTGAGTGTGACCACATATACTGTAGATTGATGGTGATAGATATGATCGAAATACATCTGTAGGGATCTCCGCGTGAAGCCGTGAACACCAAGCCCGTCGACATGGTACGTGCTGCTCGTGCAGCCATTGAGCAGGGCATAGAGAGGGTGTCCGTAGCGGCACACCTGGATCCGCTAACTCGGCACGTTGGGTCGTCATCTGCTACCTTCCCACAAGGGCACAGGTGTACATGCGGGACCTCCAACGAGGCGGCTTCTTTCGGAGAAGTGGTCGCCGGAGTTGTAGACAGGGGCGCCCCAATGTAGGGCAACTCGCAGTCCGACTGACAGCGAGCGAGGCTGCGAACTGCTGCGGCATTCAGGTCCTTGGTGACATCGCGACCAACAAGTGTGGCGTTTGTCGATAGAGTGTATAAATAGAAACAAGCAAGTATGTTCGATGCTGACAGTGTCGTTGTCAACTGTAAAGCAACATGTACGTCTTGTTTTCCTCCGGTTGGGATGTAGCATTTCTCCCTACGAAATTGCATTTTGGCACTACATATAAATGTGTAAGATTATAGGATTTGGACGACTTTGGTTTCCGACATGGGTCACGTACGTACTCAGGTCACAAAGAGGACTGTAAATGAGCCACACTATACCTAAATATACTTTTTGTAAAATATTTCAAATCAAACGCAGAGCGAATTTGCTTGGGAAGAGAAGATCATCCTCCAAGAAGGTCAGTGGAGGTGTTGCAATGAGATGGACTCATTTTATTAACAGGGTGTCAGGCTGTCAGGCCAGAAACAAAGTCAGAGTAAAATTGGGCAGCAAACCCAGCAGATTATGGCAACCAGGCAAAATGTTCCAAGTAAATCCCATCCATCACGTTTAGCCACAACTTCTGTAACAAGCATGGACGGAACAGGGTGTCAGGCTGTCAGGCCAGAAACAAAGTCAGAGTAAAGTTGGGCAGCAAACCCAGCACATTATGGCAACCAGGCAAAATGTTCCAAGTAAATCCCATCCATCACGTTTAGCCACAACTTCTGTAAGACTGTAACAAGCATGGACGGAACAAGGGAAATACGGAGCAGCTCATATCGATGGCCTTTGATTCCCCTTCCAATCCTAGTCATTGCCATCGCATAAATCTTCCTCCTGCAGGTCCGGTGCCACATGCCCAATGATGGGTTCTGCTTCAGAGAAGAAAAGGTAGTCAGACAATGGTGATTAAATTCTAAATCCGAGAACCGAGATCACCAAACTATTAACAGAGTTATTATCACAACAAAGTTAGACGTGGTTGGAGGTTGTGTTGTTAATCTGCTATATGACAAGATCAGTTGTGTTTATTGCTTATACAACAGTAGCCCACAAGACAAACGCACTACATCTGTTATTACATCCTGACATCAAGTGACACTGATACTGATCAATCCAAAATTGCCAAGGGAAACTCTGTGAATGCATGGTTGGTGCAGCATATGGCATACAAGTGTCACTTTTTCAAAATGGAAAAAAACGTCCTCCATGTAAGAACAGATTGATCATAAGTAATGAATTTAAATGCACCCAGTAACTCTGCATCAGCACAGTGTAATTTATGGAATAGTCTGAGCCTCGCAACTTGATTTCAAGCATCAGCACAGTCAAATTATCAGAAATGTGATTTCAAGCTGCAATCATACTGTTCGCAACATCAACTGGTATATCACTACCCTTTCAGAAAAAAATGGACACCATTACTAGTCAACGGAGTCATCACAGGACGTTAAATGGTGGATAAAGCACTCATGACAACAAGATTGCGCCTAATTTGAAGTGCAGGCTAGATTAGCTTTGTCAAATGTGTAAGTTCAACTAGTTCAGCTAATGCACTATGTGCGGATCGATAAAATCCATTTTCTGGAAATAGGGATCAGAAACAACTCAGTTAGCATGTGCCTGCGTCTGATTTTGGTTATGAAACTGCATTCTGGCAAACTAAACCATCCTAAACAGGGAATGCAGCAGTACTAGCTAAAACAGGGAATGCAGCAGCACTAGCTAGACAACTACATGTTGCAGAAACATTTATCACGTAATGCTGTTGAGATTCGAAGCATGTAAAATCCATAACCCAGGTACTAGTAGTACTAGTACTAGTACTAGTACTAGATAAACTTCTCCAGCAGGGATCATTTGCAAGAAACAAGCAAGGACACACTACTGGAGCCGGCTGCTTTGCCGAGGGCTCCAGGCTCTCGGCAAAGCCTCTAAGACCTTCGGCAAAGCCTTCACAGCGGCCTCGGCGAAAATCCGATCGACAAAGCCTTCTTTGCCGAGAGACGTTTATCGGGCTCTCGGCAACGAAAAGGCGCTGTTAACGGCCGGCTGCCGTTGACGCCTTCTTTGCCGAGAGCCCAGCTGACTGGCTCTCGGCAAAGAGTTTTCCTTTTTTAAAAAAAACTCTTTGCTGAGAGCCAGTCTGGCCAGGCTCTCGGCAAACATTTTTCTTTTTTAAAAAAAAAATCTCTGCCGAGAGTCTTGCTGGCATGGCTCTCGACAAATATTTTTTTTTAAAAAAAACTCTTTGCCGAGAGTCTTGCAGGCCTGACTCTCGGCAAATATTTTTCTTTTTTTTTTAAAAAAACTCTTTGCCGAGAGCCGGTCTCTCCAGGCTCTCGGCAAACCCTAGCCTTTGCCGAGTGCAACGGTCATTGCACTCGGCAAAGCTGGGACATGGCTATTCTGACAGCCTTGTTTCCCAGCTTGGCCGAGTGCAATGACCATTGCGCTCGGCAAAGACACCATTTGCCGAGAGCAACCCTCGGCAAAGTGGGAAATTTTTTTTCTTTTAATTTTCCATTTTATTACATATACAAATCACATTCATCACATATAGCACATATAGCACATATATCACATATACATATCACATTCATCACATATATGTCACGTTCACATACACCACGCATATAGCACATTGATCACAATATTTGAACCAAACGAAAGTTAACCATCACAAGTTATCATCGAAACATGATAAGTTTTCAATCTAAAGTTCACAATCTACTAGAGCCGGCACTCTAAACACACTCATGGCCATTGCCCTAGCCACCCCGGAGAAGTAGTGCCGCCTTGACCCCCGGGCATGTTCCATTCAGGCGCTTGCGGGTTGTTCGAACCCGCCGACGGAGGCTGCAAAAAGTAGACGTCTATGTCAGACAAGCAAATGCAGAAACGAAACACTGAGGAATCGATACTCATAGGAGTAGCATCCACGTTCTGAGACGGAGTTGGAGGAGCCATGAGTGTCGCGGGCACCTGCATGCCTTGGAAGGCCATGAACGCGATGAGGTCTGCCATCTGCTTAGCTTGGGCCTCCAACCGGGCCTCCATCTGGGACCGCATCTGCGCCTCCATCTGCTGGCGCTCCTCGCTTTCTCTTTCCAGGCGGGCCTGTGATAATACAAAGGGAATGTTTAGAACAATGCAAACATTTAAACATCAATGTACGACGAGTAAAATAGAAATAACCTCGAGGTCGGCAACCCGCGACTGCGAAGGCGACGGGCGTGGGCGTATGGGGACGCTCCCGCTCGTGCTCTGTGCTCGGAGCTAGGCCAGAGTGGGAGTGGAGGACGAGTCGATGACGCCTTCGCCAAGCCAGTACCGCCCGTGCTTCTTACCTCCTCCGACCTTCATCATGATGCTTCCGTCTAGGTCCTCGCTGGCCGGATCAAAGTCGGCCCCATTGAAAGTCCTATGTTTGGTGTTGGCAATTAGTGACAATGCCTAAGTGCTAATCATATGCATAAGAATGTGTGTAGCAATGATGATTGGCATGAGACATGGTGAAGCATGGTGATCAAGTAATGTGATGATGAAGTGCTTACCATGATGTGGAGTTGGAACAAGGTGCAACAAGTGATGCTCAAGGCAAATGTATCATGTAGAGATTTTCATTTTGCATCCAAGACACCATAGAGGGTATCGATAGCCATACTATAAAGAGGGGAATTTCTGGGGCTATTGATCACTTAAGTGCCACTATATGAAGATTCATTTGCATATGCATTTAGATCTAGTGGAGAGCTAACTTAAGACCTCAAAAATGATTGTGAAAATGTTAACACACATGCACATAGTGTTGTACTCTTGGTGATGTTAGCACCTTTGCGAAGGTGGTGGAGTTTGAGTGGCAGAGAGGGGTTTGGGTTCCTCTCTCCCTCCCACCGAGGCGAACGGAGGTCACAGAGATGAAACGTCTATTTTCCACTGCATCAGAGGTGAAGAAACGGAGGCGAACGGAGGTCACAGAGATGACCGCACGCTGGACCGGACGCGTCCGGTCAGTGCTCAGTGTTTGCGTGCGTCTCGGTCTTGTGATCGGACACGGTGGCGCGTCCGGTCATGATCAACAGACGCGTCCGGTCAGGCGTGGAGGCTTACTGGAAACGACCGGACGCTGGTACTATGGCGTCTGGTTCATCTAGCATGCGCGTCCGGTCGCTAACTCGCTGGAGCGCTGCGCGGCTTGACCAGCGCGTCCGGTCGGTCACGGGACCAACGCGTCTAGTCGTGCTTCGCGCATGGGTGGTGTGTGCACCTGCACATCTGGTCAGATCGACCAGCGCGTCTGGTCAGTGCGACTGCAGCAGAATCAAGTGCCTAACAGCTAGTTCTTGTTGGAAACATCTATAAATACTTGTTGGCCGGCTCTTTGGAGTCTCTCTTGGCTTGTTGATCATTCTAGCACTCCTTTGAGCTAAGCACACATCCTCCACTCTTTCTCCCTTGCTTGTTTGCCAAATCAAAGCGAGATTGAGTGATCTCAAGTGCATTTGCTTGTGAGTTTGCATCTAGTTGGCACTTGGGTGTTCTTTTGCTGCGGGATTCTTGTTTCTCTTGGTGATTGCTGCCACCTAGACGGCTTGTAGCAGTGGTGGAGGTCCGGCACGTGTTGGTGATTGTTCGTGGTCGGCTCCGGTGAGCTTGTTGTGGTTCCCCGGTGGAGCGCCGAATTTCAACTCTAGTGGATTGCTCGTGTCGGAACTTCTCACCATTTGGTAGGTTCTTGTGGCACCTTTTGAGAGGCTCAGTGTGTAATATCGATTAGCCACCGAACCATGTGATGTAGGAGGACACAACGGAGACTAGCGTGCCGGCAAGCACGTAAACCTCGGGATAAATCTTGTGTCTCAATTGTGTTTGATCAATTGGATTTTATCCCAGTGATTGATTATTTCTTTGGCTATCTTGGTATTCACTTTGGTTGGCTCAATCATCGCCCCTCAGTATAACATTCTAAATCCCCTCTTTGTACTTACTTTGTTATCTTCTTGTTTAGCTTGTTGTTGCTCTTATTTAGTTGCTAGCTTGTGAAGTTCTAGTTGTAGTAGCTTTGTAGCTTTGCTAGCTTGCGGTTTATCTTGTGGCGGTTGTGTAAACCAAACTAGAATTGTCAATTAGATAGGTGGCTTGCATCATCCCACTAGGCTAGGCAAAACTCGCATCTCGCCATTTGTGTTACTAATTAAATTGTTTGAGTGGTCTTTTTAGAAAGTTTTATTCGGCTATTCACCCCCTCTCTAGCCATCAAGACCTTTCACCCGTGGACCGCCCTTTCCACCTCTATATAGTCAGTGAGGCGGGTGTGGATGCTGGAGTTGGTGTACACCTCGGGGGGTCGTCGGGGTTGTAGGAGGTCTCCGGTGTGGTGGCCTTGCCCTTGTGGGACATGGCGTATGCTGTGATGTGTTGCAAGGCTGGCCACCGTGTGACGCCATCTACGAGGAAGACAACAAGATGATTAGTAATCAGACAACATTTGAGCGTTAGAATAAATAAAGTCTTTCACGTACCCAAGCTTGTGCATACTCGGTGAGGTTGCGGTTGCCCTAGTGGTGTGGTACACCTGGCATCTGCAGACGCGCCTCCCGGGCCTCGGTGTGCTGGGCGGTCCACTCTTCGGATAGCCACCGGTCCATGATCATCTCCCAGCACTCGGGAAACGACTGACACCATTGGGGGACCATCTGCACATCATCAAGTATTTCACATATAAGTGTCAGATGAAATGAGCATAGCTTAATCTCAAAAGGACCCACTTACCTGAATGTACTGCACCCGACTCAGCGTCATACCTCTCGCCTCGACCTTCGACACCCTCCGTCCTTTGACCATGGCATTGTAGTTGACGATGGCCTGGAGTCTCGCCTCGTAGATGATGTCGGTGACGAGCTTCCTGCAGGCCCCGGTACTCACCACCTCCGCCTGTGCCTCCTTCCTAGGGATGAAAACGGATCGGATACGGACAGATATCATTGATATCACGTTTGTTTTCATATTTCTGGTCGGATTTGGATTCGAATACGGATAGTGTCAGTCATGCCGGATAGGATATGATTGGATGTCGACATCATAAATATGCGATTTGAGTATTCGAATACGGATACAGTATCAGATGTTGAATATCCGGACTCGGATATGGACAGATCTGAACCCCTCTAAATGGATTCGGTCTCGAATACGGTTAGAAAATATCCATACCGTTTTCATCCCTACTCCTTCCCCTGCTCGCACCTGTAGAAGTCCTGCATACAGACGCAATACAAACTCTAAGTAATTCAAGAAAAGTACGATGAATGCGATGTTGTGTGACGAAGATTTACCCACAGCTCCGCTCTGACCCTCACCGCCTTGTTGGGGTAGTCCGGGTCTGGGGCGACGATGTAGTGGTCAAAGGTGTAGGCCGGCTCTGTCTTCCCGGCATACTATACTATGTCGGGGTAGTGCTCGCGGCACAGGAGACCCAGGATGCCATTGGGTTTGCGGCCACGACCCTCCACAAACTCCCAATGCCTGCACAAGTGATTCAGAAAGATTATTAGTTTCTATTTCAATTTTGAACATATCATATGAGCAAGTAGTTAGAACATGTACCTTTGTCCAACGGGGCGGATCACTGGGCGTTGGTGACGTGGTATTGGTCGCGCTGGGAGGCTGGCGGGACCTCGCAAGTAGGGCGTGGACGCCCCTGAGGCAGCCGAACCCTCGTCCGCCTCGGTCGACGACTCGTCCTCCTGCTCGGGCTCCTCCTGCCCCTCATCCGCCTGAGCCTCGGCCTCGGGCGTGCCCGGCACCTCGTCCTCGACCGCCTCCTCCTCCGGTGGAGTCGGCTCCCTCTGGCGGCGACCCCTCCTCCTCATCGACGGCCCGTCGTCCTGCGAGGCCCGGTACAGGGAGCTCATTGACCTCTGACGCCCGTCCGGCATCTTGGCTCGACCTCCTGCATTTAAAAAGAACAAACAATGATGTATTAGAAATAACATAATGAAATATATGCCAAATAAATAAAACCCTAGATCCTAAGAATATTAGAAAAAACATAACAGGAGTATAATATAACATAATATTACATATATTAGAAATAATCTGCATCATCGGGATTAGCCGGAGCATAAGTGTCATCATCGCTGTCAACCATGTCTAAGTACTCCTCAGTATCCGAAGACAGGACGTCGTCTTCATTTGCTTCGCCTAAACGGAATCGTTCTAGCATTTATATGTCCTTCTCATTTACCACCTCATCCCCAGCGTCCTCGTCATCATTCTCTACTTCCATTTCCATCACTTCGGTTAAGTCTATCGTGAACGTCCCTTGCAGCCCAGCTTCTTGAAAGAACTCTCTGTCATACGTGTTTGTGTTGAAGTTATAATCCTCATCGTTGGGGAGAGGTAGTTTAGCATGTGGTGATATCTTGTGCACAATATACCAACCCAAGAGATGCTCTTTGCTTTTGCACGCGTATGGTGTGTAATAAACATGTGTGGTCTGTTGAGCCACAATATACATATCGGCTCCTGGATAGACAGAATCCTGTCGAATTTCAACTAGCCCAAGATTAGGCGTGAGCCTCGTTAGTCCACCATCTAAAGTCTTTCTTTGTGTGTAATGCCTGCAGTGTATTTGTGTCAACTGCTAAAAGGCTGAGGGTTTTAAGGAGCTCAGAGGTTTCCCATGGTTTGGTAAGCACAAGGCCACATCAAGTGATGTGTGTGGCTTTCAGTTACATGTTTGATTGCTTAAGCATGACCTTCCTTTTAATGCTTTTCCTTTTTTACAGATTGCAGTAGCTCCTAGAAGAGGACCAGATTGCTGTAAGCCTGAATCAGTGTCAAAATACTATCAATTGGAATGTGAGCAAACTGAACCCGGACCATTCCCCTTCTGTGATGTGATGATACCTAAATTTTTGCCTGTAGAGACTAATCTAGTGAGATGAATTAGCATTTCAGATGCATGGAGAGGTCCTGGATTTTGGATTGTTAGTTTTTCAAAAATCCAAAGTTAAGCTCAGGATCCATCACAATAGCAGATACTATTAACCTTGTAAACGACAACGTTTTCCTTAACATTCTTTTTACAGCATGGAACGACATGTTAATTAAAGAAATTGATAAGTGGAAGGCTGTAGCTTATAACTAATGTTCAGGAATAAGTCTAGATGCATGGATGATTCTTGTTTCAACAGCCACACACTACAACTTGAAATCCCCTAGAGGAGAGAATTATAGGTAACAAAACCTTGAATACTTTTTCGTTGACACAATGCATAAATTTTGAATCACTGGAGCATTGATCCATCTCGTCAGCAAGCGTCAATGCAACAACCACTACTGCAACCATCTCAGAACTGCTTAAGGGGCATTTCATCGAACGGCTTAACCTGCTGTATCTACCCTGATTCCACATATGGGACGTTCTCAATTTGCACTGATATGAGAACTCATTCAGCATTTAGAGTAACTTATGAGAACTCATTCAACACTCATTCAACGATGTAGAAATAGAAATATTTCTTCTTCATTCAAAATGTGAGAATATGGGGAGGAACAGAAGAGCAAAGCAAGCTAACCTGGGAGCGGCAACGCTGTCGACGATGGCAGTGCAGGACCATTGCCCTGTCTTCGCACCGGATCTCCTCCCAGCCTCCCTTTTGCCAGACGCCGGGTCGCTCCTCCCGTCCGCCCTCCCTGGCTTCCCCTCCGTCGACGGCGGCGCGGCCGTGCGGGGACGCGGTCGAACCGGGGCGAGGACGCGGCCAGGCGGCGGCGCCGACGCGGGGGCGGGGGCGCGGCCGGGCGGCGGCGGCGTGGGCGAGGGCGCGTCCGGTCGGCGGCGGCGGCACGTCCGAGCGGGCAGGGCAGAGGGGAGTGTGTGTGTGTGTGAGGGGTGAGGGGCGCGGGTTTTTTTAATGTATGAACCCCTTTGCCGAGAGCTAGATCAGGCGGCTCTCGGCAAAGAGTTTTTTATATTCTTTGCCAAGAGCCCCAGCCCAGGCTCTCGGCAAAGAGCCTCTTTGCCGAGAACTTTATGAGGCTCTCGGCAAAAAAAAAAATTGGATTTTTGCTCCCAATTTTTTCCTGGAGCCTTGATACAGTACTAGGTGGCCATGTTTGAAATTTGGTGTATTTTCCATTCCTCTTGCTATATTTTGTGTATTTTCTTCATTTTCTTTATTTTTTTCGCAAGACGCACATTTGAACCGCAGGTGCATGAAATAATGAATCTCAATGATTCAAAAAATGATATTCATGCTTCCGAGGGTATTTCAACACCGTATCCAGGGACAGACGCGGAAACTCGACTATCTCGTGTACGAGACACTACTGGAAAATCAGATTTTCCTGTCGGTTCGATACCGACAGAAAAATGTCAACGACCGACAGAAAAATCAGAAAACGGATTTTTTTGTCGGTAAACCGACAGAAAAAAACCGCCAGGAATAAAACGACAGAAAATAACTTTTTCTGTCGGTGGAAATAATTCTCTATCGGTTCGTATTTTTTTTGTCAGTACTCCGTCGACAGGAAAATGTTGAGCCGCTAGGTCTGAAAAAATTAACTCTGTCGTCGGTAACCGACAGAAAAATGCAACACACCGATAGGGAATTAATTTTTCTGTCAACAACAAACGCCAAGAAAAAACAATGGCTTACTGACAGTGAAATTTCTTTTTTTCCCGTCGGAGATAGACCGACAGAAAAACTAGTTTTCCATGCACGCGTAACTGACAGAAAAATTGTACGTACCAACGAGAAATATGTTGTTCGTCCACAGAAAATGCCTCATTTATTTACGATTTTCATCCAACAACTCATCCATAACAACAGTACATTCACAAGCATCATATATCTGATTCATTCACGGCAATGACATTCATGAGTCTGACATTCACAACAGTTGGCATCAACAGCTACACAAATGATGATGTCCATAAGTCTGGCATCAACAGCTACATAAATTATGGTGTCCATATAGGTCTGGCTTCTTCAACACAGGAAGTTAACTTCACAAAAGCTATCATCATTACTTAGGTCCATTAGTACCTAGATATGCCTTTCCCAAAAGCTAGCATCATCTTCTTGGTTAGAAACTAAGAAGTGGCTACTACTAACAGTTTCTCCTACGAACACGAAGTGAATGCATTATGTGTTTGTGATGACCGGCACCTTCATGCATGGTTTCTAATGACAGTTCGGTGTTCCCGATCCACCTCCTGATCCACCTCTGATTGTGCCATTGAGATTCTCTTCATTGCAACCATTTGCAGCATTGTCTTCATTAGTCGAATCTGAGCCAACATGAGAAGAACCAGTGGCCTACATATGACAAAGACAAATAGGTTGGTGCTGAATAATAAAAGTAGCAATAACAAGTTTGACTTCACATCAATTCAAATGGTTTTGCATCTAATAAGTATGGATGTCAATCCTATGTAATTATAAGTGCATGATAATAGCATTGGTTCAAAATTAGTTGAGAGGATAAATATAGAGTGATGTCAACCAAGTCTCAATCTGTGGGAGCTGAACCAATGCTGCTATCTACCTTACCATCAGTATTGAACTAATTCATATTATAAGTCCAGTAGCTATGCAAGAATCAAGATGAGGCCACTTCCTCACTGGTGGACAGCATGTTGCCATTCTGAATACCACATCAAAATTATAATTAGCTTTTATAGGAGGTCTGTGTTCATATAGTTGCTCAAATATAAGAAAAAGGGAGAGAAACTAATCAGCTAGCTAGCTGAACTAGAGAAAAATTGTCGTCTAACTGTCATCCATTTTCTAGAGAAGACAATAAGTTGGTCTGCTAGACAATTTGGTGGGCTAGCTGTACTCACATTTGCTCGGGCTGTTGCTGCTGATACAACTCGTAAGGATGCCTCTGGAATTTCCTGTCCCCATCCTAAGCGTCGATAAAGACCCTATGGTGAAGACCAGAAATATTTTTAGAACATGAAAATATGATATGGCTATAGAGAAAATATCAACAGATCACATACCACTGCCAAATCTAGAGCAACCTTGCTTTGCTGCAATGCACTATCCGCACTATCCTTCTCTCGTCGTAGCCTTGCATTTTCACGTCGTAGTTGTGCATTTTGTTGGGCCAACATTTGCATTGAAACTGAATTTGATTGACTCACATTTTTCTCCTTTCCAGCTGCTCTGACATCAGCTGCCCTAACAGCGCCATTTCCTATAGCAAAACGCCCATGGGTGGACATACACCCGACACGTCGTACAACACCTTTGCATTTAACTCTTGCTCAGGTTCTGGCCCTTGCCCTTGTTCCACCTCTTCCATATCCTCATGCTCTTCATGCTGCTCATGCTCTCCATCCTCTTCATGTTCTCGATGCGCCTGTGTAACACTCTTAACTCCTGCTATATAGTCATCCTATAAGCAATTCCAAGTGTTAGATTGATAGTAGAACACAATATCTAGTCTACAATTGAGTTCTATCAGATCCGAAGTGCTCAAGAAGAACCTAGCAGAAAAGAGTAGTTGTTCTCAGGTTGCCACACATTTATAGTCCCTGTGAAATATTTGCAGTACTTGTTCCTGCCACAAGTCTAAATCACTAAATTTAGATATTCCTTTTGGCTAGTATATTTTGATTTACATGTGCCATTCTGTCCAGCCAACTAGAAATGAAGCTTTATTGCTTCAGAAAATCAAATGTTTTACTACCACTACAGGAAGCAACTACAAAACCACACTTGACTGAAATTCACTGATCCAAATAGATTACTCCTCTAAATTTAACTAAACTCATGAGCTATGTTATTACTGCTCTAAAGGTGTTCTCAGAAATAATACAGGTTCAATCGATCAACCTCATCAAAACCCTCCCTATTTGCTATGCTATCACCATCATCATGCCTAATGTGACTCTCCCCGTGCTCAGTCCATGTTTCATAGCCTTCCCTAAAACCATGCTTGCACAAGTGTATCTCTATAGTGACCCTTTTGAGCCAAAAATAGTTTCGGCACATGGCACAAGGACACTTGACGGTGTCATTTGTAGTTATCTCCATATTGGAAAATGCATGGTCCAAGAATAGATTTGTTTGTTCAATCCATTCACTAGAGGGCGCTTTGCCACGCTACCAGCCACTATACATCCAAGTGCGGTGTGACATATTAACTAGCTGTATTTGAAAGATTAAATTATCAGTCTATCACATTGTTTTTATGTTCTAGTGCTTTAAAAACAAACAAACACACAGAGAGAAACAAGCAGATCCATAGAGCACCTCAATCAGAGCACAAAATATCAAATTTAACCAAGTATATCACAATTATACTGATTTTCACAGATCAACTAACCATCAACAAATATTCATCAGTTAAGATTAAAAGAAGTGAACTTAGTAGAATCATGGATAGAGGGAATGCACAGTACAGTACTAGTAAAAATGTGTTTGCAGACTCGCAGGCAAGTGACACAAATACAAATACCAACACACCTTCACTGGAAAGTAGCAGGCTGGTGGAGAGATCGTAACAAACAGCCAATGCACCTTCATCTTTTTATAATAAAAAGAAAAGAAAAGAAATAGGGTGGTCACCTGCACCTGTTGCTCCCAACTGTGTGAATCTAATTTGCCGTGTTTCTCCTCCACCTAGCCTCGATCACGAGCTCCTCCTCCTCTGACTTACTGACTTGGTCACATACCTCCACAAGCAGATCTGGGGATTAGGGTTATAGGTTTTAGTAACTTGATTGAGGGACCGTAGAATCCATGAATAGAGGAGTAGTAGAGAGTAACCCGCAGGGAGCAAGCACCTGGTGACAACGGCGGATGCTGGGCGCGGACGACGGCAGCGGACGCTAGGGCGGACGGCGGCGCAAGGCCCAGCGGCTGGGCTGCGGTGGAGCGAGTGCAGGCACTCGAGCCCCTGCCGACACGCGGCCGGCCGGCGCTGCAAGAGGTGGCGGCGTAGGTGCCGGCGGGAGCGATGCGAGGAGAGGGGCGGAGCTCGTGAGTCACGAAGCCTGCGGCCGCAAACTCACGATGTGGGAGGAGGTCCTTATCCCTTTAGAGTTTTCTTATTTTTTCCTTCGTGGGCTGTTATATTATTTATTATTATTCTCTCTGGCCGGCGGGGCCTTCTCGAAACAGCAAGCTGGGGGTCCAATCGGCCGCGAACTTTGCGAGTGAATGGATTCCAGTTTTTGTTTCGCGCACAGCAAGCTGGGTCCAATTGGCGGGAAATGTGGCGGCAATCTTGGTGCCATATGCGGGAGGATTTGGTGGGCTAATTTTGCACGTAATTTTTCTGTGTGTTCAAAACAACCGACAAAAAAATATTCGTCCCGACAGAAATTTAATAAATATCCTGTCGGTTGTGTAATATTTCTGTCGGTTTCCACGTACCGACAAAATAAATGTATATGTTCTGTCGGTTACGTATTATTTCTGTCGGTTCACGTGTACCGACAAGATAAATGTATATTTTTTTGTCAGTTAAGTTTTATTTCTGTCAGGGGAGAAAAAACCGACGAGGAAATCTGAGTTTCCAGTAGTGAGACATGGCGACCAAGTTGCGTAAGATTTGATTTAAAATTATATAAAATACGAACGAAGTCAGAAGATCATGAAAATAGACGGGAGGCCTTGACATGATATGTAGAGTCTATGGAAAAAATTTGAAAATGTTTGGAGCAAGTTGTGGCATAACATGGTTGAAAGCCTGAGATCTCCACATGTGATAACGAGATATCACATACGGAGATCTCAGGGTTTCAACCATCTTGCGTCACAACTTGCTTCAAACATTCCCAAAAAATTTTCATAGCCTCTACATGTGATGTCAAGGTCTCCCGTCCATTTTCATGATTTTTCGACCCTGTTTGCATTTTATATAATTTTAAATCAAATCTCACGCAACTTGGTCGCCATGTCTCGTGCACAAGATGGTGGACTTTTCGCGTCTGTCCCTGGAGATGGCGTCGAAATACCCTTGGAAGAATGAATATCATTTTTTGAATCGCTGAGATTCATTATTTCATGCACCTGCAGTTCAAATGTGCGTCTTGCGGAAAAAATCAAGAAAATAAAAAAATACACGAAATATAGCAAGAGGGATAGAAAATACACCAAATTTCAAATCTTGGCTTCTAGTACTGTAGCAAGGCTCTAGAAAAAAAATTAGAAGCAAAAATCCGAAAAAAAAATATATATTGCCGAGAGCCTCTTTGCCGAGAGCCTGGGCTGGGGCTCTCGGCAAAGAAAATAAAAAAAGAAAAACTCTTTGCCGAGAGCCTAACAGCTGGCTCTCGGCAAAGAGTTTTTCTTTTTTTTATTTTCTTTTGGCAAAAATGACGGCGTGCATGGGCCGTTTGCAGAGTTGAGGCTTTGCCGAAGGCCTGTTTGTACCGAGAGCCGAGCCCTCGGCATAGAAAGTATTTGCCGAGAGCCATTTTTTGCCAAGAGTCGAGCTCTCGGCAAATCTGGCTTTGTCGAGAGCCAAGCTTTGCCGAGCGCTGACTCTCGGCAAAGGATCCTTTACCGAGCGCTCGATATTAGGCCCTCGGCAAAGCGCTAGGTCCTCGGCAAAGCTCCTCCAGTGACAATAGAATTTAGTATGCTGGAACGTACAGTATTTTTCTTACCTCTGCCTGGGCGCAGCAGGTTCCAAGTGAGGAGGTAGCGGCTGGAGGCCTCCTGGTCCTGGGGCGGCGCCCCTGCCATGTTCACCCGCCTATCGGCCTATGCTGATTAGCTTCGCAGTGGACGACTCTCCGCTCGGCTCGGGGACATTGACGCCAAAGATGCGGTGCGCTACGTCGAAGTAGACCACATGTGGGTTCGCCGGGCACACGCCCGCGAGCACGGGGATCTCGTATGGCAGCTCGGTGTCAAAGTAGCTGGGGCGTGCTCCCAGATCTCCTCGAAGCTCACCCGGAAGTTCGCGATCCATTCCCATCGCCGGATACCCAGCCGGAAGCGGAGGGACCACATGCACACCACAGCTGCTTCGACCATTGGGAGGATGATGATCTACCGCACCAAGTTCCCGCTGACCGCGATGCAGCGGTGGCCTCGCCGTCGCGGAGAGCACGACCACGCGGGAGGCGGCAGAAGACGAATCCGAAGTCCGCCCGCTGATGGTTTTCGGGGTCGCAGCTGAGGATACCCCACGACAGGTCGAACCACAGGACCGTGCTGTCGAGGGCGACGGCGCCGTGGGGTACCCACTCCCGGTAGCGGTTCCAGTCAACCAAGGGCGACCTCAACCCTTTCTTGGTGATCCAGTTGGCGGTAGCCGATGTGAGGTAGACGAGCTCGAGGGAGGGATTGATCCGACCAGTGTTAACCACGAGCTCGGCGATCCTGTAGTTGTAGGTGCGTCTTCGGCTGTAGCCGTCGCAGAGCAAGCCCACGCTCTGGATGTTCCTGAGGGCGGGGACGCCGTGGGGGCGGTCGGGTACGCGTTCAGCGGTCGCCACGATCTGGCCACCGGCTCTGCGGAAGTGGCGCACCACGATGAGATGCCTCCGGCCTGTGAGGTCACGTCTGAAGTCCATGGCTCCATGCCGTAGTGGGGCGACGCCGCGAAGTGGGCGAGGAGGCAGAACGGCCCGGAGGCGATGATGTACGGGTAGGTGTGGCGCCTCGGGGGGTCGGGGTGGGCACTGTGGCGCGCGGTGAGGAAGACGACCCGGGGCGGTGGTGCGACGGAGAAGATGAAGCCCGGTTCTCCCAAGTTGTTCGCCGCCGCAGCCGCCGGCACCGCGTCCACGCCCACAACGCGCTCCTCCAGCAGCGCCTGCGCGACGATCTCGGCTTCCTCGGCCGCGTCGTCCTCGCCTTCCCAGGCCGCGTCGTCCTCTGCGCCCCCGACCGCGGGGTGCTCCGCCTGGGCCTGCGCGGCTTGCTCCCCTTCCCCGCCCGCGGCGTGCTCCGGTTCCTCGACCACGGCGTGCTCCGCCTGCGACTCCACTGGCACGACGCGGAGGACGCGGGCAAGCATCACCCAAGAGTTCTCCATCGGCGCGCTTGCTGCGCTTGCCGCAGCCAGACGAGAGCGGTTGGGAGTTGGGTTGGCTAGCCGGTTGGGGGCGATTCTGATTTGGGGGGTGGTTTTTTTTTCTTTTTGATTGATTGGCGTTGGAAATGCGGGGTAGTTTATATAGCAACGGCTACGCGATCGATTGGCCAGATTCAGTTGGTTTACTGGGCCGCGATGGGCCTTTGCAGGTACATATCAACTTCCAAAATTGTTTTTTTATCGGGCACAGACAACCCACTCCACACTCACACACGCGCAAAGAAGAAACTGGGAGTCGACATCGCCGCCTCTAGTGCGCAGGAAACGCGCGGTACTCTGAACGCGCACGTGTGCATGTACCCTGAAGTTTTAGAAAAATTTCAAAAAAGGTGCGATCCCCAGAGTTGTGGGTAGTGTCCCACTGAATTGCCCTACCACTAAACCACATGCCCATTCACAACTTCAAAAATTATTATGTTTCCTATAAAAAATGAAAGAGTCCATTTGACCTCAATTTACTGTTGACTAACTCCAATTTGCCTCGCTCAGAGGGCAATGCTAGTGCCCGGAAGCACGTGGAGAGTCCCCGCTCGCAACCCCTCTGCTTCTTAAGCGCATGCACGCAGCCAGCAAATTACAGCAAGTGACTACAGCGGGTGGCTATGCCAGCATCCAAAAGAGGGAGTGGGCGTAGCGGATGCCCAACAACCGCTAGGAGGAAGAATAGACACCGAGGCGAATGTGAGCCAACAGAAAAGCGAATACAGAGATGCAACACCCGTTCTACTTTTGAAACATACGGATACAACACTTACAACATACACAGAGGGCTACATACAAATAAAAAACGAAAATACTTACACCTAGCCCAACAGCTCAACATTGTATTCTCTTGTCCACTCATTCTCTCCAGAAGGCTCTCGTTCACTCAATCTCGCCAAAAGGCTCTCCATTGCAGTGCTGCGATAGCGTTTTACCGTGCCACCTCAGCGTTCTTCACGTTGTCTGGGCTCCGGTCGCTGGCCAGCATCTCCATGACACCTCAGCGAGGCTATGCGTCTCTCCTTCTCCATGCGCTCTTGCGCACCGTGGCTGCTCACTGTGGTCCGTCTTCTCCATCGGAGTGACCCGCCGTGACCTTCTCCATCGGACTTGTCACAGCCTTCTCCACTAGAGCGATGAGCTCTACACCGGTGAACTCCGCGCACCGACGAGCTTCCATTCCCAAGGAGCCCTCCATTTTTAAGCAACAAGGAGATATTGCACTTAAAGCATATGCTGCAAACATATGTTTCAGGGGGTTTCAGATGTTTCAGAGATATGTTGCAAGTATTTTGTATTGGTGTTGTAAAGGTAGATGGGATGCTGCATATGTTGCAATAGCTATATACGTATGTTCGAAATGTTTCATTTGTATCACACATATGTCGCAAGTATTTTCATCTGCGTGTTGCATATACGTGCATGCAAGCGTATTTTTCAAGTGGTTTTAGGCATTTTGGAAGTGTTGCATATGGATGTTGCATATGTTTGCAACAATTTTCATGTGTTTTTTTTAATGTTTTTGCAAGTGTTTCAGACACAAGGGTTTCATCTCTCTTTTTTCTATCTCGCCACTCGCCGCGGTGATGCTCCATGCTCGTCGGAGCCTCGGAGGTACCGGATCCTATGGCACCGCTTCTGGAACTCTGCATGTGAGGAGAGAGATGAACCTGCGCAAACAGGCAAGCTGAATCGCGTGAAGGTGGAGTAGGCGTGCACCTGGCCACTCGTCGGCTGAAGCAGTGTGGGAGGGGGCTCCGCCGGATGAAGGGGCCCTGCCGCCGCCGCCGACGAGATGGTGGACATGCCGTCGCAGTGTCCCGTGTGGTGGAACGTCTCCAGCACGAAGAAGCAAAATGTGTTTTTGTGTCCGGATTCTGGGGTGTGCTGGCCGGTGAAATGAAAGAGAGAAATATGGGGCAATCAATGCATGCATGCATTTATTCGATGGGGGACCATTTGAGTCAAAGCCAAATCCTATTCTGTAGCCAATGAAAGACGTGAGCTGGCCTCAGGCTGGTTCGCGAGTTGCGTTGGGTCTGGGTTCGCAAGGTTTGGTCCGGCTACAAAATATGCTATTCTATAGCTAGCTATGGACTAATAGTTCTATATATATATATATATATATATATATATATATATATATATATATATATATATATATATATATATATATATATATATATATATATATATATATATATATATATATATATATATATATAAAAAAGTAGATTGGATGTTACACATGAGATGCACGTGAAAAGCAATAATACATTATTTTACATCTATCGGGATAGTCAAACGACCAGCTCAAATTCTCCGTATCGTGGCTTAGCAAATAAACCTGCTCAACTTATAAATGAGTCTCACAAAAGTTCAAACAAACAGAGCCTACATCCGACGCCACAATACTGCTGGCGCTGAGGCTTTTGTCACGGATCTGATGATCCTTGAAGAGCGGGCATCATATCAGCATAAAGGATATTGCAAGATAAATAACTTTAGCCAGGATTTAGGCAACTTCTTTTCGATCAAAATATTTGCTATGAGGTCAGCAATATATATACAAACACTGGTATGATTTTCAGCCCCCAAGCCATTGTGGGCCATGGCCACGGAAGGTAGGGGAGCTTGGTCGCCAGGGTGAGAGAGGGTGCCACTTGGGGGCTGGGGAGGGCACCATGCCGGGGTGGGACTTGGGAGAGAGCCGCCCACTCCCTTGCAACACCGTCACGCCACTTTTGTGGATCTCGCTTGTGCCCCATAGATCTTGTTAGGGTGGGGGAGAGGGCCACCGGATCCGGGGGCGTTGGGCGCTCCTGGTAGGTAAGGACGCCATGGTGGGGGGAGGGGTGCCACCGGGGTGGGACTTGGGAGAGAGCCGCCCACTCCCTTGCAACATCGACACGCCACTTTTGTGGATCTCACTTGTGCCCCATAGATCTTGTTAGGGTGGGGGAGAGGGCCACCGGATTCGGGGGCGTTGGGCGCTCCTGGTAGGTAAGGACGCCATGGTGGGGGGAGGGGTGCCACCGGGGTGGGACTTGGGAGAGAGCCGCCCACTCCCTTGCAACATCGACACGCCACTTTTGTGGATCTCACTTGTGCCCCATAGATCTTGTTAGGGTGGGGGAGAGGGCCACCGGATCCGGGGGCGTTGGGCGCTCCTGATAGGTGAGGACGCCACGGTGAGGGAAGGGGTGCCGCCGGGGTTGGGGAGGACGCACGGTGGGGGCTGGGTGAGGGCACCGCCACCGGTCAGGGAGGCAACCATGGCCGCGCATCGGGGTGGGGTAGGGCGCGAG
Source organism: Saccharum hybrid cultivar R570 (assembly GCA_038087645.1). Classification (NCBI taxonomy): domain Eukaryota; kingdom Viridiplantae; phylum Streptophyta; class Magnoliopsida; order Poales; family Poaceae; genus Saccharum; species Saccharum hybrid cultivar. Next base: position 3,133,786 of record JAQSUU010000426.1, read on the forward strand.
CATGAGCGCAAGCGTGGAAAGGAGGATGAAGCAAGGGATAAGATTTTTTTGGGTATGACCATATGGGAGTGAGAGGACTGAGGCATATGTTTGGACGTCTTAACTTATCATTATCGAAAAATGTGTCAAGACGGCTCCTAGGATTCAGCCCCGGTGTCAGACTATGCGGGCGTTCTTCGCCTGATGCTCGTGTGACAACAGCATCAGTTCCGGCCTCGCAACACAAGGGCCTCATTTAGTTCCGAGAATTGGGGAGAAAAACACTGTATCAGAATTCCTGTAGCATTTCGTTTGTATTTGGTAAAAAATATCTAAATTTTGACTAACTAGGCTTAAAATGTTCGTCTCGCAAAGTACAACAAAACTGTGCAATTAGTTTTTGATTTCATCAACATTTAGTACTTCATGCATTTGCCGACATTTTGATTTCATCAACATTTAGTAATTCATGCATTTGCCGATATTTTTGCATAGTGGAATTTGGGAGAGAATTGGGGAAACTAAACAAGGGGAAGATCATGGGCTACAGGACTACAGGAGATTAGGTCCCTGCCATCGTGACGTTGGCATATCCGATGTTGGTGTCGAGGTGAGGTGCGGGCCCCACCGGCAATTAACGCCACCATGGCTATTCTTAATGCTGACAACAGGACCGCGTGCCTGCTTAGGCGGGGCACCTTCGCCGGGATGCTGGTGATGACTGATGAGGACGGCCGTGTGCCAGCGTCGACGATCATGCCGGCGGCCTACTTGAACATGACCGATCGATGGCACAAATCTTTGAGCGGTACGTTTCCCAGCCCACAAGAGGCCACAAATGCTGACGTCAGTCGGTCAGTGTCTCAGTGAGCGTCACGACATTATAGATTGATAGTGATAGATATGATGGAACTACGTGTGTAGGGATCTCCCATGTTCGTGAACATGCATGAAATGAAGCCTCGACTTGGTACGTGCTTTTCGTGTGCAGCCATTGCCGTAGTAGTCGACAACCCACACGCATTCGTGAACATGAAATGCAATTTTATTTTTTCCAAGAAAAAAATGATGTCAAGTTCAGTTTGTCCGCTCGGCTGTGATTTTCACAGCGCTGCAGCGGCTGCTGCTGTTTACTTTGTTCTACAAAAAGCACAATACTTGGAGGCATCGGCGGACTCAGGAATTGAACCGAGGCTGGGCGAAGTCAAAGGAAGTTTTCTTCGTGAGAGGGTTACAACTAAGTCGCTTTGACTTTTTTTGGTATTTCTATTTGGCTATGTATCTAAATATGATAATATGTTTAGAGATATAGCGAAATAGATGAAAAAAAAGTCAATGCACTTATAATTTGGAATTGGAACCGAGGGAGTAGTTCTAATCAGACTGCAAGACTACACCGCACACGATCGAGTTTTAGGGGGTCTATAAACATAGTTCAGAGACAGTACTAACTTGGCATTCGTGCTACCATTTTCTATTTGCGAAAATCAGATATCAAACTGCTACATAGAACTTGTACAGCACGACTCTGAGCGTGGGGAAACTTGGCTGCTGTGCAGTGCACCATGGGCAGTCGGAGTCGGGCACGCTGGGAAATGGGATGGGGCTTGTACGTGGCCGTGCGTAACGTGACGCGCCCGCTCCAGGATTAAGCTCGGACGGGAAGATTCAGGGCACCCGCCGCAACAGGCCGTTAGCAGCTTTTTTTAAGCATACACGTAGGAGAGAGAGAATGTGCTGCCGCTATGCCTGGCTGCCATCTTCACGTCACGCGGAAAACGAGTTGGACAGAGACAGGATTAACTGCTGCGGGTGCCCTCACGTCTCCGTGCTGCCTGTACAGTGTGCTGTACTCACAGCAGCGGTGTGCGACACCCCCTAATCACCTTACACGTGTCCTGCTTCCTCTATCCTCTGGTTGGGATTCACAGCCGGAAATAAATGCAACCGCACGTCACTTGTGGCTGGTGGACCTGGAAACACGTGTTCGGAGGAGAGGAATGATTTCCGATCGACCTGGAGCTGCTGTTCACGTTTTGCACACCCACGGCCGCCATGTCGCTGGCGGCCCGTGTGTCGAGTACACAACAGGTCGGGTCAGCTCGATTGTAAGTACCGCAACACAACAAGGACGTTTTCTTTCGGTCGGAACATTAACATTTGGCTCTATAAGAAATGCACTGCAAATGTGTGCTTGGACCTTATTTTCGTACGTAAATGGTTCACGCGTGCATCTCCTAGAGTTTGTCAAATTCTACATGGCAAATCTTGTGATTTGCCAACTTCCAAAACTATATGACAAGTAAAAAAAAGTCCTTCTCCGAGAGTTTGACATTTTTACTCCGAAAACACCCCTCGCTCTCTCACCGATGTCCGACCTCCACCCGCCGGAGCACCAAGTCGCCGGCCACCGTGCCTCTTAAGATCAGTCTTGCTTGTTATGAGCCTGCCACGCACGATGCCTGAGCCTCTGCCCTTTTCCACCTAACGATTAGCATGCAGAGCGTCACGAGAGTGTTCAGCATCTCTAAGAGTTTGCCAAAATTCATTTGGCAAATCTTGTGATTCGACAACTCTTTAAAATATATGCCAAGCGAAAAAATAGACACTTTCCAATAGTCTGTCATTTTGACTAGGTAATTTTTTTTTAAAAAGTAGGCCCACGTCCTACCGGATCCAACTGTATGCATCGCGACTCTTGCCTCCCGCTGCGATCCTCCTCGCCTGGCGCCGCGATACTCCTCGCATGCGTGAAGGGCGCCGCCGCCGTGGTCCCTCTCCATCGCAGGTGGCCAGCATCTACTCCCGCCGGCCATCTCCTACATCAAGCCGGCCATCTCCTCCACAAATGCTTGCCAGGAGAGGTGGATGCAGCGGAAGGGGCCTGGGTGTGCGTCCAAGACGCGGGACGCCGTGAGGGCGACGGCCCTGGAGTTCGCCTCCGGGCATCCTGTGGTCGGCCCGGACGCAGGTCGGGAGGATGTGGGCGTCGACGAGGGCGAGGGGCACGGAGCGCCAAAGGCCCCGCCAGCACGTGGCGAGTGCGGCGATGCGCGCGGCGTCCTTGGCGGGGAGGCGCGACACGACGTTCCAGAGCAGCGTGTCGGGGAGGAGGCTGATGCGGTCGACACTGTCGGCTGGGGTGCGCGCAGCGAAGGCGGAGGCGAGGGGCGCGGTGGGAGACACGGGTGGTGAGGCGGTCTTCGATGGGGGCGAGTGCGAGTGCGATCGTGAGCGGATGGCCTCGAGGGCGGCTTTCGAGCGGAAGGCTCGCCGGAGCATGGCCGGCGGCAGCGAGGGGGCTGCGGAGAGGCGCGGTCGGCGGCGGAGCATCGGCGGCGCGACGACGTTCTCGTTGGGGTGGAGGACCTGGTGAGGAAGGGGCCGACGGGAGTCTCCCCCTGCACCATCCCGTTCGCGATACCCAACGCAGCGTCGGCGCTGGTCTCCATCGACGCCGGGATTGGCTTTCTTGGCCCCAACTACTCCATCTCCATGGCGTGCGCCACATCCAACCACTGCCTCCACAGCGCTGCAGACCAGATTTGGCTAGGCCGCGCCGACGTCATGGTCGCCAGCGGCGCGGAGGCCGCCGTCGCGCCCGTCTGCCTCGGCGGGTTCGTGGCCCTGCCGGCGTTGTCGCGGCGGAGCGCCGACCCCGGCATGGCGTCCCGGCCGTGGGACAGGGACTGCGACGGCTTCGTCCTGGGCGAAGGCGCTGGGATGCTGGTACGCCTGCGCGGGAAGGAGACGAGGTAGTTTCCTTGCGTGCGGGGGAGTGAAGCTGCGGCGCACAAGACAGCGATGTGCAGTGGATACGCGCACGCGAATATGCACGCGCGGAGGCCTAGGATGCCAAGTTGCTAAAAATGCCAAGTTCATTTGTCAATCTGTTGGAGAGTAAATTATCTTGTATTATTGCCAAATTTTTAAGGATGGTAACCTCTTTTGGCAAACTCTCGGAGATGTTCAACATGCAAATATACAGTTACTGACTGAAACGAAACTGCTGCGGCCTCACGTTTGCTTCCCGTTGCCTCCTCCTCGCGGGCCCTCTGCAGTCGCCGCGCCGGGTGGCCACGGCCGGCCGCCGGGCAAGCTACTGTGGCCTCGCGGGCGCCTCCTCTTGCCTCCTCCTCGTGACCTAGGTTGACCTCCAGACGAGCGAGCCGGACTAGGCGGGTAGCCACCCTTCCCCTGGCCACGCGGATGTCTGCAGCCACGCACGAGCAGCTGCATGAGGGCTGGTTCCCGTGCCGGGCCGGATCCAGCACCGCACCGCCATCCGTTGGCGACCGGAAGCGTAGGGACTAGGGAGTAAGGGTCGTTGGGCATGGCTCGGTGGCCTTCGCCTCTGTCTACCTTTTTTTTTTCCGAAGCGTAGGAAAGAAGGAAGGATAGTTTGGACATTTCGAATATATAAGATGAGAGATTTAACGTTGAAGGTTAACAGAGATTGACAGAAAGGCCATATAAGAAGAAATTTTGTTTTTGGGCTATACAAGTAAGTTCGAAAAAAATAATAAGGCCATAGAAAAAAGACATATTTTTTTTGAGGCCAGACAATTCTCTCAATAATCTAACTCAAGTTATGATTGCGCATGCCTATACAAAAGAAAAAAAAATACTGGGATCTCTTGATATAGAACCTCACAGTTTTATGTCGGTTAGATTATCTCTGAAACAAGAAAAAAGAAAAAAAATGGTCTATGCTGAGGTGTGTCTAGAAAAGTAGACGGCAAAATAAAACGGACCGGAAAAAACGAAAACTAAAACTAAATCTGGGTTCGAGTGTTAGACAGATTAGAATCATGTAGATTTTTTTGCGAACGATTAATCATGTAGACGGTCAATGAAACCGTAAGAGAGTAATCAGATTGCAGTGGGCTGAAAGTTAAAGAAGATTAGCCCAAAAGCCCAAATAAGAACAGGCGTGGCCGCCGCGTGCATATCCGTGCGGCCACAACCTCGACGCCCCGATCGGCCGCCGCGCCTGCGCCGAGCGCCGCCATCGCCATGGGGGCGCTCACCGGAGCGAAGAAGAGTAGGCTGGAAGAGTGCCTCGCCGACCGGATCAGCAGCCTTCCCGACGGCGTTCTCGGCGACATCGTTTCTCTTCTCCCCACCAAAGACGGCGCCCGCACGCAGGTGCTCTCCTCCCGCTGGCGCCACCTATGGCGCTCCGCTCCTCTCAACCTCGAGGCTTGCGACGACCGAGCTGTCCATGACGTCTCTGCAGGCAGGGAGATCTCCCGCATCCTCTCCTCGCACCCTGGCCCCGCCCGCCGCTTCTTCGTCTCTTGCGGCGTCCAATACTCCGAGTTCGCCGCGAACCTGAACGTCTGGCTCCGGTCGCCTGCCCTCAACAAGCTGCAGGAGCTCCAGCTCGACCACATTTATTGGTTTCCAGAATCACCCTTGCGCCGCTTCTCGTCCACCCTTCGTGTCGCCACCTTCAGATGCAGCAATTTCACGTGCGCAACAAATGCCAGTGCGCTTCATTTGCCGCTTCTCAATCAGCTGAGCCTTGTGAATGTGGTAATTACGGAGAGCATCCTCCATGCCTTGCTCGCCGCCTGCCCTGCCCTGCAGAGCTTGCTGCTACGTTGTGACTGGGACTTCCGTCGAGTGCAGATCGTGTCACCTAGCCTCATAAGCATCGGTGTGCATCCTGGCAGCACAAAATTTAGAAAGGTACGTCAGCTCATCATCAAGGATGCCCCATGTCTAGAAAGATTGTTACTTTTTGGAGGAAATAAGATGGACGTGATGGTAATCTTTGCGCCAAGATTGCGTATTTTGGGGAAACTCCGAAATAATAATTTCCCCAGGTTTCACTCTAGCACTTCAACTGTTCAGGTATGGGCATTATGCATTCTCAGCTCCATTTGCATACATGCATGCATGATACATGTGTTAATTCTAAACATGCTTTTAACTCAGGGATCAAATATTATTGCTAGCATGACGGCGGTGGTGAGCAGTGTGAAGGTTCTAGCGATATCAAATATGAAACTGCGTCTGAATGTGGTTATCAACTTAATGAAGTGCTTTCCACACTTGGAGAAGTTCTACATCCAGGTGACATTTGTACCAGAGTGTGCACATGCATTTTTTTTTCGAAAGATCCGGTTGCCCGGCATTAGATTAATAAGCAAGGAGAGAGTTGCAATCTTACAAGCGCGAGAGGCGCAACCTCATGCCGCAGACCGCCGCAAGAGGTTTTCTTAATGAACTAAGCTAATTACTCATAGAAGTTTGAGCGATCCTTAGGTGACTGAGTACCCTCCCCCCGGCTGAGATCCAATCCGAGCACTCATCTCTAATCCTAGCAAACACAGTCTACTCCGCGCACCTAGTCCCATTAAAAACTCTAGCGTTCCTATCCTTCCAAATATGCCATAACGTCAGGATGGCGATGGAATGCGCTGCCTTGGTGCCTTCTCTTGGCACTGCCATGAACAACTCCATGTCTTCCTGCTCATTCCATCCTACTGGCCACAGATTTGCACAATTGCTCCACGAAGCCGCAAGGCACCAAACATTCCTTGCGAAGGGGCATTCGATAAAGAGATGAACTGCAGTCTCCAGGTTCCTTTCACATAGCGCACAGAAGTTGTTATTTTTCCATCCTCTTAGCTACAACTTAGCTGCTGTCTAAACTCGGTCTTGTAGTATGAGCCACAGGAAGAACTTGCAACGTGGCGTGGCCTAGACAAGCTTTGGAAAGTTTGAATCAATTTGGCCACTGAATTGGATTGTATAGGCAGAGCTTGCAGAGTATTCCCCTGAACTCTCCAAGACCCAGTTGCCACAATTCAAAGAAATATTTGAGGATGTCGTTATTCAGGTTGTGAGCAATGTCGCTGATCCATTTGCCATTAAGTTCCCCGTATCGCACCGTTCTGTTGTGGCGGCATAGCGCTGGGAAGAGAGATGCAGGTGATCTTCCATCAATCCAACTGGAGAACCAGAATGAGGCCTTCTTTCCATCATGGACTGTCACTCTCGTGGCTGCAGTGAAGAGAGCAATATCTATCTCATCCACCGGTAGTTCCATCCCTACCCATGGTCGCTGCGTGTTACTCCAAGCCAGCCACAACCATTGCAATCGTAGGGCTCTGGTGAAGCGCTCCAGATCAAGGATGCCTAGGCCTCCATACTTTCACCGGCCTTGTGACTAGGATCCATCCCACTTTACATTTCCCTCTTGTAATCTCTGCGTCCCCCGCCCAAAGGAAATGTCTCCGTATCTTGTCCAAGTCTGCTAGTAGTTGCTTTGATGCCAGGATAGACGTGAGCAAATAAATTGGGAGGGTGCTTAGAACTGAACGCACCAGCTCCCTTCTTCCTGCTGGGTTTAGCAGACGTCCCTGCCAACCAGCCAGTTGGCTTCTGGCCTTATCCACCATGCTTTGAAGGTGCACCACTTTCAGCCTACCTTTTTTGTCAAAAAAAACTTTCAGCCTACCTAACGTTAGAGGCAGCCCTAAGTATGTGATCGGAAAATTAACTTGTTGTCCAGGAAAAGGCTGAAGAATTTGATCCAGGTTTATGCCGCTGCATCGAATGGGGGCAACCGAGCACTTTGCCCAGTTAAGTCTGAGCCCTGTCGCTGCTCCAAAGTGGTTCAGAATGTTTAGAAGAGATGCAACTTCATCTTGGTCCGGGTTTAAGAAAACCACTGCATCGTCTGCATATAGCGACAATCACATCTTTGCAAATCTTCCTCTTAGAGGGGATAGGATTCCTTCCTGTGTTGCAAGCTCTAGCACCTTCTGAAGTGCGTCGATGGCAAGAATCAACAAGTAAGGGGACAGTGGGTCGCCTTGCCTCAGACCTCTAGCATGCTGAATATGCTCTCCTGGCACTCCGTTGAGTAGCACAGATGAGTGCGAGCTGTGCAGCAACATAGTGATCCACTCCCTCCACCTCGTGCTAAAACCACGGTGTTCCATCATCTCTAGTATATATATTGCCAGGAGACCGTATCAAATGCCTTTGATATGTCTAACTTAAAGAGCAAAGCCGGAGTCTTTGTGCGGTGGTATGCTCGGGCCAAGTTTCTCACATGCATAAAATTGTCCTGGATGCTGCGGCCCTTGATGAAAGCACTTTGTGACGAGGAGATGAGATGATCCATGTTTCTTGACAATCCGATGGCCAACGTCTTTGTTATAAGTTTGGCGAAGGAGTGGACTAAACTCACAGGCCTGAAATCCTTCGTGTGTTCAGGGACTTGAAGCTTTGGAATCAGTGTTATGTTTGCCCCATTCAAATGCTCAAGAGGGCCAGCTTGAAGGTGATAAAAACAATTCATTGCCTCCATAATATCTCCGTTGATTGTTTGACAGCATCTGTTATAAAAGGAGCTTGTAAAACCGTCTGGTCCCGGTGCCTTTTCTGCAGGTAGCATCTTCATTGTGTATTCTATTTCATCCTACGAGAACGGTCTATCCATGGCTTCATCCTCGATTGTGCTGAGTTCTAGCCGGTTCCAATCTATAACCTGGGCAAGCTCCACCTTGGTGTCCAGGAGCTCACTGTAGAACTCGAACAAAATTGCTTCCTTTTCTTCATGGTTCCAAACAATGTTGTATGAAGGTGTTCTAAGGTACGCAATAAGATTTCTCTTCCGCCTGCCATTTGCCCGCTGGTGAAAAAACTTGGTGCACGCATCGCCTTCTCTTATCTGGACTAAGCGAGAGCTCTGTCGATGGCGTGATCTCAATGGCCGCCCATCCTGCACATGGTGCTTTAGATCCCTTAGCAATTGTGCCTCTGACTCTGAAAGTGTCCTTGTCTCCTGTGCGATATCCAGGCATAGAATCGCTTCATTTACTAGATGTAACTGCATTCTAGCATCACTGGAAAGCATACAGGAAGTTACAGGGACATCATCACATCGATCCAGTCTTCAAATGGCTATGGAAATCACCCTGTCAACCGAAACATAAAGTCTTCTGCTGGCTCTTGCTCAAAGATAGGCTCAGTACCAGAAACATACTTAGAAGAAAACAGATGGATCTCCAATCATTTAATTGTGAATTCTGTTTAACTGTGGCAGAAGAAACAGTCGATCATCTTTTTTTGGCATTGTCCTTTTGCTCAACAATGCTGGGGTTTACTCAACTTAAATACAGTACAGAATGAAGGAACAATCAGAAACATACAAGCCATCAAAGATCAGATGCACAGTCAATTTTTCATGATTGCAGTGCTGGACAATCTGGAAAGCAAGGAATGAGTTAATATTCAATAACAACCAGATTTCACTGCAGGAGTGCAAAGTCTTCTTCAAGAAGGAATTACATCTTGTTGCTTTAAGAATCAAACAGGGTCTTTATGAATCTTATGATCAATGGCTACAAAGTCTGTAACTGAGCTGCTTGTTTTCACCCTTTGTTTCATCTTTTTTGTTTCCTTCTTTGTTTCTTGAGCTGTTCTGAACTCTTGTACTGTCTTTACTTTTGATTCAATAAAATTCCTGCAGGGCGCCTAGCCCCTTCCAGATTCCTCAAAAAAAAAATTCCTCGCTGTTATCTGTAGGCGGTTGTGTAGCCTCATCATTGGGTTGTTTCCCAGTACCGGTCGCGCCCAAGCTTCAGTGACAGCCTCACTGAACCCTGGAATCCTTGTCCAGAATTGTTTGAACCTGAAAGTCGCTAGCCTTGGCTGAGCTTGTTGGCTGCATAGGAAAAGCGGACAATGATCTGACAGTGAGCTCAATAGAGGCTGGAGGCCAATACCCGGGAACATGGCAGACCAGTCATGGTTACAGAATACTCGGTCCAAGACTTTAAGTGTACCAATGTTGGTACTGTCCGTCCATTGCTCCATGTATAGCGTCGGTTCTGCAGCCTTAGTTCAAATAAATCACTAGCATCTAGTGCTCTCCTGAACCTCCGCATAAGGCTGAGGTCGATGTTCCCATTATTCTTGTCCCCTTTAGCATTCTTCCGCATTTACTCCTATAACATGGATGATTGCTCTAAATATAACGGTTAGCATTGATGGTATTCTTATGTTGACTTTTGTTTCTCAGATACCACGTCTTGAGGTGGAAAATTGGAGATACCAGGAAAATATTGGCGCCCTAGACATCCGTCTAAGGAAAATTGTGCTAGCAAACTATCATGGCTACAAGTCACAGGTTAAGCTGGCCAAGTTCTTTATATCAAATGCGAGAGTGCTGGAGTTAATGAGGTTTGAGTTAGTATTTGCAAACGTTAGCTGCAAATGGATTGAAAGGCAGCATAGTCTGCTCGAGGTCGAAAAGAGGGCTTCGATGGGTGCACAATTCGATTTTGTTGCTGGAAACATCTTGATTGGGTCATACAGCCGTGATGCAGAAGTACATGATTTGTCGATAACGGACCCTTTCCAAAGGATTCATCATTAGGTCTGATGACACAAATGAAAGATATTTTATTTTCAGGTAGGAATATTTGGCAAGATTTAATTTAGTCATCAGTTTGACATTTGATATTTCGTTTCCTGAAACACTGTAATTTGCCAACTGAATTGATGCTATATTTTGTTTAATAAATGGAGAAGAGCTCTTGAGATATCCATTGTTATTTGCCACCATGTTGTCATTATAATGATTGCAATTTGCATATATCCCCATCTAATCATAAATACAGTCTAACCCATTCAGTTTTCTCCCAAAAAAGAGACTGTCGTTACTCGTTACCTACCCTGTTTGGTTATTTGATTAGTAGCACGTGCCCACATCTTGTTGGCCCTTAGCTGCTGTGGATGGTAATAAACATAAGTTCATTGGGAGTGAAAAATTGATTCCACAGCCAGCTAAACTTAACTTTTAATGTTGTATTTTTTTTGCAGCACTTGTAGCAGCCTCTATAATTAGAAACCAAGAGCCGGTGCCGTAAGCGCTTAACAAACATGGGAACAATTCTCACTGCCCCCTGATAAAATCCGAATCCTTCAATCCCACTAAGAGGCCCATGCATGTCATTGGCATATTGATAGCATTTAAGGGATTGCAAAATTATTCAATAGCACAAAAGAAATTGACCCACAAACTTGAGGTGCTCCTAGAAGGCTTCTCATTTAAGTTTAGATTAATGGCTTCTAAGAATGGAAAATAGAATAACTTTTTATTGGCAGGAAGATACTGTTTAGCATCAATGAAATTAGTGCTAGACTTCATTTCTTGAGCTTTAGGTGTTCTGTGTTTTACTTGATTGCTAATCTCCTAATGTTCATAAATCTCATCATCGGTGACAAACTTTATCGGTCTCGGGCTTGTCTGTAAGAAGGTAAGACCTTAATGTCTACTGCTGAACTTTGATTTGCAATGCCGTGAAGAATGGATGCGGTCCTTTATTATATATAAGAAGCAAATATGTATTTGAATTCAAGACACTAGAAACCGCCGAGTTGTTTCTACCTAATTTTACTCATGGATCGACATCTTTTGGCTTCAAATTTGGTGCATATACGCTGACCATCAATTTAGGTACACGTTATGCATGGCAAATGGCAATTGCCCATTTTCAGTTCTGGTTTTCACCAATGTTCATAAATCAGAGCTTGCTCTTGGGGAATCCATATTGAGGTTGTACATACTTGAACTACATGTCTTGCTTGGGCGTCGACCCAGTTGTACATTTGCTGTTGGATCTCGATCGGTCTGCTGGCCATTTCCGTACCTGAATCCAGTGAAAAGATGAGGGCGAGTTTGTTATGTCCTGTTTGCAACTTTGCAATGTATCTTATGTGGGAAAGTTTCAGGATAAATCACTCGCCTGACAGCCTAGAAGTAAAACAGCACTGGAGGTTGCAGCCTTCGAGGATAAATCAACATCGACGAGCAACAGGCAACGGAAATCGACTAGCAGCCGCTGCAGTGAGTTTCAATGAGTTTTGACTCAAAATCTCGGCCGTGGGGAACATCGTCTTAGCCGTGTGGGAAACATATTACGACTGAAAAGAAGGGATATGAACTGCTTATTGCTTCGTGTTTTGCTTATTCCATAGGAGTAGATGCTTTCTCAAGTTGTGGCGCGACACGTAATGGATGGGATGAGATGGACCATTTGAAACATTTTTGGTTGGCTGCCATAATCGGATGGATTTCTTCATATTCAAGTATCTGAGAATTTTGTCTGTCCTGACGGTGCACCCTGTTTATTAAAAGGATTAATTCAACTTACAACCTCCAACTCTTGTCAAAGTCCGGATTTCAACTTCGAACTCCAAAACCGGATAACTTTGGCCCTTCAACTATTGAAACCGTTCAATTTTCAACCTTGGGCCGGTTTCAAAAGCGGTTTTTCATTTTTCGGAGGCGCTGAAATTTTATATTATTTTTAAGTATCTTAACGTCCTCAAATGAAAAAAACTTAAAACTACAAAGTTATAGATCTCATTGAGAGCTACAACTTTGATATAAAAAGTATATTTATTTGACTCCATATAAAAAAATATATTAATTTTCTAATACGGCAAGCGTTAGTACGCAATTATTATGGTGTTGAAATTTTATATTATTTTTTTGAACTTCTGTACGTCCTCAAATGGAAAAACTTAAGAGGTCATGATTTTTATACGAAAATTATAGATCTCGATGAGGTATACAACTTTCTAGTTTTAAGTTTTTCCATTTGAGGACGTTCAGAAGTTCAAAAAAATAATATACAATTTCAGCACCATAATAATCGCGTACTAGCGCTTACCGCATTAGAAAATTAATATATTTTTTATATGGAATCCAATAAATATACTTTTATACCAAAGTTGTAGCTCTCAACTCTCAATGAGATCTACAACTTTGTAGTTTTGAGTTTTTTCATTTGAGGACATTAAGATGCTTAAAAAAATAATATAAAATTTCAGCGCCTCCCGAAATGGAAAACCGCTTTTGAAACCAGCCCAAGGTTGAAAATTGAACGGTTTCAAGAGTTAGAAGGCTAAAGTTATCCGGTTTTGGAATTTGAGGTTAAAATCCGGACTTTGGCAAGAGTTGGAGGTTGTAAATTGGACTTAACCTTTATTAAAATGAGTTCATCTCACTGCAACACCTGCAGTGTCGTTGTTGTTGGACGATTTTATCTTCCAAACAAATTCTCTTCGCGATTGATTTGCTATATTTTTACACGAATTGTGTATTATTTGTGGGTAATATCTGCAGTCCTCTTTGTGAGATGAGTACGTGAACCACCATGTAGGAAAATAAGGTCCAATCTAATACATATTTGTAGTGCATTTTCGTAGGTCGAAATGCTATGTTCCGACCAAAAGAAAACGTACTTCTTGTTGTTGCGTTACAATCGAAGCCGATCTGTGCGTGCTCATTGACACCGGCCGCCAACGAGCGCCATGCCCGTGTGGGTACAGTGCAAAACGTGTGCATCGGCTGCACGTACTGCACAAACAGCGGCGGATCTAAGGGGAGCTGGGTGGGCTCCAGCCCCCCTAATGACTGGATTTACCACTAAAACACTGTAGCAAAAACCTCAAATCATCGTTAAATCTTCATGCAAATCAACATCTCTATTGTTTTAGCCCCCTTGATTCTCATCCTGTATCCGCCACTGTACACAAACCGCTCCGGCCAGGTCGATCGGAAACATTCCTCTCCTCCGTAGTCCGTACGTCGTCCCTGCAGGCAGCACGGAGACGACGATGACGCTCAATCCTGGTCGGAGCTCGTCACGTCACGTACGGCCACAAACCCATCCTGCCATTCTCCCAGCGTACGTGCCCGTACCACACGACATGGTGCACAGCGCAGCGGCGACGATCGAGCAAGTCGGCGGGCTTCGTGTTCACGTACGTGCTAGGCTCATGGGATCTGTTCCGTCCCAACAGACGACCGACGTTACGTTGCCAGCGTGGACGTGCAGCAGCAGTGCTACCGCTACCACATTCTCAAATAGGTCAATGTATTTATAAAACCATAATTTAGGGTCCCCAAACTGATTTTGGAACACGGGTTTTTACACACCAAGCCACGCTACTCCCGCTAGGGAATGCGCGCCCAACACTGTTCTCTTCCATCTTCCATCGTTGGGCTTCAAGCCGAGACATGGCCTTGTTATATCTATAGGATCGGATAGCAGTAGATCAGCGGGGTAGTACTATGTATTTTGGTTACGAACATCAAGATTCTAGTGAAAGAACTATGTGATCCGAGAGGGAGGAGGAGATTGAGGTAGTGCAAACCATCTGTGGGAATGGGTGCGGTGGAGTTCGATCCGGACGCCATCACGAACGTTGATGGCGGCTGCGCACGGGCAGCGACGTTCGGGGAAGGGAAGGTCGGTGCAGTGGAGATCGGCGATGACCGAGTGGAGGCGGAGGTGCTTCCCGTCGCTCACAGCGCGACCCTCGAGATCGGTTAGGGTTGTAGGTGGGGAAAGACGGCTCAGGTGAACCTCGTGACTCGAGCCCCGGCTCCCCACCTTCTTTATATAGCGCTGCGCGACGGGGGCCCACCAGCCATTGTTGGGCTGGGCGCCCCCGATCAGGGCGCGGATCAAAGGCCTAATGAGCCGTTGGGCTCATTAGAGGAGAGATCAACCTAACATTCTCCCCCTTGATCTCACTTATACTTTAACCTTTCATCTTTGACTTCAATGCTTTTAACTTTACTCGTTCCATCACAGATAAGTGCATAGAGCATGTTTCATCGTCACGGTCAACCGCCGATAGATTTAACAGCTACAATGCATGTCTCTGATCGAAACAGTTACTTTAACTTTTGGGCCCTTTATTATAGTCCAGGAGTCATAGGCTTTCCCTTAAACTCATGCCGGCTACATGTTCTCTGAACATGTTGGGTGGTAAGCCTTTTGTAAGCGGATCCGCGGGCATCTTTTCAGTGCTTATATGCTCAAGATTTATAATTTGATCCCGGACTTTATCCTTCACAACATAATACTTTATGTCAATATGTTTGGCAGCACCACTTGACCTATTGTTGTGAGCGTACTCTACTGCTGGATTATTATCGCAGTATAACTTTAGTGGCTTATGTATGCTGTCGACCACCTTCAAACCGGGTATGAACTTCTTTAGCCAGTTCACCTGCCCCGTTGTCTCATAACACGCTACAAACTCGGCATACATTGTGGACGATGTAGTGACGGTTTGTTTTGAGCTTTTCCATGAAATTGCTCCTCCTGCGAGAGTGAACACATATCCTGACGTGGATTTTCTATCATCTCCCGCATAATCAGAATCCGAATACCCCACTATCTGGAGATAATCTGATTTTTTATACGTCAACATGAGGCCTTTCGTACCTTGCAAATATCGTAAGACTTTCTTTACCAGTTTCCAGTGTTCAATTCCTGGATTACTTTGAAATCTGCCAAGCAACCCGGTAACAAAAGCTAAGTCAGGACGCGTGCACACTTGAGCATATTGCAGGCTTCCGACAGCAGAAGCATATGGAACCACTTTCATTTGATCGAGCTCGTATTGGTTCCTTGGGCATTGAAAATCCCTATATCTGTCGCCCTTGACCATGGGTGCAGGTGATGCACTACATTTATGCATACTGAATTTCTTTAAAACATTTTCTATGTATGCCTTTTGTGATAGTCCTAATACCCCTTTACTTCTATCTCGGTGAATCTCTATGCCCAAAACAAAAGACGCTTCACCAAGATCTTTCATATCAAATTTTGAAGATAAAAACTTCTTTGTCTCCAGTAGTAGATGAACATCACTACTAGCAAGTAAGATATCATCTACGTACAGGATTAGGAAGATATACCTTCCATTCTTAAACTTTGCATAAACACAATTATCCTTAATATTTTCTTTAAACCCAAAATTCTTTATTGTTCTGTCAAACTTCAAATACCACTGTCTTGAAGCTTGCTTTAACCCATAAATCGATTTCTTTAAGCGGCATCCCATTCGTTCTTTTCCTTCCACAACAAAACCTTTCGGTTGAGCCATGTAAACATTTTCCTTCAGATCCCCATTCAGAAATGCCGTTTTTACATCCATCTGATGTAACTCTAAATCGTAGTATGCCACTAATGCCATTATAATTCTGAAGGAATCTTTACATGAGACTGGAGAAAACGTCTCATTGTAATCAATCCCTTCTCTTTGTGTGAAACCTTTTGCCACAAGTCGCGCTTTAAACCTTTCAATATTCCCTTAGGAGTCACGTTTTGTCTTATAGACCCATTTACAGCCTACTGTCTTGGCTCCATTAGGAATAGGTTCTAAGTCCCAAACTTTGTTGGTACTCATTGACTTTATTTCATCTTCTATGGCCTCAAGCCACTTGGATGAATTATCGCTTCTCATGGCTTCTTCAAATGAAGTGGGATCACCCTCCATTTGAAATTCTTCAGTGTTATACACCTCATAATCATAAGATATAGCTGATCTTCTAACTCTTTGGGACCTTCTCGGGGCCTCCACATTTGTCACATCTTCAGTTTGGGGCTGTTGTTGCTCCCCCTCATCTGTGGCATCAGTTTGTATAAGTTCCTGAAGGACAGGTTCCTCATCATTATTTACTGTCACCACAGGAGAACTGACAACAGGTGTTGGCACTACAGTATCTGGCACTGTTGGTGCAACTAGAACAGGTAATTCAAAGAATGGTTCCTGAATCATCGGAGTGGGCACACATACCCGCTTCTCCTCAAGAACAATTTTCCGAGCCACCATGCTCCCCCTTATCATTTCATCCTCTAAGACAACAGCGTGTCTCGTTTCTACAAATTTTGTGTATCTGTCTGAACAGTAGAAACGAAAACCTTTTGACTTTTCAGGATAGCCAATAAAATGGCAGCTAACTGTTTTAGGATCTAGCTTCCCAATATTTGGGTTAAACACTTTTGCCTCAGCAGGACTCCCCCACACACGTAAGTGTTTTAGTGAGGGTTCTCTTCCTGTCCACAATTCATATGGTGTTTTGGGCACCGCTTTGCTTGGTACTCTATTTAGAATATGAATGGCGGTTTTTAACGCCTCCATCCATAGACTCAATGGCCAGTCAGAGTAACTCATCATACTACGCACCATATCAATTAAGGTACGATTTCGCCTTTCAGCTACTCCGTTCTGCTGAGGTTCGCCCGGTGTTGAATACTGGGCTACTATACCATTCTCCTGTAGAAACCTTGCAAAGGATCCAGGAACTTCGCCATATGGGGTATGCCGACCATAGTACTCCCCACCACGATCAGATCGGACCACTTTAATCTTTAAATTATGCTGATTTTCAACTTCAGCCTTAAATATTTTAAATTTATCCAACGCTTCATTTCTTTCTTTAATTGGATAAATGTAACCATAACGGGAGTAGTCATCTGTGAATGTTATGAACGAATCAAAACCATCCACACTTTTCACAGGAAAAGGACCACAGATGTCTGTGTGAATTATCTGTAGAATTCCTGTGCTTCGTTTAGCATCCTTTTTAATTTGCTTTGTGTATTTTCCTTTAATACATTCTCTGCACTGTTCAAAGTCTGAGAACTCTAATGGAGGAAGAATATCATTCTTAACTAGTCTCTCTATTCTCCCCCTCGAAATATGGCCTAAACGACAGTGCCATAATTTTGACGACGCATCTTGAGTTCTCTTTTGTTTTCTATTCGCGTTCACAAGCGAGAATACGTTATCATTCGCATCACATACAGAATTCACATTTTCACGAAGTGATAACAAATAAAGATCTTGCTTTTGAAAAGCAAGGCCAACACATTCATTATTACATAATATTTCACATTTGCCATCTCCAAAATGACAATCAAATCCATCGTTGTCCAAACATGACACACTAATCAAGTTTCTTTGTAATGACGGAACAAATAAAACATCTTTAAATAAAAGAATGAATCCATCAGCAAGCTCTAAGGAGACATCGACAACAGCTTCGACGTCTGCTTGGACTCTATTTGCGACTTTAACGTGCCTTTCGCTTCTTTGCGTAGTTCTCGTCGAACGAAATCCCTGTAAAGAATTTGTAACATAAACAGTTGTTCCTGAGTCAATCCACCAAGTAGATTTCAAATACTGTACATACAGGGATTCATTTATAAACGTAATCATGTTCTCACCTTGCTTTGCCATGATCATCTTTAGGAATTCGGGACAATCTTTCTTGTAATGTTCCGTCTTCTTGCAGTGAAGACACTGATCTTTGTTCACTGTAAATTTGTTCTGCTGAGGCTGATGCTGCATGGGAGCTTTGCCCTTTGGCTTTGAGGGAGAGTTGGTATTGGCATTGAAATTCTTTCTTTTGTTGTCTTTAACAAAATTGAGAGTACCACCATTGGCGGCTTTTATCCTCTCTTCCTCCTGTGCACACATCGCCATACAACGTTCTAGATCCCATTTCTCGGGCTGAATGTTGTAGTTGACAACAAATGTATCAAACTCTTTTGGTAAAGAAGCAAAAATCAAATGGACAAGAAACTCTTCCGTAAGAGCCAGATCCATTGGTTTTAGCTTATTGTTCAAATGGTTCATTTTTGATATGTGCTCTCTTATGCCATTGCCATGTACACCTCCAGTGTATTTTTCTGTTACCAGCTGCTTTATCAGCTGAGTAGCATATGTCTTTGAAGAGCCATAGAACTGACTCTTTATCCTTTCTAAGTATTCTGTGACAGTGTCACACTCTTGGATTGAGCCCATTATGGTAGGCTCAATTATGTTCTTTATGACAGCAACACACTTTTTGTTGGCATTGACCCACTTTTGCTTTTGTAGGTCATATGCCATCTGTATGGGAGCATGGTCCCTCTTTTTTTTTCTGCCATTCAGCATCAGACTTATTGGCCTCCCTCACCGGTGCCACAGGTTCACTGGGGCATGGTGTGGTGACCACCCAGTCCACCTCAGCCAAAACAAAAGCGAGGTCAATTTTCTTTTTCCATTCATTGTAGTTGTCACCTTTGAGGGGTGGGATATCTTTGATAAACCATATCAAAGAGTAACCTCCTGAAAATATAAGTCATATAAAGTGAGAACATAATTATAACATGAATAATTGCATGCTTTAATTCCAACGTTGGTCAAAATTAAAACATAAAAAAAATCATCCTTTTTACACTAATTCTATATAACCGTTGGGCAGAAATAGAATTAATGCATGATAAAATCATAATAACATCATAATACTGCTATTAATCAACGTTGGTCAGAATAATAACAATATTATAATCAGTTCAAAATTTATCTATTTTTCAAAATTAAATTCTCCCGTTGGTTCGAATTTAAAAAATAAAATAATAACATTAAGTACGCAGCGGAAAACCTTTTAACATAAATATTCCCATAATTATTTTTCCAGAAACATGAAAAATATTGTACTGTTCTCCGAAAATTTGTCGTTGGACAAAAAATTGTTCGGAGATCTTACATCAAAAATCAAATCAAAACATTCAAAAAAGCATTAACATTGTTTCTAGAAAAAAAATGAGAAAAACTATTTCTCTTTACATTTTGGCCCAGCCATTCATGTGGCCCAAACCTGCAGGCGTTCACTCTCGGCCCAGCTGGCCTCGGCCTTTTCTTTTTTTTTCTCAGTCGCAGCGAAAACGGCCCAGCAAAGCGCGGCCCACGGCTCCAAAACGGCCCAGCCGGATCGTTCAGCTGCCGAGGCAGCCGCGCCTAGGCCGCAACCTGGGCCTGGCCCAGCAATTTGGCCTCCCGCGTTTGCCCGCCTGGGCCAGAATCCAGCCCAAAGGATGCTAGCCGTTCATTGCGATCCAATGGCTGTCCTTCAATCTCGGGGTGACAAAACCGGCCGACGGTCAACCACCAAACCCTAATTCATTTTCACTTCCTCCCTTCGTTCTCTCAGCGCCGCGCTCGATAACGCCGGGAGGCTCGCCCCCGTGCCTCGGCGTCCGCGCCGGCCGAGCCGGCAAGCAAGTCGCTCGCGCGGGCACGGCGACCTCCCCTCCCTTTTGCTGCCTTTCTCCTCCCTCCTTGCCGTTTCTCTCATCCACACAAGAGCAGCACTCGCGTGGTCATGGCGGCTGGTGGAGGCAAGAACACGGCGCCGCTGCGGGCCCCCCTCGCCGGCGCGCGTGCTCGCCGTCGGTTGAGCACGCCGCCGTCGAGCGGCCTCGCAGTGGTGCCACCGTCTCGCGCGCATGCACGGCGGCATCCCGCCGGCGCGCACGACGTCCTATAGCCGCCGGCGGTAAGGGCGGTTGGCCGGGTAAGTCCCTCCGTGCCCTCCTTTTTCTTTTACCCGATTAGGGTTAGGGTTTGGGCTTGATCTGTGATTTACTTTTCCCGATTCGAAATCGGATTTGGTCGTTTCTTTCTTTTCCCCAACAGCTAGATCTACATGCTATGTAGGCATCGGATACCATTGTTATATCTATAGGATCGGATAGCAGTAGATCAGCGGGGTAGTACTATGTATTTCGGTTACGAACATCAAGATTCTAGTGAAAGAACTACCGGATCCGAGAGGGAGGAGGAGATTGAGGTAGTGCAAACCATCTGTGGGAATGAGTGCGTTGGAGTTCGATCCGGACGCCATCACGAACGTTGATGGCGGCTGCGCACGGGCAGCGACGTTCGGGGAAGGGAAGGTCGGTGCAGTGGAGATCGGCGATGACCGAGTGGAGGCGGAGGTGCTTCCCGTCGCTCACAGCGCGACCCTCGAGATCGGTTAGGGTTGTAGGTGGGGAAAGGCGGCTCAGGTGAACCTCGTGACTTGAGCCCCGGCTCCCCACCTCTTTTATATAGCGCTGCGCGACGGGGGCCCACCAGCCATTGTTGGGCTGGGCGCCCCCGATCAAGGCGCGGATCAAAGGCCTAATGAGCCCTCATTAGAGGAGAGATCAACCTAACAGGCCTTCCATCGGTATAGAAGCTTTGCTCAGCACCGGTAGGAGGGCCGTGGAGGGTCGTGGCGTCGTGCTCATCGTCCTTGCCGAGGAGCATCACCCGGCCACGCTCGTCCCCGTCAGCGAGGATGACACGGGGAAGAGACGATGGCCACCCACGGGCACTGTGGCGGCTCTGACTCTGGCTCCGCGTCCATGTCCTGGGCTCCTGGCAAGCATGCGATGACGACTCTGCCGCCTAGGATGCCGACATGGCTGGCAAGACACGGCTCCCTAGTAACTGATCCGAACACTCAAGCAAAGTGGGAGTGCAGGACTAGTTCCATGTCTCCGTGTTCAATGACGACGTGGCCGTTGATAGCAAGGGCCGAGATGTAGTTTTGACGCTTCCACCCCCAAGCGATGAGGTGGAAGTAAGTAGTGTTGGCGTCCCCGTCGCAGAGCTGGCGTATCCTGGAGTGCTGTCTGGCCCAAGGTTCTGGTATTCGACCGAATTAGTCCGAATTTCGGCGAAATTCGTCCGTTTCGGTGAGGTCCGAAACGAATTTTACGCTTCCCATTCCGAAAATTCACCTAATTGAGTCCGAAATTCATCCGATTTTTTTAGAAATTCGTCCAATTCGGTTGGGACCGAATTTTTTTTCCAAAACGAATCTCAAAACCTTGGTCTGACCATGGTCCGCTCTAGAGATGATAAACCCAGGCACCGAATTTTGTGCCATTTGCGGGGCGCAGCTTCAGCATCAATAAGTGTCCGCCGGTCTTGTGCAGCGTCGAACCTGAGCACAAGCTCCCGAGCCATTAGCAGCTGAACCCTGAATCCCAGATCTCCTCGATTCTTCCTGCAGACCAGCTCTGCAACTGACGCACTAGGTGGGGCATCATGACGACGAGCCAAGAGAGAGCAGGTCCAGCTGCACCGTTGGGCGAGTCCAGGCCTGCGCCACAACGTCGCCGTAGTCGTCGAAGCCGGGCCAGAACAGCTCGAAGTGAAATCTGGCCTTGCTCATCTGGCCCATATTTGTTTGCAGCAATTGTATTTCATCCTTTTGTATTTTGAATAAAGAATCTAGGCACAATAAAGACGATGGGGGATCTTGGGGCCATCCAAATCCACCAACATGCCAAGAGCCCACATGACGTCGACGTACGACTCGACACGCGAAGGTTCAAGCCAAATGGGCTTTCTCTCGATCAAACTAAGGCCTAGTTCGTTTTGGCCTGGAATGGTCCGGAATGGGCCTTTTCCGCCTAAATCAATTTGGCCTAATTCGAAGTTAGATCAGACAAAAAATGGTTGTTCGGTTAGATATAGCCTGGAATGGAAACCGGTCAATCCGGGCCATTATTCTACCTTCCGGGGCCAGAATGAAAACAGACCATCTTATGTCAGGATTGGAGATGGACCAGATTTGAGTGAACCCGCAGGAATCACTTGATCCGGCCTAGAAATAAAAATAGACCTGTTTTTATCACGAAAGAACCAAACGAGGCCTAAGGGTTCCATCGACCCTAACCTGAGAACCACTTTCTCCAATACGTTGGTTTTTTTAACCCCTCACAGCCTCACTCACTCTCCCTGATTTCACTAGTATTAAAATAGCTTGTTTATGATAATTGCTCGTGTTTGTTGAAATGCTAAGTTTGGACAATCTTGTTGATGTTTTCTCTAAAACCAAACATACCAAAATGTTTGATCTCGTTGTCTTCGTGAGTTTGCAAAATCTTCATCTAGCGGTCTATAACGAGGCGAGTCTATTGTCCACTAAGCGTGGCATAGGGAGGGTGTTATGTCAACATCTGTTGTCTTCCCAGAAGAACGTAGGTGCACACACGGGCAGGGGCGGAGCTTCCCATATGGCAAGGTATGGCGCTTGCCATACCTTGATTTTCCTGGAACTCATACCCCAAAATCACACCTCCTGCCATGAACGTTTCAAAGAGCTCAAGAACTGCTAGTCTGTTGCTCTGAAGACGAAGAACAATATGTTTAAAGCTGAATCGGTATCTTGTATGTCATATCTGGGCTGCAGGCTGCTTGTGGGCTTACGTGGCTTGCTAGCAAGGGCCCAATTAAGATAGCGTCCAGGCATCCACGAGAGCCATGATGAAGAGCAGACCAAGGGCCGCCGTTCAGAAGTTAGTATACCCGTAGCAGCGCCCTCGCCATTGTCACTTGATTTCACTTGCATCTTTTTAGTATTCTTCTTTATGTTAGGTTTCTTGTGTATATTATTTATATATTTTTGTTTGTATGCTTCATGCTTGATGAATGGAAATCATTAAATTCTACATTTATACAGAACAACATTAGTTTTAAACGTTACACTAGTTAGGTACTCCCTCTGTTTCAAATTATAAGTCGCTTTGACTTTTTTTGGTATATCTATTTTGCTATGTATCTAAATATAACAATATGCTTAGATACGTTGCAAAGTGAATGTACCAATAAAAATCAAAACGACTTATAATTTAGAATGAAAGAAGTATCTATATTCTCTAATTTGGCATCTCGCCACACCTCAATTTAATTTCTTCCTCCGCCACTGCACACGGGTCACCTCCGACGACGCCTCATCTTCCG
This sequence comes from Saccharum hybrid cultivar R570, assembly GCA_038087645.1. Classification (NCBI taxonomy): domain Eukaryota; kingdom Viridiplantae; phylum Streptophyta; class Magnoliopsida; order Poales; family Poaceae; genus Saccharum; species Saccharum hybrid cultivar. Next base: position 3,157,168 of record JAQSUU010000426.1, read on the forward strand.
GAGAAGCATCCGCCGGAGATGAAGACAGGCAACCCCAATGAAGCGCCAGCCGCGGTCCGGCTCACAGCGAGTGAGCCTGCAAACTCTCAACTTAATTAGGTCATTCAGCAAGTGTGGCATCTGGGCATGGCTCCAGCATGAAGGGGTCGAGCGCGGAGAGGCACTTGGTCGGCTCGCCACAATCAGCTCGGACAGTCGTATTGTTGTCACTCCCTGGTTGTGTATGACATCTCCTACGTCGGTGTCGATAGAGTGCAAATAGAAAGTAAGATGGACGTTCGATGCTGACCAGTGTCGTTGTCCACTGTAAAGCAACAAGTATGTCACATTATCCTCCAGTTGGGATGTACATGTACTCCCTCCATTCCAAATTATGAGTTTCTCTCTCTGTCCCAAATAGCGATGACACTATGAGAAATGTGTTGGTCAAATTTTTTGAAGTTTGATTAGCTTTATATAAAATATTAGCGTATCACTAAATAAATTTATTATAAAATATTTCAGTTATTAATCTAATAGTATGAATATGCATTATGAATATAAATATTAATTTATATATATAATTGGTCAAAGTTAAAAATGTTCGAGAAGTGAGAATCACATTTCTTTGAGGGACGGAAGGAGATTTGACTTTTCTAGGTATATAGCTTTTTCTAAAAAAAAATAAATAACATAGTATCTAGCTGCATAAAAAAGCTAATTATCTATAAAAGCCAAAATAACTTATAGTTTGAAATCGAGGGAGTAACATTTCTCCCTAAGAAAATACATTTTGTCAGTACATATAAATGTGTAAGATTATCAGATTTGGACGACTTTGTTTTCCAACATGCGTCACGTACTCATGTCACAAAGAGAACTGTAAATGAGCTACACACAGTTCCTAATATAATTTGTGTAAAATGTCGCAAATCAAACATAAAGCAAATTTTGTTTGGAAAGATAAAATCATCCTCCAAGAAGGACAGTGGAGGTGTTGCAATGAGATGGAGAACTCATTTCATTAACAGGGTGTCAGCCCGGAAATAAGAGGACGGGTCACGTACTCATATCACAAAGAGGACTGCAAATGAGACACACAGTACCTAATATAATTTGTGTAAAACGTCTCAAATCAACCACGAAGCAAGCCCAAGAAGGACAATGGAGGTGTCGCAATGAGATGGAGGACTCATTTTATTAAGAGCGTCTCCAACGGTTTGACATTTTACACTTCCCAAATCACGGTATTTGCCAGCTCCTAAAATAATATAGAAAGAGAAAAAAGAGCTCATCTCTAAAAGTTTGGCATACTCCGTAATTGACTTTACAAAATCAAAAGTTAGTCCCACGGCCAGTTGACGCGTGTCAGAATGCCGCCACCGCATCCTTCCCTTCTTCGTGTGGTTGCCTCCTTCCCCGTCGTGCGCTTCGTCGTACGCCAGAACACCGGCCTTCACCTCGGATCCTCCTCGTCACACTCAGGAGCTAGCAGTGCAGGCGCCATGCACCACCCAGGCCGCCCCCTCCGCCCTCCGCCATGCGCACCTCCGCCTGCCCGGCGGTAGCCGCTAGACCTTCGTTTCCGGCCACCACCCACCATTGCTGCCCTCATGGAGCTCCAAGGGCTTAGCTTTCGGCCGGGTGCTGGAAAAACTCTACTCCAAGCTACCATTGGGGGAGTAGCCGAAGATTTCGATGTTGTCCCTCTTTCGGATAGAGTTTTTCGCTTTTCGGTCTCTTCTCGATGGGTTGGTTTTCATATCTTCAAACTGCGTTCTTTTGAGTGTAACCTGTTCAAAGTCTTCTTTCATCTCTGGGGTAATGGTGGTCCTCGCTGGATTTCGGAATGGAAAGCTTACTGCAAAGAAGAAGCTAGTTCTTGGTCTTCTGCCGCTAGCGGCAGATCAAAACCTGCCCAAGTTTTCACCAGATCAAAAGCTTCTTATGCAGAGGTTGTCAAGAGCAATCCACTTACGGGTGCCAATGCGATTCCTGTCAAGAATCAAGCTCCCAGAAAGAGTGCTTTTGACAGATTGATTTTTTTTTGGAGAAGTTTTATTCAGCTCACTCGTCTCATAAAGGAAAAAATGTGGTTGGTCAGTTTGATCAAGCAGGACCCTCTTTGGTTGGGCCAAGCCCAAATTCAAATTTTAGTCAATGGGGGGGCCAAACAATCTTTGGGCAGAACGACACATCCCAGGTTTTGCTCTCGCTGCTTGTCTGAAAGCCACTCAAGGTGGGACTGTAAATCTGTCATTAGATGCTTGGCATGCAAGCGTGGGGGACACATAGCTGCCAACTGCCCCAGTCAAAGTAATCCGATTGGTAAAGAGCCAAGAGTTACTGTGCCACTTAATGAGAAAAATCTTTCTGCTCAGCCCAGCCGGATTACCTCGGAAACTGCTGATGAACTTGGGCCAAGCCCACCAGTTTTTTAGTCTTTCTCTGCCTGGGCCAGATCGCAACCCTCCACTTCGCAAGTCCCCCCTCCACAGCAACCGCGAGTCATACCTTGGACCCTACAGTCCACGCCGCTGAGCAGTGGACCTCAGACGGGTCGGACCCAGGCAACAGAGGCAGACCTGAGCTTGGGGCTTGGTATTGGAGGGAAGGGAGATGTTCTGCCCTCCCGGATTAACTCCGCCACCGGCATTCCTAACAGTACAGAGCTCAAGGGGCAAAGAAAACCCCAGCTCCTCAGCTCAGACCTTGCTCTTGCAATCAATCCACTCTCACCAGAACCCACTGAGCCAAGCAAGCAAGAAATGGCGTTCGAAAGGGCGCAACCGGGTCCCTTCAAGCCGCCCGGAATGCAAGTTGAGGAGGTCCCGAATCGCCCAATGATGATGCGAGTGGTGGCAGGTAGAAGGCCACGGCCGAGAAACGAAGATTTGGCGATCGTGACCATCTCTCCGCTCCCTGGTAATCTCTTACATTTCCCAACTATCGAAGAGGTTGTTAGAGAACTACTAGAGACACGGATGAGAATCCCAGTTAGAGAAGTCCAGCCTTGTCACCTTGGTCAGGCGTTTGTCAGATTTGAGAATGATATTGATAGAGATAGAGTGGTTCTGAGAGGTCCAATCCCATATGGCGGTGTAAATTTCACCTTTGTTAGGCATAATCAAGGTAGAAATTGGAGGAGGGTCAATTTTAACCAAGACTGTTGGTTGATGCTCTTGGGGTTTCCCAATGATTACTAGGAACAAGAATACGTAGATACTGTTCTAGGCCCATTTGGAAAATCAGTCAGTTGGGTTGCCAATGAAGATCATCTCACTTATTTGCTCGTCAAAGCCAGAGTCATAGATTTGGAATCTGTGCCGCACTTCATTGTTTTTTCTGATGTAGAAGGGTATGCTGGTGATTCTTGGACAATACAATGTGAAATTTTGCCGCATGAACACCTGGGGGAGGGACCCCCTGAAGATCTAGTTCCTGTTTAGGTGGAAGGACAGGGCCCCCTTCAGTTTGACTTCTTTGGCCTGGGACAACAAGTGTTGGGTCCGGTTCCACAGCATGTGCAGCCTGAACAACCTTAGATTGAGCCAGCACCAGAAGAAATTGCTCCAGAACAGGGGCAAGAGCAACCTGGGGAGGCTTGGTTTGATTGGCCAGAGGAATTGCCTGCTGCTGGTCAGGCATTGCCAGCTGCTGGACAAGTACTTCAGAATGCTGACCTGCCTGAAATGGAAATTGATTAGCAACTGAACTTAAATGAAGCACCAGTGGTAATGCTGCAGGACTTAAATGAAGCCCCAGTTCAGGATCTCCTCAGGTGCCTAAACAACCAGAGTTAGTGGCTAAAGAAATTGCTGACAACCTAGTGCAATTTGCAGAACAACAGCCTCACCACATGGTCCAGCATGAAAATTTCTTGCACTTTGAAATTCCAGAAGTTGAACTTATGAATGATGCTGAGATCATGGAGTTTCAAGAGGACATGGCTATGCAGCAAGATCAGCCTGACAATCAGATCTTCCACCAGAACATATAGTTGGGAATGGTCAGAACTTACTTTCAGCAACCTGCTCCTGTTTTGAATCCTCTTGGGCTGGCGCCATTTCTTCCTGGGCCACTTGTAGCTAATCCCAAAACCTTCATTCAAGCGCCAGAAGCTTGGGTGGGCTTTTTCCAGGCACTTATGAATGCCCCAGCCCACAAAGAATGGGCCAAGAAACTACTTGAAACCTGCTTGCCAACCACCCTCCTGGATGACAGGGCAGGACCAATGAAGCCTCTTTCCTTCAGCAATAAAGACAAAGACATTGACACTTGTTCTTGGCTGCAAGAGGAAACACAACATGTGAGAGACTTGGAAGATAGCATAACATAACAATTCTCTGAAGAAGTTACCCCTGGAAAGAAGAGAGGAAGAAAGGCAAAAGGAGAAACTCCTATAGTGGATACAGTTGTCAGAAGAAGCAATAGGGCGAGGACTAATAGCATGGCTTCAAGACTGACGGATGCAAAGTCAAAAACTATCTGGGTTGCTCTTCTCCACCACCAACTTTGTCACCAGCCTCCCTAAAGAACATTGGGGTCTCCATCTATCAGATAAACCCTGACGAGCTGGGGGAACAAGATTTACTAAAGAAGAAGGTAGTGAAGCCAATTAGGAAGAAGCTGAAGAAAGATGCAGACAAGAAAAAGGAAGATGATGACAACAACAACTAGCTTGGAGATGGAAGAAGACAAGCTCCTGCTTTCGTGGCTACTCTTTTGCCAAGCCCTGTCTTGGCCTTGCCCTTTTCTTTTGTTTTTTATTCCTTCTTTGTGTCAAGCCAGGGTTAGGCTGGTTGGAACTTGTTATGTGGGGTAGCTTGTGATGTCATGACTCTTTGCTGGTTGGGTTGTGTTGTGTTGAGGTTGTGGACCTTTTCCCACCTCCTGTGTTCTGTCTTTTCTTTTGGTTTGTGCAACAGAACCGACCAATTATACGAAATTAAGTAAGAAAATCACTCGCCAAAGCAAATAATTTAACTCACTTAAACCCGTATAACCCGGTAGTCTGTGAAATCTCGAAGGATTTCAAACCAACTCACATACAAGCCAAGATCGTAATAGGTTCAGCGGTCACCATTCACATATTACATAAAAGTCGCATCACAGATACATCAGAGTTTAAACATAATTGATTACAAACCATGTTCGATAAAAGTAGCGGAAGCTAGAGTTTGAAAACCATCACACACACACACACACACACACACTTAGTTGGAGATACAGTGCCAGCGAGTCGTCACATCCACAAAAGCAATAGATAAGACATAAGGAATGACCACGCCCATGGTCCTACACATCACCCGTCGCAGGATACAGACAGTTGATACAATAGCCGTAATACATCTGTCCATCTGCAACAAGTGAGAATAAAACCCTGAGTACGAGAGACTTACCCGACATAACAGAAAATAAAGTGACACCAAGAATCATGCAAGGCTTTATAGTGGGCTAGCTTACTCATTTGCGAAAAGGCACTTTTAGCATTTAAAAGACATTTACAAAAGCATGATGTCAAGTTAATTATTATTAGCATATTAACTACAATTGCCATATTAATCAACAAGCAGGTAATTAAAGCAATAATAGTAACCATGATCATAAGCAATTCCATAACATCATCTTAACCATAACCATCCAAGTGTTCCATAAACATTACTATGATGAAGTAACACAAGTCAAGTGTTAACTATCCAGTGAACGATAGTGATTCAAATCGATTATATACCAGCTGGTAGGTTATTCCTCACACAAGCCTCACTCACTCGCGAAGTGCACTCGCGACGTGATATATTGGCCATTGAGTCAACTATCCAGGTAAAGTCGCGAGTATGCCATGAACCACATGTACCTGGGGGCTGCCCGACTGCTCTCAAGACTTATCATCGCACCCCCGTTGCTTACCACTACTGCTCCTGAACAGTGTGCTGCAGGCATCACTCGCCCCGGATAGCCTCCCAGTTTCACGATCGAAAGGTATTTTATTCGACCAACTAAATGTGAAGCATGCGTTCAACATGACTCGAGGCCTAATCAACGGACGGTCCTTAATCAACACGGACGGAGTCACTACAAACCGGCAAGCCTCCGCCCGGTCTCAATTTCACATTTAACACTTGGTTATATCTCATGATGTACCACATATAAGCATCCAATCCAGGTAAACACCTATAGCTCGCAGGTGACAGGAAATCACCCGACTTTTACCGATCTAAGCAAGCTAAGCAATTAACTTGACTTCGTACTAGGGTGTATCAAGGATAGGATATAGCAAGGATAACAAGGTATATATGCATCAACTGTTGCAATCAACTCATAAACTTAATGCACTAATTTAATTAAAGCATTAGGAAAGCATTTTGCAAACCGAAGGAGATATGCTCTGGGGCTTGCCTCGCTCGAAGGAACTGGGGCGGTGGTCGGGGCACTCGTCTAGGTCATCACCGGCCTCCTCGTCGGCTTGGGGCTCCTGAACGTGCTCCTCGGAACGGGCATCCTCGACCAACTCCGGTTCGGCTATGACTTGAACTGCCAACTCCTCTTGTGATCCTGTCATGATGCATGCATATAAGTGATTATGCAAGAGATGCAGCAAGTACGACGGAGTATGATGAATCATGATGACATGACATGAGATGAACAATTAAATCAACATTTGACGGAGTAGGTCAAGATCTCCTCTCTAGTAGAGAAAAACATGACACTCACTAACATAACAGCAGCAAAAACATCATGAAATCATACCAGCAAGTAAGTGGTGCTTCAAAGATACACCAAAGCTACTTAATTTAATATTACATGCAATAAACAATGTTAAAACAAACCCTAATTAACTCTAGGTTTGAACAGCAACATATATTTTGAGTGCACAGAAAATTCTGGAAAAACTACAGCATGTCACACATGTCATACATAGCCTACCACAGAAATTTCATAGCATTTGGACATGTATAACATCCTACACAAAAAAGACAAATAGCAGGACAGAAATGCACCTGAAAATACTTTATACTATGAAAAGTGTCAAGCAACAGATTTACAAATTTTATCATGTTCTCCACATCAAACAATGGCTATACAAAAATTATCACATGCATGTTTTATACAAAGTTTGCTCTCTATCAAAAATAAAAAATTTAGCCCTAGAAAGGCACTTGAACTAAACATCAGAAATCTTATATAGAACATGCATGCCATATATTTTTCCTACAAAGTGCATCACAAAAGAAGACTAACAAAACTAGAACCATATTTGTCTGACATTCCTATGAATTATTATGCATTTCTGAAGATAACAACAATTAATAAGAATTAAATAAAGCTATATATAAAAGTACACCAAAACTGACATGCAATATTTTTAACATGTACATCTACTCACTAGAAACCCAACAAAATTGGTCTCACTCAATTTGGAGTAGTAAAACTCGAAATATGAATTTTGGCAGCTTTTAAACAAAATCTGGAAATAATTTCTTTTATATTTTGAAAATACCCCGAACCCTAAATGCTAAATGCACTCATATCCTGAAACGTCCTTGATTTCCACGAAGGGAAATCCACAGAAACGTAGTGTAAAATGACGAAACAATCCGTCAATTTTACCCAAATCTCAGTGATACACAAAGTCATACACGATTATCAGAGTACAATAGAGAGTTTTACATAAATTATTCTTCGCCACGCAGGGCGGAACACACTCACACATAGCATCCAGAACAACATTTGATGAAGATAGTAGCGAAAAACGATCTTCTAGAACCAGCTCGAGCGTAGAACAGACCCTCTAGTCCTCCCAGCCATCGCCCTCGTAGTCGTACTCAGGCTCAGAACTACTCCTCGTGACGTGTGGTGCAGAAGGACCAGAAGTGGAAGCCTCGGAAGTGCCCTCCATGGCATAGAGCTCGTTGTCGGAGCGGTGGATTCTCGTGAAGTAGGTGAAAGCGTAGTCCAGCATCTCAGTCCTCGGAACCTCTGAGTAACCCTCAGTCGGGCAAGCCTTGAAGTTGAGCTTGGTGGCCTCAACGTGGAAAGGCTGTCTGAGCGGTTTCTTGCGCATCCCTGGTAAGAGGAAGTCCTGAACCTTCCCAATCTCCTGGACGCGCTTGCGAACAGCGTCGATCCAAGCCTGGCTGATGCGGTTCACCTTGTCCTGAAGGTACTCGGTGCTCTTGATGTAGTGAACTAGGTGATGCATGTTGTAGGTGGTGGTAACGGCAGCCTCCACAGCTAGCTTCTCCATCATGTTGCAACGGGCCTCTAGGGCAAGTTTCCTGATGCCACGGTGCTTCTCCTTCTCGTGGAACTCCCTCAGGGTAAGCCTCTGATGCTTAATCTGATCCTCGCACTCAAGCACCTTGGACTCAAGATAGTCGTGGCGAAGCTCAGCCTCCCCAACCTTGTCCTTGAGATTGGCAATCTCCTTTCGAAGTGACTGCTCACGGGTCTCGTAGAAGGTCTTCATCTTGTCATAGCCCATGCGCTCCTCCTCAAGCTTGCCAACTATCTCCTCCTCCTTATGCTCCACCTTGAGAAACTCCTCATCGCAACGGAATAGGAGGTCTCGGTAGCGGTGGTTCTGCATCTCCACATCCATGATGTAGCGATCCTGGGCGATGATGTACTGCGCGGAGGCCCTCAGACAGGGGTCGACCTCGTCACACGTAGCACGGTCTGCAGTAGTGATCTATGGCTTCGAGAACCTGTTGAGGTCCAGAGCGGCAGGCAGCAGGCGGTACGGTCCCGTCTTGAGGTAGTCATGTGCGTCATGCATCACACTGCGAAGAGCTGTGCGTGAGACGGATTGTACGCACGAAGCAATGGAGTTCTCCACCTCTAGTGTCTCGAAAGCATGTGGCATGGGTACGAACTCGCTGGCGGGGACCTTGAGGTGGACCACGATGTGGCCCTTGAACCTGTCGGGTCTAGGCTCACCCCGACACATGTACTCGATCTTCTCTGTGGGGACGCCTAGTGAGTCTAGCACGTCGTACAGGATCGTGGCGAACCCACGGTAGGCCAGTCCATCCATAGGGAGCTCAACAACAGGAGCCATCTGCAATTTAACCGTAAGACGGAGTCAGTACCTTATTATTTATGAAGTAACTTGAGTAATACAGAGTGAAACTTGGTAAGACAAGGCAAAACAATGTAACTCAGGGTGATACTTGGTGAATCTTGAGTGAAACAGGGTGATTCAGGTTGGAACAGAGCGATGTGATAGGTAAGGTAGAACGAAATGTAGGTAAGAGAGTGTGAATTTGAGGTAAGCCATGCACGAAAATGCAGCACTATCGGTAATATAACCGAAAGTGTCGAGATCTTTCCTAATTTCTATTGTCCTATCCTACGGGTCCGTCCTAGGGTCAAGGATGGCTCCGATACCAACTGAAACGTCCTTGATTTACATGAAGGGAAATCCACAGAAACGTAGTGTAAAATGACGAAACAATCCGTCAATTTTACCCAAATCTCAGTGATACACAAAGTCATACACGATTATCAGAGTACAATAGAGAGTTTTACATAAATTATTCTTCGCCACGCAGGGTGGAACACACTCACACATAGCATCCAGAACAACATTTCACGAAGATAGTAGTGGAAAACGATCTCCTAGAACCAGCTCAAGCGTAGAACAGACCCTCTAGTCCTCCCAGCCATCGCCCTCGTAGTCGTACTCGGGCTCAGAACCTGCCAAAAATCTATCAGTACACTTGGTACTGGCCATACATCGCCCACCCTATGCTTGCATTGCTTTGTGGAAAGTGGAATGCATTTGAGGGAAGTAGAAAGAGACCTATTTAGGCTATGGGTTTCCTATGCAAGTAGTTAATATTTTAATAAAAGATGTTTATCAGATTTTAACCCATCTTGTGCACACGTTTTTCCCCAAACCCATCACACACCTCACATCTCATCTCTCTCTCTAGGCGACAAGATCGACTCCCGCTCAGATCTCGTCTCAATGACCAAAGCTGGAAACCAACACGAAACCCAAGGGAAAGGTAGAAAAGGACTCCTCTCTCTAATCAAGTGAAGCGTAGATCATGGGAGTGTCCATATCCGTGGACGCGGCTTTACGTATAGATTGATCAACTCTGCAGAGCGTGTACACCTAGTAATCCACAAGATCACCATCCTCGATGATCCGGCTCATCTAGGCTGATTCTGACTACCTTCCAACCGGTACAGTACCACCTTGCCACTCAGCTCTGGGTCACCCCGGAGTCCACTGAAACACTGAGACTGTGAGACGTAGTACCGGGCCCCCAAGGTCACTACGCTGTCTTAGGAGGGTGTGGGTCCCCATGCCCGTACCTCCCTACACTATCACCTTCCATCCTAGTAGTAGTGGTACCACCCTAGTCAGTCAGGTAATCGTCCCCCGCCCATTGGGAGCGAGTGGTGTGCACGAAGGTCCCATGGTTCTGGTTCTCAAGACATACCAGTCCTTAAGGGGGCCGGACAGGATATCTTCTCAAAAGGGGATCATCAACTCCCCTGTGCCACGACAGCACCTCCACCAGGGATAACCAACACCCTAGTTCACCTCACAACATACCCGCCACAGGTAACTCTCATGAGGGATGCCCAGGTCGCACCCCTCTAGCAAGACTTGCCCCAAAGACTCGTCGTAGGATCCTATCTGATCGACTCAACCCTCACCACTCACCCAAGACGCACGCCAAGATCTCCCTAGTTCTTTTATTAGGTTTACCAAGTTCTCGGCACTACGTGCCTTATACATATACGTCTCTTACTCACCGGCATCACATCACAGATATAATGCGAGTAAGAGTAAAAGCAGTAACATGTAACATGCGAGCATCTAGCCTAACAGTAGGGTGAGCAGGAGTAAGGTTGTAACAAGGTAAAGAGCTCAAAGTAAAGCATCTACCATGCAGCATATCATCATAATATTGCATAAAAGGTAAAGTGCTAGCAATACTAGTTGTAGCATGTGTAATAGGATCTATGAGATTGGGTGGGGCGTGACACCTGGTAGGTCATCACCCAAGTCCTCGCTATAGTCGGGGTCGTACTCCTCAGTCGGCAGGTCCTCCGGCTCTGTTAAACGTAACATATGGTCGCGTGAGTGACTCCTATAGAGGTGCACAAAGAAGCAACAGAAATTCAAAAGATCCAAATGCACTCAAACATAAGCCTATGACATAGAGCTTATTTTTAGAAAAAATTTGGGCACTGGTTTGGTATTTTTCTGAGCTAAAATGAATTAATTATGAATTTTCAAAGATTAAATGAATTTCTGAAAAAGAAAAAGAATTGGAAAATCTAGGCAATGACATGTGGTAGCATCCGATTTGCCAGGATAGAACGTGTCACTGACAGGTGGGTCCCGTTGACTGGTCAACGGTCAACCTTGACCGGGCCAAGACAGGGCCTCGGTGGGCTGGGTCAGGGCTCGATACGGGCCGGCCTAGACACATGTCAAGCAATGGCTGTGTCCATGTGGTAGTCTGGGTCCAAAATGGGCTCTGGCCCGCGTGGGTGTGGTTCATGGTGGACGGGTGAGTGCGGTGTATGGGAGACTACGCGGTTCACAGTGGACCGAGTCCACCGTTCTTCCTTCTCTCACGGTCCATGTGCACCGAGTGCACGGATCGACGTAGCAGTAGTTCCTCTCCCTTCTCTACTCCACAGCCATGCTCCAGAGCGCATCTCTGCCAGCAAGGCGAGCGCGAGCAGTTCCCTCCGTGGCTCTCTTTCCCCTTCTTGATGCGCACGACGCGTTCCTTGTCAAGGCGAACCAGATACACCTCTTCTCCCTTCATCTACTGCCTAGCACATCAAGAGCAAGACCTCACCAGGGCATGGTCTGACCATGGTGACTGTGCACTGTGCTTCGGCATGCCGCGGCATTTCTGAGCCCCAGTGGGTCGGCCGGGCCAACGCGCGCGCGTCTCATGTGTGCTTAAGCGTGTGATCAAAACGTGAGGGTCGCGACTTTTCCTAGCTGGTCCTCGGTACGGAAAAAGCGAGGCGGTACCATGCCGAGCATATTCAGTGGCGAGCAAGGAGAGGCAGTGAACTCACTGTAGGTGGCGATGGCAAAAGGATACCGATGCGGGGTGAGTCGATGTCGTGTAGCCGTGTAGCCTTGCAGTGCAGTCCCGTGGCGAAGAAGAGAAATTTCGGTGTCACCTTCATCTCCGACGTCCCGAACGGCGGCGGAGGCTTCGCGTCCTCTGCTTCCCCCTCCTTTCCTTCTCTTCCTACCCCTTCCCTTCCTTCCTAGTGGTGCAGTGCGAGTTGTGTGCCACCAAGGCGGCGGTGAACGGGATGAAGGGGAGGGCTTCGGGGGGCTCTGCTCTTATAGCTGAGCTCGGCTACGGCGAGCGGACGGTGGAGTAGTGAAGAGGGGTACGTGGAGGGCTGCGATGCACCACAGGCGAGGGTTTAGGGGGTAACGAAGTGGCTGGCAATCGGATTGGCATTGCCAATCGAATCTCGGGTGGTTAGGCAAGGACAACGGTGGCAGGGCGCTCGGCAGGCCATGGCGACCACGTGCGCACGGTGCGTGGGGAGAAAAGTGGGGTGCGCGTGAGAAGGGGCGTGGCGCGCTTGTGTAGCGGAGCGCAGGGCTTGGCGCGCATGACAGCAGCAGGGAGCAGGGGGAATCTCCCCTCACGCGTTGCATGACTCTGTTTTCCCCCCTTCCTCCTCCTCTGTTTTCCGTCTCGGCGAGGCAGGGGAAAAAGGGAACGGAAGAGAGGGATGACACCATGGGGGCCAGCTGTCGGCGACGTGAGGTGACCACGGCTGCTGGGCTGGCCCATGTGTGGGTGAGCGTGAGTGTGCGAGGAGGCCAGGGCGCTCGGTGGGGCAGGCCGGCTGGTTGCGCAGCCCACGGTAGAAGTAGGCCGGCTCGGTGGATGCGGGCCGGCGCAGGAGCTGGGCCGAAATGGCTTTCTCTTTTCCTGGTTATCCTATTTAGCTTGTCTATTTATTACTTCATCCATTTAACTAATTTAGAGTTCCTACATGCATACACATGTGTTTCCAACACATGTATGCCCTAGTGGGGTCCACTAGAGGTCGTTTAGGGTTCCAAACTTCCAAGCCAAGGGTTGGCAACAACACACACACATTTAATTAAGCAATTCATAAAAGAAATGTTATTATTTTTAATTATCATTACAAAGAACATAAGATGCAACTCAAGTAAGTTTTGATTAAGTGCAAGGATGTAATCATCTATAATAGGTGCTACTTGTGCAACTAGGGTAGTTTTCCTACATGACACCTCACCAAACATTGGTTACTTTAGAAAAATTTTGTAGCCATGATTTTTGAGTTAGTGAAAATTCTAGTTTGTTACATATCCACACCTAGGAGCGCCCCCCAGCGGCTAACAGTGGGCCCCCGGTCCCACGTGTCATCCACACAGAGGAAGGGGAGGAACTCCGGTGGTAGATCTCGTAGTCGGCAAGGTTGCGGCGACGGGATGACCACCTCCAAGCTCCCCGCGGTGAGCCGCACCCGTAGAGCTAAGGAAGTGGGGCACGGGAGCTCCGAAGCGGGCTCACCGGCCAAAATGGCAGCGCAGCGGCGCTGCATGGCGGCAGCGTTGCCATTGCTAGCCATGGCGAGGCCATGCATGAAGCCCGTCGGCTTCGCTAGGTCACGGCGGAGCCACGACTTGAGAAAAAGAGATGGAAAGGAGAAAGAAGGGAGCTGCCGGTGGAATCGATGAACTCCAGCGAGGATGGCTGAGCTCCAGCGGGCAATGTCGGTGGCTCGGGTCACTACCTCGGCACGAGCGGCGGTACAGAAGGTGCGTTCCATCTAGACAAAGCTCGTGCGGGGGCTCAACGGAGCCACAAGCGAGCGAAGCGGCGAAGGCGAGCTCGGCGGCAGCGCTAATGGCGCGATGGAGGTACACTACGGCTGCTGTGCATGGGCGAGGGCAAAAATGAGCACGGGGAGTGGGGCCGTGCAACAAAGAGGGAGGTGTAAGCGCGGCCGCTGCTGGTTTCGCGAAACCGGGGGCGGCGGGGGCCACCGTGGCCATGAGTCGGGGCGGCGCCGTACGCCGGCGTCCACGCGGTGGGTGCGCTCTGGAGCCGGTTGGGACGGCGTGCGCGGCGTCCACGCGGGCAAGGCCAAGTTGGGTCGGGCCGGCTTCGTGAGCGGGCCAGGAAAGGAGGACAAGGCCCATTTTACAAATAAAATTGATTTTCTATTTTATTTTCAATAAATCGGCCCTAAACTTCATCAAATGAACAAGCAAATGACATATTTAGGAGATGGTCCAAAAATAAAAGTTGTCAAAAATTTTGGGATCTTCAACTTTGCCAAAAGAAGCAAAGTCAAATTCCAAATGGATTTTGAGATAGGGATTTAAAGTCCATTTTCTAAATAGAAACCCCATTTTGAGAATTATTTTTAGAAGCATAATTTGGAAATATTTTTAAAATAAACTTTGCTCCAAATTGACTCTAAAACATTTATGAACTATCAGAATTAACAAACAAGCACATACATTAGCATAACAAGCATGAACATGACATTATTCTAATGGAAACAAGCAAATGCAACACTTATATGCAACATGTTGTTATTACATGTGATGATCAATGCATGATAATGGTTATGCATATGCTTAGGTATGCTAATGCTAGCTTAACACTAGGGGTGTTACATTCCTTCCCCCTTAAAAAAAATCTCATCCCAAGATTTGGGTTATGAACCATTTGTTATAGAAATCTTCATAAGCATTTTGTAAATATTCCCCCGTTTCCCAAGTTGCATCACTCTCATCATGGTGACTCCATTGTATCTTGTAAGTTTTCACCACACAATTCCTAGTGAACCGTTCCTTGGTATCCAAAATCCTAACTGGTTGCTCTCGATACACCAAGTCTGACTTGATCTTAATACTCTGGGGTTCTATTCTCTCTTCAGGTACTCTCAAACATTTCCTTAGCTGGGACACATGGAAAACCGGGAAGATCGCACTCATCGACTTAGGTAGTTGTAACTTGTAAGCCACTGGACCCTTTCTCTTTAAGATCTTGTACGGTCCCATAAATCTAGCCGACAGCTTTCGTCTGACCCCAAACCGTTTCTTCTTCATAGGAGCAACTTTCAGATAGACATAGTCACCTTCATTGAACACTAACAGTCTCCGACTCTTATCAGCGTAACTTTTCTGTCATGATTGAGCAGCTTTCATATGTTGTTGAATAATCTGAACTCTCTTCTCAGCTTCCTCAACAAAGTCAATCCCATAATATCTTGTTTCATAAGGCTCAATCCAGTTCAATGGCGTTCTACACTTTCTGCCATACAATGCTTTAAATTTAGCCATTTTAATACTCTCTTAATAACTATTGTTGTAAGAGAATTCAGCCAAGGGTAACCATGATTCCCATGAACCCTTCGATGATAACACAAATGCCCTCAGCATATCTTCAAGAACAACATTAACTCGCTCAGTTTGACCATCAATTTGCGGATGATAAGCAGTACTACAGATCAAACTAGTGCCCAAACCTTTGTGCAATTTCTCCCAAAAGTGAGGAGTGAATTGTACTCCTCTGTCAGACACTAGTCTTCGGAATACCATGCAAGCTGTAGGAACTTGTGATGCCTAAGAGGGGGGTGAATTAGGCAACTTAAATTCTACTTCTAACTAAGGCCTCTAATTCCACCTAGTCAAAACTTATGCAAGAAAGGTATTCTATCTAAATGTGCAACTATGGTTTTGCTAGGTGTGTTGCTATCTCTACCGCCAAAGAGTTATGCAACATAGGTTCCAAACCTATCAACAAGCTAGGAAAGTAAAGCGAGCAACCTAGGTATGAAGTATAAAATGCGGAAGATAAAGAGCAAGGTAGAGATATGCAAACTCCCATCGATGACTCTGGTATTTTTACCGAGGTATCGAGAAGCGCTCAAGCTTCTCATTAGTCCTCGTTGGAACTCCTCGCAAGGAATTCCTCACAAGGGCCAAGCTCCCGGTCAGGTAACTCCGTGGATAGCCCTGGTCCTTCCCCACACACAAGTGGGTCTTCGATGTGCCTTTCGGCAAGCCTCTCCCAGACCGCTCCCCGTCGTCTTCACTATCAAGCTTCCGGTGGAACCGCCGCGGGCCTTGTTCCCTTCGGTACACGGTGGCGGCCACACCACAAGCTCGGTTGGTGTAGTCTCACAAGACTACAAGCCCCGCCGATGTACAAGCATGGTGCACGCAAGCACCTTTGGATGAGAGGTATGCAAACCTCACTAGCAACTAGACCTAAGCCTAGAGCAAGCGCATATGAGCATGGTCTAACTAACCTAAGCACTTCGCAAAGCACCTACGCTAGTCACCTAGTGATCTTTAAGCTCTATGCAAGTGGAGAGCACCAAAGTGGTGTAGCAACACCCTAGTATTCTTCCTCAGCTCCCACACTTACCAAATGGCTGGTTGGGGGGTCTATTTATAAGCCACAAGTTGAAACTAGCCGTTGTCTTCAAAAAAATAGGCAACTGTTGGGGGCAACATATGCACCATCGCCATCCATCGGACGTGTCTGTCATGTAGAAATATGGTTGAACCAACTAGCCATTGCTGGGATCACTAGATGCTGACCCGCGTTTGTCGCACGAGCATAGGATGCGTCTGTCGCATGCAGGAGACTCCTCAGAGCTCTCTGTGCTATGTCTGATGCGCAGGGTACACGTCTGTCGCGCAACTCTAGCGGCTTTTGTCGCTTGCTCCGTTCCAGTGGCGCACGCTGCAACACTGGACAGACGCGCCTGTCGTAATGTCACCCCCGTGTCTGTCGCTCGCTCTGTTCCAGTGGCGGGCGCTGCAACACTGGACAGACGTGTCTGTCGCAATGTCACCCCACATCTATCGCTCCCAACGCTGCTGTCCCGCGCGCTACAACACTGGACAGATGCTGACATCAGCGTCTGTCACCTTCATCTCTAGCGTTTGTCGCTTGAAAGAAGGCCGAAATGATTTCTGATTCAAACACTTTGTGCATGGCTTCGACTCCAACCTATTGAACTACAAAAAATACATACTTGCAAACACATTAGTCCAATTTGGTTGTGTTGATCATCAAACACCAAAATCCAAAGTAAATGGGCCTAGGGTCCATTTTCCTTACAATCTCCCCCTTTTTGGTGATTGATGACAACACGACCAAAACAAGCAAATAATAAAGAAATTTCAGAAATTTAAAGACTATCTACTTGCTAGGATGCAATGCAAGGGCAAGATTATATGATGCTCAAAGATATCATACGCAAGAAACAATGAATGCTTATCTTGGCCTTGCCATTTGTCCCATTTGTCCCCAAATGATATTATGAACTTGAGCCTCCCCCTAAATCCATAATTCATTATCCTCCCTTCCTCAGACCATTACCATCTGTAATTTTGTATATTACTTGTGATTTATTATGATTTTGCTTGCTCTTGGTCCAAAAACTTCTCCCCCTTTGGAATCAAACACTAAAAAGGAAGACATTAGTAGCACAAGGGAGGGTCAAGATTTGTGATCCTTTGTATGTGGAGTGGAATAGACCACAAAAATTGACTCTCACATTATATAGACTAAACTCCCCCTAAATATATGCATACATATAGTGGAAGGCAAAGTATATGCATAGTTGGCAAATTAATGCACAAAGGAGTTTAATCTATATAATGTATGGAGAAAGCATATAAATATCAAATTGAAATCAACACAATGATGTAGATTAGAGGTACCACATGTAGAAACCAATTTGATTGACACCACTTAAAATGGGTGGTGAGTATTTGAAGCATGATGCTTATCTCCGGGGACTCCATTTTTCTTGCAATGAGACTACTACACATATAATAATCTTGAAAAGAATATTAGTCTCAAATCATCCAACTTGTAGAATAACCTCCCCCTAAATTTGTGCATACAAGTATAGAATACTTGTAGGAGACATACACATTGATTTTTCAAAATCAAAATACCACTTGAAAGATGACATTACATGAATGTGAGAATCATTTTCAAAAATGATATTCGAGGGAAATTATCTACAATTTGGACTTTGGCACATATTAGATAAATAATTGAAAGACAAGCTATGTGCCATGCTCCTAAACAATTTAAACCATGTAGGTTCGCTCCAAGGGTAAGAGTGATACCGAGCAACCCTACCATATGAAAATACCTAGTGTATGCACGACAAAATATTAAACATGCAAATGCAAACCTAGGCAAGTAAAAGGAACTAGATGCCAATTGAAACTGCAAGAGATTAAATCTAGTTACCTACCATGGGAAGGGGAATTTGGGTCCATAGTATTCACTAACCCACTTGGCAATGGCATGATCCGATGTGATGCACCCCATGAAATGCATCCAAACTTTGCCAAGTCTCCAAATTCCCCGAAGTCCATTGGACTTCTCACTTCCCCTTTGGAATCCAAACCTTCTTGGTGCTCTTCATGTTAGAAATAATCTCCTTTGGCACCCAAATGTGTTTGGTCCCACTGTTGGCTAGCTTGTTCACCTTGATGGCCACCACCTTGTCATTCATCTTCTTCTTTAAGAGATAAGGTGTGGATGCCTTCTTGTCCACCTTGTTGGTGTATGTGTTGGAGAGCTTGCTTGTTTGCTTTTTGTTTTTCTCTTTCTTCTTTGCTCCTCCCTCATTCTTCACCTTGCACTCATAGGACTTGTGGCCTTCCTTGTGGCATATATAGCAAACCACGGTTTGTCCTTCATCAAGCTTCTTCACTCCCTTGACGGTGTTATCTTGATGAAGTTGGGTTTGCTCCATATTACCTTGTGCTTTTGTCAAGTCCTTGGTGAGGCGAGCCACTTCTTGCTTGAGTTGCTCATTTTCCAATGCAACCTCTTGTGTACATGTTTCTACAACAACTTTCTCAACACGAACTTGGTTGCAAGGGGGTGAGTTTAAATCACATAAATCATTGCAAGAAGTATAGGCATCCTTTTTAGGCATGTCAAAGATAGAACTTTTCTTTTTAGGTGCCTCGGAGGGGGTTGTAGCGACGGCTTCAAGACTTGCAACTTTATTTGTTAGCTCATCACAATGTTTGCACATGGTTTCCATTTTAGTAAGCGAACTCTTATAATCATCTTGTGTGCTAGCTAACTTTTCCTTTAATTTTTCATTTTTCTTTACAAGTTGCTTGTCATTGATTGTGCATTCATGTGTTGTTGCTCTAGCCTCAAGTTGCTCAATTTTAGTAGATAGCTCCACATTTAAATTAGCAAAGGTTTCATATTGTTCAAGCAAAGTAGCATAAGCTTTTTGAGAGCTATCTAATTTTTCTTGCAACAAAGTGAGCCTCTTTTGTTGGTTAGTGCAAATTTTAGCATATTTAAGATTTTCTTGCACAAGTTCATGGAGAGAAGGCATTTCATCATCACTATCACTCTCGCTAGAGGATGAGCTTTCGTTACCTTGTGCCATAAGGCACACACGAGAAGAGTTTGATGATGAGTGCTTGTGGCCGCGCCTCTTGTGATGGTCTTCTTCTTCACTTGAAGAATCATCCCATGACCTTATTGATGTGAGGGCTTTGTCCTTGCATGCCTTCCTCTTTGTCTTGGGTGTGGTCTTGTTTGGACAAACTTCCACAAAGTGACCCAATTCGCCGCATCCATAGCATCCTCTCTTCCTTTGTTCTCTTCTTTGATTGGTGAAGCTACAATCTTGAATTTGGATGGGCACACCCTTGACATTGAGCCTTTGAATCATCTTCTCCACCTTGTTGATAAGTTTGATTGATTCTTCATCAAGGTCAAAGGTGGAGGAGGAAGATTGATCATCATCACTTGATTCATCATCATCTTCTTTATCATCCTCACTTGAGGAGCTTGAGCTTGAGCTTGTCTCAACTTGCTTGCTCTTCATCTTCTTTTTCTCACTACATGCGAGAGCTTTGTCTTTGCTTGATGAAGAGCCTTCTTCTTGACCCATCTTGCATGACATTTCAAATGCCACAATATTGCCAATGACTATGGCTGGGGTCATGGTGCTCAAGTCCTCCATGTTGTGAAGGATGGTGATGATGCTTGCATACTTCTTTTGTGGTAGCGCGGAGATGATCTTCCTCACGATGTTCGCATCACCTAGCTTAGTCAATCCTACAGAGTTGAGCTCATTAACAATTAGATTCAAACGAGAATATATATCATGAACAAGCTCATCATCATTCATTTCAAAAGAATCAAAGGTTTGTCTAGCTAGGCAATATTTTTGCTCACGAACATTACTTGTGCCATCATGGAGCTCTTGTAATTTTAACCAAATTTTATGAGCGGTATTTAAGGTGAACACTTGGTTAAAAACATCCTCACTAAAAGATTCAAACAAACAATTTTTAGCTCTAGCATTGAGGTGAATTTCTTTTTCTTCATTCTTAGTGGGTTTATCGGGATTCTTAATGGGTTTCATCCCGTCACGAGTGACTCTCCAAACACCCAAATCAACCACCTCAAGGTGAATAGCCATTCTAACTTTATAGTAGGGGAAATTAGTGCCGTCAAAGTGCGGAGGCCTAGAGGTATCCATCCCAACCACTCTTAGTACCGTCGGCTCAACGGTGGTTAAGCCAAAATTTCAAATTGAGCCAACCGGCTTTGATACCACTTGTGGGAACTTGTGACGCCTAAGAGGGGGTGAATTAGGCAACTTAAATTCTACTTCTAACTAAGGCCTCTAATTCCACCTAGTCAAAACTTATGCAAGAAAGGTAATCTATGTAAACGTGCAACTATGGTTTGCTAGGTGTGTTGCTATCTCTATCGCCAAAGAGTTATACAACCTAGGTTTCAAACCTATCAACTAGCCTATCAACTAAGCTAGGAAAGTAAAGCAAGCAACCTAGGTATGGAGTATAAAATGCGAAAGATAAAGAGCAAGGTAGAGATATGCAAACTCCCATCGACGACTCCGGTGTTTTTACCGAGGTATCGAGAAGCGCTCAAGCTTCCCCCTAGTCCTCGTTGGAGCCCCTCACAAGGAATCCCTCGCAAGGGCCAAGCTCCCTATCGGGTAACTCTGTGGATAGCCCCTGTCCTTTCCCACGCGCAAGTGGGTATCCGATGTGCCTTCCGGCAAGCCTTTTCCGGACCGCTCCCCACCGTCTTCACTATCAAGCTTCCGGCCGAACCGCCGCAGGCCTGGTTCCCTTCGGTACATGGTGGCGGCCACACCATAAGCTCGGTTGGTGTGGTCTCGCAAGACTATAAGCCCTACCGATGTACAAGCACGGTGCACGCAAGCACCTTTGGATGAGAGGTATGCAAACCTTACTAGCAACTAGACCTAAGCCTAGAGCAAGAGCATATGAGGATGGTCTAACTAACCTGAGCACTTCGCAAAGCACCTACGCTACTCACCTAGTGATCTTTAAGCTCTATGCAAGTGGAGAGCACCAAAGTGGTGTAACAACACCCTAGTATTCTTCCTCAGCTCCCACACTTACCAAATGGCTGGTTGGGGGTCTATTTATAAGCCACAAGTCAAAACTAGCCATTGTCTTCAAAAAATAGGCAACTATCGGGGGCAACAGACGCACCATCGCCATCCATCGGACGCCTCTGTCACGTAGAAATACGGGTGAACCAACTAGGCATTGCTGGGATCACTAGACGCTGACCCACGTCTGTCGCATAAGCACACGACACGTCTGTCGCACGTAGGAGACTCCTTAGGGCTCTCTGTGCTGCGTCAGACGCGCAGGGTACATGTCTGTCGCGCAACTCTAGCGGCGTCCGCGTCTGTCGCTCCCAACGCTGCTGTCCCATGCGCTACAACACTAGACAGACGCTGACGTCAGCGTTTGTCGCCTTCATCTCCCGCGTCTGTCGCTTGAAAGAAGGCCGAAATGACTTCCGATTCAAACGCTTTGTGCATGGCTTCGACTCCAACCTATTGAACCACAAAAAATACATACTTGCAAACACATTAGTCCAATTTGGTTGTGTTGATCATCAAACACCAAAATCCAAAGTAAATGGGCCTAGGGTCCATTTTCCTTACACAAGCGAACAATTTTTGCAATGTACTTCTATGCATATTGAGGTTGTCGAAACTCTGTCTTAACAGGTAGAAAATGAGCGGACTTGGTCAAACGGTCCACAATCACCCAAATTGAATCATTCTCTTTTTGGGTAGTGGATAAACCCGAGATGAAATCCATACTTATATCATCCCATTCCAACTCGGCACTAACAAAGGTTGCAACAACCCAGCGGGTATCATATGAATAGCTTTCACTCTACAACAAGTATCACATCGAGCCACATAAGCTGTAATTTTCTTCTTCATTTTTGTCCACTAGAAACAAGATCTCAATGCCTGATACATCTTACTACTTCCAGGATGAATAGATAGTTTAGAAAGATGAGCTTCATCCATCAATTTATTCTTAAGTTCTCGGTCCTTTGGTACAACAAGACGTTCATTGAACCATAGTATCCCTTGATCATCAACATTGAAATGCTTAGTCAATCCCGACTTCACTTTCTCCTAGATATGGAAAACACCCTTATCGGTCTTCTGACCCTCTATTACTTTACTCTCTAGCGAACAACTGATCTGAATACTATGCAAAACTGTAGGGTGCATCAGATTGAACCCATCTTCCAGCAAGGATTGCACAACTAGAGAGTGTGACTTTTGACTCAAAGCATCAACTACTACATTGGCCTTTCCAGGGTGATATTGCACATTCAAGTTGTAATCTTTGATTAACTCTAATTATCTTCTCTGTCTCATGTTCAATTCTGGCTGAGTAAATATACACTTCAGACTCTTGTGATCTATGAAAATATTGCACACATTGCCCAACAAATAATGTCACCATATTTTCAATGCATGTACGACCGCAGCAAGCTCAAGATCATGTGTAGGATAGTTAACTTCATGTTTTCTCAATTAACGTGAGGCAGAAGCAATCACTCGTCCTTCTTGCATCAGCACATAGCCCAATCCGATCTTTGATGCATCGCAAAACACATCAAAACATTTCTCTATGTCCGGTTGCGCAAGAACAGGAGCAGTGGTAAGTAATTTTCGCAAGGTGTGGAAAGCCGCTTCACACTCCTCTGTCCAAGCGAACTTGTGATCTTTCTATAGCAGATTTGTCACTGGTTTAGCAATCTTGGAGAGTTCTAGAATGAAACGACGATAATAACCAGCTAACCCTAGAAAACTGCGGACTTCATGTACTATTGTTGGTGCCTTCTGATCCATGACTTCTTTTACTTTACTCGGATCTACGGAGACTCCATTTTTGGACAAAATGTGGCCAAGGAAAGGAACTTCTTTTAACCAAAACTGACACTTGCTAAACTTGGCATACAATTTCTCCTTTCTTAATCTTTCCAAAACTATTCCCAAATGCTTCTCATGATCTTGCTCATTCTCGGAATACACTAAGATGTCATCAATAAACACAATCACAAACTTATCCAACTCTAGCATAAAGACGGAGTTCATCAGGAACATAAAGTAAGCAGGAGCATTTGTCAGACCAAAGGACATGACAAGATATTCAAACAACCCATATCTGGTGGAGAATGCAGTCTTTGGTATATCTTGTGGCTTGATTTTAATTTGATGGTACCCTGATCTCAAATCTATCTTGGAGAACACTTTAGCTTTTGACAACTAATCAAATAACACATCAATGTGAGGTAACAGATACTTGTTCTTGATAGTCATGGCATTCAGTGGCCTATAATCAACACACATTCTCAATGTTCCCTCTTTCTTCTTTTTCACAAACAAAGCAGGACATCCCCACTCAGATTTGCTTGGCCAAATAAATCCCATTTTCATCAACTCCTCTAATTGCTTTTTTAGTTCAGCTAACTCATCAGGAGGCATATGATATGACCTTCTAGATATTGGTACAGTGCTAGGTACCAGCTCAATCCCAAACTCTACATCTCTGTCTGGCGGCAGACTAGGTAAATCATGCGGGAATACATCTAAAAACTCACACACAACCGAAATCTATTGAATAGGTGTAACTTCGGTAGCATAGGTGACACTTGTTAGATCATTCCTACGAGGCAATGGTACTTGGAAAGTACCTTCACCTGGAGGATCCTTCAGAGACAACATCCAACTTCCTGTATCAATTACTGCTTCCCAATCTTTCATCCAATTCATACCAATAATGACATCCAAAACTAACCCAAGCATGACTATCAAGTTCACTCTAAAATTTCTTCCATTTAAATCAAGATTTGCCCACGAACTACTCGATTTGTTAACACATCAGAACCAGCAGAACTGATATGATAACCATACCCCAATTCTATACACTGCTGTTTATACTTTTGTGCAAATGCTTGACTCATAAATGAATGCGATGATCCAGAATCAAATAAAACAACTGCAGGGTGTTGGTTGACAGAAAACTTACCAGCTATCATGGGCTCTCCTTCAAGGGCTTCCTCCACAGTGGTGTTATGCACATGAGTAGGATAAGTGTGTTGCTTCTTCCTGGGCGGGTACAGATAGAACCTTGAGAAGTGGCCTGGCTGATCACAATTGTAGCAGGGTCCCCTCACAGTACCAGCGGAACCCACAGCTGCCTTGGAGCTACCTTGACCAGCATTGGCGGCTGTCTTGGCTGGTGGTACGACCATCTTGTACGGCTTTGATGGTCCCCGATAATTCTGAGATTTCTGCTAAGGTGGCCTAAACCTTGCACCAGGTGCGGGCGGGCGAAATGGAGGACGACCTCCCGTTGGTGCTCTCAGCTGAGAAGGACCAGTCTCAAGTGCTCTCTTGCATCCCTTGGTTGCAGCATGCACATTATTATTCTTCTCCTGCTTCAGGCAGTCACTGACAAAGTCATTGAAATTTGTACGTGTGTTGGTGTCCAGATGCTTCCTCATCTTGGAATTTCAGCCTCTCTTAAAACTAGCAATCTTTTTGGCATCAGTATTCACCATGTCAGGAGCTTATCGACTCAAATTGTTGAATGCATGCAAATACTGAGTCAAAGTTTTAGTGCCTTGGTTGAGTGATAGAAATTATTGCAACTTCATTTCAGTCAGGCCAGGTGGAATATATACTCCACGAAAAGCTTCAGTGAATTGATCCCAGGTGATTTCAACATTTGCAGGAAATGCGGTGCGATGATGCTTCCACCACATACCTACGAGACCCACTAGCTGATGTGCAGCATACTCAGTCTTCATGCTCTTAGTCAGCCTCAACAGATGGAACTTATCTTTCATTATGTTAATCCACTCCTCAGCATCGAGCGGCTCAACTGCCTCTCGGAACGTTGGCGGTTTGGTGTCCATGAAATCTTTGAAATTGTTGTGCGGTTCGCAGCAATTTCGCCACCCTAGCGTTGACCTCCCTGATTTTGTGCAAGAGTACGCAAAATATCCTCCATTTTTTGTGAGCCTGTTCGGTGTTGCATTGACTGTTCAACATATGTGCCATGTACATTTCAGGAGTTATCGGAGGTGGAGGTGGTAGAGGTCCGTCATCATGCGGCTCATTACGGTTATGATTCCCAGCACCACTACCACTGCCAGCAGCACCACCAACAAGAACCTGGTAAACCTGGTTGCAAGTGCTACCCACCATCTACATATTTTAGCAACAAGCAATTATTAGGCGATGTTGTAATAATTGCGATTGAATGAAAAAATCATGCCATACTGAATTCATTGGAGAGAAATAAATTCATACAATAAAACAGAGACACAATAATCACATTCCAATGAAAACAACATCGCTAATTAAATTACTTAGGTGCAACACATCACGTCCATACATCCAATGTGCCAACATATATACACTGGACTTTCATGCATTCGGATATCGCATTACATAACCAAGTTCCAACATCATGCCAAGTCTCAGAAGTTCTAGTCGAGGTACATTAGATTACATGCCAACAAAAGAAAGGTCATCGCAAAAGAACCTAGCCACTAGCGCATAACCACGAGTCTACTCCTCGGGGTCACTGTCGAGGTCGGAAACGTCTCCATCGCCACCATCAGCGGCGTTGTCAGCGTTGGCGGCACCAGGTGCAGCTGTAGGGGCCACAGGCTCGTCCTCGTTGAAGTCGATGTCCATCCCTCCAGTGCCAGGTGGAACATGGGGGTGAAGCTAGTTGTACAGCTGGTGAAACTCCAGCTGACACTTCTTAACGTCGTTACTAGGAATAGATATAAAACCTATCACAGGCAACGGTGCCAGAAATGCTTGTTGGTGTTTCTTAACGTCATCACTAGAATTGGTGTATCCTAGCAACGCCGTCTAGAAACGTTGGGTGGTATTCTGCAACATTTACAAAACAAGTCTGCAAACGTTCGGAAATATCGTTGTAGCATTTCACCCGTGATATTCAGGGTATCGAATTTTCCCAAGGATGGCTTTCGTAGGTAGTCTCTAATTCTAATTTAACCCTATGAACAAGAGAAGGATAGCTTGGGTAGTGAGGATATCTTAGGTAGCTTTCTTAAGGTTAGATACCGCCATCATTATACTTCACTTCGGGCACCAGATATAACTTGGTTTGCCAAGCTATGCCGGCTTCTAGCTCTACGCCGTACCTGAACGTGGGGGAATGCAAGGGACGAACAGGACTGTCACCACCTGCCTGCCTACACCTCAACCATGGAGCACGAGGCAAATGAAGGTACCCTCTAGCCTAGACACCACATCTATGCTATCGACTATTGCTCTATTGTCGTACAGGGTTATCTCGTCTTTATCAGGGGGCCTCTACCAGAGCATCCACCATGAGGACGGACGACGAACCCTCAAAGTATAACGATAAATGATAAATCACTTAAGGAAGTAATACCAAAAGAGTATCACGACTTTCTTACCCAAAGTGGTAATTCGGCCATCAAGGTACAAGTGTAGTGGGTGCCGACATGCCCGGCACTCTGTCTACTCGGCGGACTCTGAGAGTTACGCACTAGGAGGAGGGTGGACAATTCCGCCCTTCTCCTCCTCTTGCCCTCACTCACTCCCTATACTACATCTAGCTAGAAGCTAGGACTTGAAGCTCCTCCTTGCTCTTGCTCAAGTGTGAGCTTGAGTTGTGTTGTGTGTTGGTTTTTTCATGAGGAAGGGTGAGGCCATCTACTTATAGGTGGAGAGGAGGGGGGTCTTTGCCAAATTCTCCTCATTAACTCCTCCAAACTGACTTTAATACCGCATCCAGGTATAGAGAATCAGGTAGCGCACCTTCACACCATCTTCAAACATTAAATAGCGAACCGCCAGAGAAAGATAGGCCCGGGATGCGCCGACACAAGCGCGCCCGCGCCCCTAGGGCGGCCATGCCCAAAGTTGGGCGAAATGAGCTGAAATTTGGTGAGTGCATCGGGCTCTGAGTTAGCTTTCCAACGCCTGCTCGCACGCCTGATTCCGAGTCCGAATGCATCTGGGGCGCCCATTTTACTGGACCCTGCTCCTGCAGCCCGAGATTGATATGGACTGGGTTTCAGGCCTCTACTCCTTGGGTTCATGTTTGGATATTTTTGTCCATATTGGGGACCCGAATGCTTTGGTAAATGGGCTTTTCCTCTTGGGCTCTGCTTGGTCCAAATATGCTCTTTGTTATTTCTTTGTATTTTCTACCCTATTTGGCCCACATATATGCCATTTCCCTGTATACCCTGCAAAACAAGTGGAACACCAAAACTTGTGGAATATGTTAGTGTTAAGCCCTATTCACTAAGTTTGGTGTTTGTTTTGTTTAATAGTTGGTGGTATAAATTATGCAATAAGGATCGCCAACAACTCCTCATGCAGGTTATCAGTGTAGGCCTGCAGATTGGCCAACTGGTGCTCCAGGTCGAACTGTTGCGCTCTCGCAACATCCTCACGTCTCTAGGCTTCATTCCTATGGTACTCCATATCAACAAGTGCACACTCAGCATCTCCCATAGCCAAAGCTAGATCGTTGTGCTGATGTGTCATGTCATCAAGTGCATGATCAGCAACCACCTGAGCTCTCATAGCCTCATCCCGCTGCTGCCTGATCACACGAATATCATTGCCATATACCTCATTTCTATCCACTGCCTCCTGCCTCTGGAGTGTCAGACAAGCTATCTCCTGGTTAAGTGCCTCAACTTCCTCATTGTGCGTTGCCTGCAACTTGCGTCTATCTTCCTGCGCACGGTCAAGAGCAGCAGCCAAGTCCCAAAGACTACCTTCTGTAGCATCATACGCTCTGATCATAGCAAAGATATCACTCATAGCTGGGTTGTCACTGTTCTATGCCTCATCTGAACTGATTTGCAAAGAACACCCATGTGCCTACTGCCAGGAGTCAACAGAGGGGTCTCCCCTAGGGAACACTCCCACCATAGCAGCAGCCAACTCCTGAGGAAAGTGATCCATGATATCCCTCAATATACCAAAAGCAGTCCTCTCTATCGCTTCCTTAGCTGTAGGGGCAGAAGCATGCACATTCCACCCATCCCAAGTAGAACCTTCACCCAGAGGGCAGACCACAGCCTCAACTGTCACCAGAACTCTCTCTCCCAACTGACTGTTGTCCTAGAAATAGCGAGGCTCCATCCAGCAGTGTACCCCACGTCACTCAGCACACGCCAGAGCAGCGTCGGCATACCAAACTCTCCTAGAAAGGTATGGCGCTGACGGGTGCGAGCAGCAAGTGGGCCACGAGATGATCTCCCCAAGGACTTGCGAGCTGTCTCCTTGGTCCGTGCCATCTATTGCAAAAGCTATTACCCCATGAGTAATTAAATTAAGTTGAACAAATTTTTATCGAAAGGAGATAAGCAATTTATAAGGGGAGGAACAATGTCATGAATGAAATGCACAAGCAACATGATGCATGCACATATCTTACGTCCTCACAAACTTAGGAACATAACAAATTCTAGTGTTATAGATGGTGGCATACAAACGGTCTCTCATATACATAACTAAATACGTTCTATACGATAGCACTGTTATGTACCTGCAGAAAATTCATTTTAGCCCTGAACCCAATGAATGCATGTAAGCAAAAAATTATCTACATGCTCTACATGCATCCCTAGATACATGTACAACGATAGTCACTACCCGAACCATCGTCCTAATGACGGCATCATCACCACAGGACAACACAACCCACACATGGGATACCTTCGTATAAACATGCGTATAACATGTAAATACTCCAGCATCAATAAGCACTCTCCCTAGATCGGCAGTGTTTCCGATCATGCTCTCCCAGCTCACACTTACCTTGGCATAGAGGCAAATGATCCATATATTACCACTCAAGTGAATGACACCCATACAATTTCAAGCTGTATGAGCAACTAAAGAAAAATATGATGCAAGACCCCCAAGTCAGAACTTAAATAGCCACCTAGAGTCCTTAACTGGCCATAAAGGATATGACCACTGGCACACTCTTAAGTTTAAAACACCGATTTAAAACACTGTTTTGTTTTAAATATACTTGTAAACAGTAATCACGCTAAACCTTGCTCTGATGTCAGCTGTAACAGAATCGACCAATTATACAAAATTAAGTAAGAAAATCACTCGCCAAAGCAAATAATTTAACTCACTTAAACCCGTATAACCCGGTAGTCCATGAAATCTCGAAGGATTTCAAACCAACTCACATACAAGACAAGATCGTAAAAGGTTTAGCGGTCACCATTCACATATTACATAAAAGTCGCATCACAGATACATCGGAGTTTAAAAATAATTTATTACAAACCATGTTCGATAAAAGTAGCGGAAGCTAGAGTTTGAAAACCATCACACGAGTCATCACATCCACAAAAGCAATAGATAAGACGTAAGGAATGACCACGCCCATGGTCCTACACATCACCCGTCGTAGGATACAGACAGTTGATACAGTAGCCGTAATACATCTATCCATCTGCAACAAGTGGGAATAAAACCCTAAGTATGAGAATGTACTTAGCTAGACTTACCCGACATAACAGAAAATAAAGTGACACCAAGGATCATACAAGGCTTTATAGTGGGCTAGCTTACTGTTGATAGCAGTTATTGCCTATTTTAAACTGTCAACTTTGTGCAAGAAAAGGATCACCAATAGAACATAGGAGGTTATTACTGATAATTTCCACGAGTTTTGGTGAATTTCTATTTTCTGCATGGTTTATCTAGACAGAGAAGAAACAAGGATTAAATTGAATAAAGGACGTTGACCAAGATATTGTACTCCTTCGTCAATTTCCATCATCATCAAGGACGTTGACCAAGATATTATACTCCTTCGTCTATTTCCATTGGAGGGAAGAGCGAAGAAGTGGTTCTATTCCAACAAGGACATAAAGACTTGGGATGAATGTTCAAAGGCTTTTCTACTAAGATTTTTCCTGTAGGCAAGACCAATACCTTAAGAGGAAAGATTTGCAATTTTAAGCAACAAAAAGGAGAAACCATTTCAGAGGCATGGGAATGTTTTCAGGAGTATATCTCAGAATGCCCACACCATGGAATGGAGGACTGGTTGCTCATTCAAGGATTCTACCATGGATTAACTCAAAGGAGTTGTGAGCAATTAGATGCCACTGTTGAAGGATCATTCATGTCACTCACTGTTTCAAGAGCTAAAACTCTTATGAACAAGATAGCTGAGAATCAGAGCTGGATTCAAGACAATGTTCAACATTCTCACCAGATTGAAGAAGATTCAGAAGAAGTGTGTGCACTATCAACAAAGACAGATGTACTTTTGGATTGGCTTGATCAACGAGCCACATTCAAGAAAGATCGTCAAGCTATTCAATATGCATATCAAGAATATCTGGGGAATGAATTCTCAGATGATCCAAAGAATACAAATACTATTAACAATTCTTCCACACAGCGAAAGCAAGGATGGAATCAACAGAAATAATCCACTTATCAAGGTAAGTACTCAGGCAATTCTTCTAATTTTGAATTTAAACCACCTTTGAGAGATTTGATTTTAGATTAGGCTAGGATTAATAATAATATTGCTATGAAGCTTGTTTCTAATGATAAAATCCTAGAGAAGATAAATGCAAAATTGGATGACTTTTCTTATGTTTTGAAAAATCAACTAGAACATAATAAAAAGATAGAAACCAAATTAGCACAATTGGCTGCTGCTTTGCCTGTTGCCACTAATCATGAGCGAGATTCAAGCTATTACCACTAGAGGTGGCAAAACCACTCGAGATCCTCCATATCCAAAAGGGATAGAGAGGAGACAGACAGCACCAGTGTTACCAGAAGAAAAGAAGGATGATAGAACTGAAGAAATTGATCCACCAATGCCGGAGTTGCAACAAGATTTCCATGACACCAACTTCATACTGTTTCCACACAGAGTTCGGAAAGACAAAACAGATGATCAGTTCAGTAAGTTTGTTGAAGTGATTCAGAAATTATGTCAATATTCCGCTGTTAGATGCTATGCAGGTACCTACCTATGCAAAGTATTTAAGAGATATCCTCAACAATAAACGACCACTACCATCCACTGAAGTAATCAAGCTAACGAAGAATGCAGTGCGGCTATCCTCAATATTTCACTTGTCAATAAGAAGGATCTAGGATGCCCCACTATTGAATGCTCAATTGGAGACCAACATTTCAACAATGCGCTTTGTGACCTTGGAGCAAGTGTCAGTGTGATGCCCAAGTCAGTCTTCGATAAGCTTCATCATTCTAAGCTTGTACCAACATCAATGTGCCTACAGGTAGCAGATCAATCAATCCGCTATTCGATGGGAATTGCTGAGGACATTCCAGTAAAGATCAAAGAATTTTTCATACCAGTCAACTTTGTAGTTTTGGACATGCACCCAAACTCGAAGGTATCACTCATCCTTGGGAGACCCTTTCTGAGTACTGCAAATACCCCATTGACGTTGGACTTGGGGAAGTCAAATTCAATATCAATGGACGAGAAGAGCGTTTTCCATTTAAGCCAAGACTTGAGTTCATTACCGTCGATAAGATCAATGAAGTGGAAGAAGAGCAGTCACTAGGATCACCATCCTCAGGACTGACTGACACTCCCGTAGAATAACAGAATTTGGAAGGGTCCAGATTCGGTGGACTTAAAAATCCTGAACCTTCACCGGGAGGTAACTCGGTAGTTATCCATATTTACTTTACTTATGTTTTTCATATGCATTTTAAAATTTCATATTCTTGCATGATATAAAAATAAAAAAAAATCAATCCCTATGTAAATAATATTTACGAAAGGTAAATTCCCTCGTAAGTGATATTTACCGTGGTGGCAGAAAAATATAAAAATACCAGCATTAGAATTCTTATCTTTCGTAGATTCATAAAAGTATTTTTGTTTTGCATACTTGTGTGTCTATACAGTATTTATACGGGAGACATACGGGATCCACTCACATCACCACAAGTCACCTCCAAATCTCATCTCCATTATTTTCCATTATATCTCCACTACCCTCCACTATTTTGTCAATCCACTGAAAGTTGAAGATCACGAGCATCGTTCTGGAGTGGAGAGGCATCAAGGAACACACAGTACAAATAATGGTGCATTTGGGCATGATGTGGGGCTGGCCGGCCCCACCACCAGGCCGGTCGGCCTGCTCCCTCCTCCTCTATAAATGGCCACTCTTCTGGCTCCTCAACTCACTCACACAAACACGAGTTCGCACACTTTAGTTCAAAAATCAATTCAGAGACTTCGAGCTTAAAAATTCTTTGTTTGAGTGAAGTTTGAGTGAGAAAAGTCGAGAGAAGTTTTGGTAGAAGTATTTGAGAGGAAAGAGTGGAAGTTTTGCTAAAATTTCATTAGAGAATTTAATTATTAGAGGGTAATCAAGAATCTAGGAGAAGTGATTTAAAATTTCCAACTTGGACGACTAACTCCTGGATGACTGACTAACTCTCTGATATTTATTTTCTAACCCCTCATATTTTCCACTAGTTTTGTTTGCTTGTGTTTATTTTGTGCAGAAAGGATGAGCAAATACGTGAGCAAGGCTAAGAGCGCTCTCCGCTCTATGTCATTCTGATCCACTAGAAGCTAAACTTCATCTCGGGCAGGCTCTTCTAGAGCTGATTCTAAGATGGAAGTTGATCCACCATCCCATGCTGTTAGGAGACCATCTTCACGTCGACAACCCGAGAGCTACACTCTTGTTCGGGAAAACCAAATCAAGCTCCAAGATGACCAGGAAAAAGAAATTTTCAAGGCCCTGAAGGACAAGGAGTTTTCAGCTACACCGCTCATCGACGTCGATCTCCTATAGAAAACAGAAACCAGGAAAAGCAGTAGGAAGCTGCCAGAATGACAGCAGGCCACTCAAAGATTTGAAGAAAGTCAACAGTACGAGCAACAATAGAATGCGACCTTTGCGAGTCTTTTCGAGCAGTTGGGTATCAACTATCCACATCCACCACCACAGTGAGATCTAGCTTGGGAGAGGACCCCCACTGAGCAAGGTGAGTTTTATGTTGCTAGTATTATTATTATTTTTATTGCTGTTAAAAAATGCATAATTAGAAAACCAAATGAAAGTTTGCTATATATATATATATATATATATATATATATATTTGTGCTACTAGCTTTTTGAATAAGATTGCCTTTAAATTTGTTTAAGTTTGAATTAGTGTGTTTTTGAATAAACAAATAAAACTTGAAGATAGAATCTCTCTCATGATGAAAAAATGCTCAAGTTATGATTCCTTTCAAGTACCTAGTGTTTAGATTTGAATTCTCCCACGAGTTGTATGAAGTTGATTTAATTTGAGAATTTGCTCTAAACTTGATACCCGTGGGAAGCATATACTTAAATCGAAATCTAGATAATTGACGGATATGAGATAAGAGAGTTTTGAGCTGCTATTTATCTTATTCTAAATGATACTTGAATTCCGGAGATTTATCTTTCAAAATCTAAAAATTGATATGATGAGATTCTGCATGATAAAATTTGAATTCCTACCAGAATCAAAAATGAATATATTTAGACTAGGAAAACTTCTACATCATTACTGCTTGTATTTCATTGAGTTCAGTCAAACTTTGTTGTATACCTTATGAGATGTTTGTCATACTTTTAAAATCAAGATTCCACCATATATATATATATATATATATATATATATATATATATATATATATATATATATATATATATATATATATATATATATATATATATATATATATATATATATATATATATATATATATATATATATATATATATATATATATATATATATATATATATATATATATATATATATATATATATATATATACCAAAAATATTATTCTCCTACACTGGGAGAGAACACCAAAAATATTCCAACCTATAGGACAGCCATGGAATAAATGCTCCAATTTTTCTTTGTATTATCTCTCAAATATTTTTGTATGTGAAAGAATCATGTGGCTATGCAAAAGGAAAGAATAGAAAAAATGGACAAGTGTTTGAAGAAATAAAACAATGGGTACTCCGATGCCCGCCTAAAAAAAGAAAGAAAGAAAAAGAAAAAAAGATAGCCCATGATTTCTTTCCATTTCTTCTTCAAATTCAAAAGAGAGAAAATTCCAAGGAGCATAGTAGAATTAGGTTAGCCACCATAAAAATCCATTCCATATACATGTCTTGATTTGATTGTATGACTCAACTCACTTTGGATCCATTGTTTGACTTTACAATATATGTTTGCAAGTATATCTTTGAATGAAAAATGTCATTTCTATGAACTCCACATAAGCTTTAGTGCAGGAATAGGGACATCTTTGCCTTAGTGAGAATCCAAAAATACCACATATATTAGAAACTTGAGTGTGTCATGCAAATGAATCTCTGAGTTTTATTTTGAAAAATTATTAAAAACTCCGAAACAAAGGTTGAATGAGGAATATGAGATGTAGTGCTCACTTGATTGTTCTGTCTATCAATTGCTCAAGACTAGGTGAAAAGTTGAAAAGCTCCATGGTTGAAAGAAATATGAGTAAGTTTGAGAGATGAATCAATGAATTCCAATTTGGAGAATAATTTTTGTTTGAACACAGGTGTACTTTTGAGGAGTTATACAATTTTTGGAACCCAATATTTGTAATAAGCTACTTTGCTAAGGGACTAGCAAAGACTTAGCTTGGGGGATCTTGTTGACGGTAGTTATTGCCTATTTTAAACCGTCAACTTTGTGCAAGAAAAGGATCACCAATAGAACATAGGAGGTTATTACTGACAATTTTCACGAGTTTTTGTGAATTTCTATTTTCTACAGGATTTATCTAGATAGATAGGAAACAAGGATTAACTTGAATAAAAGCCACAAAACGTAACCATGACTGAAGGACACACCAGAAGGTTCTAGAAGGGACGAGGAGGCACGGGACCGAAGTGAAGACCGAGAGGCCACCGTAGCAGGCCGGCCAGCCTCCCCCTCAGACCGATCGGCCTGGCCCAGCAACGAACCGCCATCTCCTTCACGCAACGTGTTACAATACACCTCTACGTCAGATCTTGACCCTTGTTTCAACTCGGTTTGATCGGAGGGCTCCAGTGCATCGCTACGGACTATGTAACCAGACCTAGACCCCCTGCGAGAATAATCCATCATAAGGTGAAGACAAGATTAGAATTAGGGTTTCCAGAGAGAGATTAGAGGTCTAGTTCAAGTCTAGAGTTTAGATCTAGCTAGATATTAGAAGAGTTGACATTCGTTAGGATTCTGGAACGCCGTCGGGAG
This sequence comes from Saccharum hybrid cultivar R570, assembly GCA_038087645.1. Lineage (NCBI taxonomy): Eukaryota > Viridiplantae > Streptophyta > Magnoliopsida > Poales > Poaceae > Saccharum > Saccharum hybrid cultivar. The sequence goes on from JAQSUU010000426.1 coordinate 3,192,883, forward strand.
ATTTGGTAATTTCTATTGTAATCTCATTATTCAACTTTGTGCTACTTCAATAATATCATTATGTTTCTATTTATTTCATTCCTAGTTTATTCTAGTTGTATATTTGATATAGTTATGATTGGTAATGATTTTACGTAGGCGTGGTGCTTAGATTATATCTATCTGCGAATGCACCCTATAGGCTAGGGCACCAAGTGGTAGATCGCGGGTGTGACAGACCTGTTGAGTCCTTTGTATTCCACCCCCGTTTATAGGCCAAGTAGAACCCACCTTGGTTGAGGGGAAATGATTGCTCTGTTCCTGAGTTTCCTTAGCAACGATTCCTTATGCATAGATGAAATATTAATTATACTATAGATGATAGTGTATTGCTAGAGTATACAAAAGACTTGGTAAATAAGAAATAACTTAGGAATCTTATCTCTTGACTTATCTCCTGATCACTCTGCTTGAATTATGACTCTCTCTAGTTCTGGAATACCCATTTATGTCATTTAATATTTATCATTTATCTACTGTCTTACCCCTGTTAAGATACGAGTGGTTATTTGATCTTTGTCTTGAGTATATATATTTGATACTTCTTTCTAGCCATTCCATTCTTCTATTTAAATCCCTGTTAAGCTCCCAATGGTAAAGTATAAATAACAATATCTGGAACATTCCTAGGTGAAATGCTACAATTGGTGTATTTATCTGTGCGCTTGCAGATAACCTTTATTCTATATTTTTGAGTAAGTGTCATGATTATAAGTACAACCACATTTCTAGTATCATGTTAGGGATGACAACTTAACTTAAGTGATGTTAAGAAATGTCAACACTTACTCATTTGCGAAAAGGCATTTTTAGCATTTAAAAGACATTTACAAAAGCATGATGTCAAGTTAATTATTATTAGCATATTAACTACAATTGTCATATTAATCAACAAGCAGGTAATTAAAGCAATAATAGTAACCATGATCATAAGAAATTCCATAACACCATCTTAACCATAACCATCCAAGTGTTCCATAAACATTACTACGATGAAGTAACTCAAGTCAAGTGTTCACTATCCAGTGAACGATGGCGATTCGAATAGATTATATACCAGCTGGTAGGTTATTCCTCACACAAGCCTCACTCACTCACGAAGTGCACTCGCAACGTGATATATTGGCCACTGAGTCAACTATCCAGGTAAAGTCATGAGTATGCCTAGAACCACATGTACCCGGGGGCCGCCCGACTGCTCTCAAGACTTATCATCGCACCCCCGTTGCCTACCACTACTGCTCATGAACAGTGCGCTGCGGGCATCACTTGACCCGGATAGCCTCCCAGTTTTGCGGTCGAAAGGTACTTTATTCGGCCAGCTAAATGTGAAGCATGCATTCAACATGACTCGAGGCCCAATCAAGGGACAGTCCTTAATCGACACGGACGGAGTCACTACAAACCGGCAAGCCTCCGCCTGGTCTCAACTTCACATTTAACACTTGGTTATATCTCATGATGTACCACATATAAGCATCTGATCCAGGTAACACCTATAGCTCGCAGGTGATTGGAAATCACCTAACTTTTACCGATCTAAGCAAGCTAAGCAATTAACTCGACTTCATTCTAGGGCGTATCAAGGATAGGATATAGCAAGGATAACAAGGTATATATGCATTAACTGTTGCAATCAACTCCTAAACTTAATGCACCAATTTAATTAAAGCATTAGTAAAGCATTTTGCAAATCAAAGGAGATATGCTCTGGGGCTTGCCTCGCTCGAAGGAACTGGGGTGGTGGCTGGGGCACTCGTCTAGGTCGTCACCGGCCTCCTCGTTGGCTTGGAGCTCTAGAACGTGCTCCTCGGAACGGGCGTCCTCAACCAGCTCCGGTTCGGCTACGACTTGAACTGCAAACTCCTCTTGCGATCCTGTCGTGATGCATGCATATAAGTGATTATGCAAGAGATGTAGCAAGTACGACGGAGTATGATGAATCATGATGACATGACATGAGATGAACAATTAAATCAACATTTGACGGAGTAGGTGTTGATGGTCACTAACACCTAGTTTTACCATCAACATTTCACCCAAAATCAAGGTAAAGTCACATGAAATGATGAAATTTTGCTTTAGAACTTACCTAGTTCCACTTGTATTGGAGAATTATATGTGTATGCAGGAAAATGATCAAAAACAGGTGAAATGGGACGTGACATGACATGTTGAGACACCCTGGTGCCACGTGGGCGCCACATGGGGGGCGACCACCCTGTCAAGGGGGCGCCCGCCCTGCCCCTGTCAGCACGCCACGTCAGCAATCCGTGGGAGCTGCTCGACACTGCTTCTCCACCATTGATCTACGTAGGTTGCATCCAAGGGCTACATTTAACCGTGTCTTGGATTGACGGGCCCAGCATCCTAGAGCGTTGGATGCTATGGCGGTGGATCCAAGGGGGCGGGCGCCCTGTACGGGGGGGGCGCCCTACCCCGGTGGCCACCGACCTCCACGTCGCCTACAAATACCCCCCCTAACTCCCACTACTATATAAAGGCATCCCCGTCTCACTTCTTCAACAACAACTACAAGATCAACTCACACTAGTTAGAAAGCTCTTAATGCGTAGCGCTAGCTCTGCTCTAGCTCCTAGCCTAACTCTGCCTGCCTGCTTAGCAAGTAGAAGCTAGCTAGTGAGAGTAAGGAGTCGGGGAGGAGTCTCGGCCTAAGGAGTCTAGAAGAGTCTTCTGGAGTCTTCGATCCACTCGAGCTCCTTTGTAAGCAACAATTGTTCCTATTCAATAGCATTTACTTTAAGTACTTTACTTTCTGCGTTTACTATTGAATAGTATCACTTTACTTATCTTTGGTTAATACTTGCTTTGCTCTGCTTAGTAGTAGTTAAGTAAGTATTTGACTATAGGTAGTATTAGTTATCATCTTATTAATGTTTGTGTGCAAAGATTAGTAATTGCTCTGTCGTTTGGTTAAGGTGCTTTAGTTAGTGACGTCCAACTAAAGTAATAAGCTCAAGTGTAAGCGTGGTGATTAGACTAGAACTTATCTTCAGATACTACTAAACCCACGGATAGTAGTGGTAGGTGCTAGGTGGTGACAGCCCTACATCCTCTGTATTCCACCACGTTCGGTTTGGTTCTTAAATAGTAAGGCCCGTGGTACACGGTACCTAATCAATCTATATTGGGTGAGTTTAGGACTTTGTACGCCTGTTTGCTAGTTAGAACACACAACACACTTGTAGGATAGTTGCTTAGTTTCCCAGTGAGCCTAAGTCATCTTTGGTTAGTTCACCTTAGTTAGCATTGATAGTTTATCTTTACTAAGGTAGTTATCCCTTTTACTCAATACGTTAGCTTGACTGTAAACCCAAGGAATCACAACCCAGCCTTCCTTTGGGATAAAATAAATTTGACACCCGGTACTCCTAGGCAAAGTGCTACAATCGATAGTTCTGTCCGCTTGCAGAATCCCTTTGCTAGTTTTACAGAGCCGTCGTCCCATGTTTCTTAGTGTTGGGATTGACAACCCCATTAGTAACGCTAATTAATACCAAGGAGAATTTCTAGCGCCGTTGCTGAGGTTGGCCTAAAACCCTACCTTTGGTAATTGTGCTATGAAGTGTCAACAAGCATTTCTGGCGCCGTTGCCGGGGAAGGCAATCGCTGATTTCCTTTGAGTTCAGTCGAGCTTAGGTCTCTTAGATTTTAGCTTTCCTTTTTAGTTTTCTTTTCCTTTTCATGACATGGCCAACAGGACCATCCGTGAATTTTCCGCTCCTTCCGCTACCAATATGGCAGTTGGACCCGATGTCATTGAGGCCAACACTCAATTTGAGTTAAAGCCTGCTCTGATAACGATGGTCCAAGCTAGCCCGTTTTGTGTCAAAGCTCATAAGGATGCTAATGCACATCTCCAACACTTTTTGGAGATATGTAGCACCATCACCATCAAAGGAGTGACCCAAGATGCAATCCGTCTACGCCTTTTTCCCTTCTCCTTGTTAGGAAAGGCGAAACAATGGTTTTACACAAACCGTGCTGCCGTAGACACGTGGGAAAAGTGTTCAAACGGTTTCCTACTTAAGTTCTTTCCTTTAGGCAAGACTAATGTCTTTATAACAAAATCTCTAGTTTCCATCAACAAGCCGACGAGTCGATCGCTGAGGCTTGGGAACGCATGCAAGAGTATGTCACTGCCTGTCCTCACCATAGAATGGAAGATTGGCTTTTGATCCAAAACTTCTATCATGGTTTAGTTCCACTCGATAGGAACCACTTAGATGCTACTGCTGGTGGAGCATTCTTCTCCCTTAGCGTAGACAACACGAAAGCATTGATAGAAAAGATGGTTTCCAACCAAGGTTGGAATGATGACCGCTTGCAGCCTCACAAGAGAGGTATGCATTCTCTTAAGGAAGCTGACATGATTGTCGCTAAGATGGACCTGCTAGCCAAAAAGGTAGAGAGTATAGAGAAAATGAACACCCTAGAACCCATGCAAGCCATGGAATCCCACATGACTTGTGAAGTCTGTGGAGAACTAGGCCATTCTAGGCAACATTGTCCCGAAACTTGTGAGGACCTTAACTTTGTCAATGACAATAGTTTTCGTCCTAACCAAGGATGGAATCAACGCCCCAACTCTCAAAGTAACAACTTTAGTTAGCCGCAACGTCCCAATAGTCAAGGAAATGGCTATCCTTTCCTTAAGGATCTTGTCTATAGTCAAGGTAGAGTTACCGATAGTATAAACAAGAAATTGCATGCCAATGATAAAGTGCTAGAAAACATTAATGCAAAGATGGAAGATTTCTCAACAGCCATTAAGAATCAACTCAGTTTTAATAAGATGTTAGAAACCCAATTAGCACAACTAGCAGCCGCTATACCATCTTTTGAAAAAGATAGAATACCAGGTAAGCTTGAACCTACCATGGAAACTGCTAACCTTGTAACAACTAGTTATCTTGGTTATGAGTTAGACGGTTGGGATTTTCCCACCAAGAAAGGAGATCCTGGAACTCCCGTAGTTACTTGTTCAATAGGACCTCATGTTTTCCATAACACAATGTGTGATCTAGGCTCTAGTATCAATATCATGTCTAAGGAACATTATGAAAAATTGTTTTACACCGAGTTAGCCCCTACATCTTCATATGTCAAACTAGCTGATCAGTCTTGTAGATATGTAGAGGGTGTAGCTTGTGATTTGTTAGTAAAAATTAGGAACCATTGGGTGCCTGCCGATTTTTCTATTTTAGACATGGGAACCTTGGAAAACATGCCTCTTATACTTGGCTGACCATTCTTGAACACCGTGAATGCGTGCATATATGTTGGTAGTGGACAATGATCTTTCACATAAATGGTAAGAGGGAAAATTCTTTTTCTCTAGTATACCTCGTCCCGCAACTTACCCACAGGAACGTAAGTGCCAAAATGAGCCAAAAGGAGGAAGGAGGAATAGAAAGCCCCGAGATGACATCAAGAAGGAACCGTCCTCAAAAGCGTCATCCGCTAACTCCGCCATTGCAAATGAACCAGACTACGAGGAACCACTTCTCGACCAAGGTAAACCATGGGAGTAAGTATATCACCACTTTTCTCTCTTTACTTTTATTGCATTGCATTTTTTCCATCATCATACTTGCATTTAGAAATAGAGTCATGTTTACTTTTAAGTCTTTTGCATTTAGAATAAAGTTTCATTCACATAGTAAGAATATAGAATAACATAATAGAATAATATGATAATAGAAAATAAAATAAACATATATATATATATAAAGAAAAAAAGAGAGAAAAAAGGGAGAAAAAAAGGGAGAGAGAGAGATATATATAATGACTATAAAGATAATAATAATAATAATAATAACTATAAAATATATATATAAAAACAAACAAACAAAAACAAACACATAGAGATAAGAGATAGGAATCATCATGATTACAATAATACTAGTAATAGAAATGATAAACACTAAAACTGAAAAAAGAGTAGTAAAGGTAAGAAAATTAAAGGAAGTGCTAATAGTAGAAAGGCAAGTACAATGTAAGAAAGTTCTTCTCTTTAATAAAGTTAGAGTATTAGTTAATAAAGTTAGATAGGATTTACTTTATCATAGTAGTAGTAGTAGTCACAATGAATAAAGAATACAAAGGAGCTCTGCCCCGACAAGAGAATCTCTAACCCCGTGGAAAAAAGCAAGCTTGGGGGGGAGACCTCCCTCGCTAAGGTATGACTTCAATCCTTCACTCTGCATTTATTTTAAAGTCATAGTCATCATGAGCTTTAATTAAAAGTAAAATATTCTTTAAACTTGCCTTGAATAATATTCATGTTGGAAATGATGAATAATTGCTTTGTAATGCTTTGCAAAACCTTGTCATACAACCCTTTACTATCAAGTTTAAGTATAAGACAAGTAGTTTGTCTGAAGTCAAAACTATTGTGGGTTGCAATTGCTAATAGCTAAGTCTATGCCTTTGTAAGATTTGAAGTGGTATGAGTAGAGTAAATCTTTTGACTTGTCTGAGGAATAAGTAGAAGAAATCTGGAGTTTTAATTTGCAAAATTTAAATTCTTTGCCCAAGGTTCCTCAATGGTATTAAAGACCTACCACTAAGCCATATATCCCAAGTGTTTAAACCCACCAAAAAGAGCTACTTGTTTGTTTTGAGCTTTGTTACTCCTTATTGATCTAAGTAGAGAAACTTGTCATGCTCATTTGATCAAGATCACGTACACGTTTCCCCCATTTGCAACTTCTACACTAGAAGTATGCAACTATGCTCCATTCACTATTTTGAGACATATACCATTATATTCTTTCTGTTATCTGAAAGGAAGAGTATGAGCTACCGAAAAAAAGAAAAAAAAATAGAGCAAGTGCTCAATGAAAAGAGGACAAAAGTCCCATGGGTGCATCTATACCCATCATCTATCTTTAAGTAAAAAAAGAGAAGTTATCATCTTGGTAGCCATACTCTTTCCAATTGGAAATAATAGAATAAGTCTCAAGGAGCCCACCAAATATTTACACTTGCACATCTTGATCATTTGTATGACTTGTTGCTCTTTTGATCTGAGTGTCTAACTTTGCAATATATTCAATTACAAGTTTGCTTCTGCTCAATGCCTATAACTCCATATAAGCTTTAGCATAGGTGTTAAAAAGGCTACACCTTGGCCTTAGTGAGGATTATCAAAATACCACGTGAGTGATTGAGTGTGCCACTTGAGGAACCTAAGCAAATTTCTTTTCAAAAAGTCTAAAACCTCCAGATAAGTTTTACTTTACCGAAGCAAGAATAGAGTATCTACCTTCTACTTTGTCTTACTTTTGCATAGATAAAGTGAAAAAAGCTAAAAGCCCAAATATGGTTGAGACTAAGGATAGGCTATCTAATCTCTACTTAATCCAAGTATAGTATTGGTTTGTATATGAATTTTTGCAATAGTGCTACATTGATGCAATTCCAGATTCCAACAACTTTATGCTAAACCCGCACTTTGCTTGGAGACAAGCAAAGGGTAGCTTGGGGGATTTTGTTGACGGTCACTAACACCTAGTTTTACCGTCAACATTTCACCCAAAATCATGGTAAAGTCACATGAAATGATGAAATTTTGCTTTAGAACTTACCTAGTTCCACTTGTATTGGAGAATTATATGTGTATGCAAGAAAATGATCAAAAATAGGTGAAATGAGACCTGACATGACACGTGGAGACACCCTGGTGCCACGTGGGTGCTACGTGGGGGCAGCCACCCTGTCAAGGGGGCGCCCGCCCTGCCCCTGTCAGCACGCCACATCAGCGATCCGTGGGAGCTGCTCTACACTGCTTCCCCACCATTGATCTACGTTGGTTGCATCCAAGGGCTACGTTTAACCGCGTCTTGGATTGACAGGCCCATCGTCATTGACCCTGGGTGGCAAACCGACTTCTCCGACCGACTTACCTGCCAAACCGACTTAGGAACCGCCTTAGGGGAGCATCCTAGAGCATTGGATGTTGTGGCGGTGGATCCAAGGGGGCAAGCGCCCTATAGGGGGACGGCCGCCCTACCCCCGACGGCCACCGACCTCCACGTCGCCTACAAATACCCCCTACCTCCCACTACTATATAAAGGCATCCCCAGCTCACTTCTTCAACAACAACTACAAGATCAACTCACTCTAGTTAGAAAGCTCATAGTGCGTAGCGCTAGCTCTGCTCTAGCTCCTAGCTTAGCTCTGCCTGCCTGCTTAGCAAGTAGAAGCTAGCTAGTGAGAGTAAGGAGTCGGGGAGGAGTCTCGGCCTAAGGAGTCTAGAAGAGTCTTCCGGAGTCTTCAGTCTGCTCGAGCTCCTTTGTAAGCAACAGTTGTTACTATTCAATAGCATTTACTTTAAGTACTTTACTTTCTGCATTTACTATTGAATAGTATTACTTTACTTATCTTTGGTTAATACTTGCTTTGCTCTGCTTAGTAGTAGTTAAGTAAGTATTTGACTATAGGTAGTATTAGTTATCATCTTATTAGTGTTTGTGTGCAAAGATTAGTATTTGCTCTGTCGCCTAGTTAAGGTGCTTTAGTTAGTGACGTCCAACTAAAGTAATAAGCTCAAGTGTAAGCGTGGTGGTTAGACTAGAACTTATCTTCATATACTACTAAACCCACGGATAGTAGTGGTAGGTGCTAGGTGGTGACAGCCCTACATCCTCTGTATTCCACCACGTTCGGTTTGGTTCTTAAATAGTAAGGCCCGTGGTACATGGTACCTAATCAATCTATATTGGGTGAGTTTAGGACTTTGTACGCTTGTTTGCTAGTTAGAACACACAACACACTTGTAGGATAGTTGCTTAGTTTCCCGGTGAGCCTAAGTCATCTTTGGTTAGTTCACCTTAGTTAGCATTGATAGTTTATCTTTACTAAGGTAGTTATCCCTTTTACTCAATTTGTTAGCTTGACTGTAAACCCAAGGAATCACAACCCAGCCTTCCTTTGGGATAAAATAAATTCAACACCTGGTGCTTGCAGAATCCCTTTGCTAGTTTTACAGAGTCGTCGTCCCGTGTTTCTTAGTGTTGGGATTGACAATCCCGTTAGTAACGCTAATTAATACCAAGGAGCATTTCTAGCGCAATTGCTGAGGTTGGCCTAAAACCCTACCTTTGGTAATTGCGCTACGAAGTGTCAATAGTAGGTCAAGATCTCCTCTCTAGTAGAGAAAAACAAGACACTCACTAACATAACAGCAGCAAATACATCATGAAATCATACCAGCAAGTTAAGTGGTGCTTCAAAGATACACCAAAGCTACTTAATTTAATATTACATGCAATAAACAATGTTAAAACAAACCCTAATTAACTCTAGGTTTGAACAGCAACATATATTTAGATTGCATATAAAATTCTGGAAAAATTACAGCATGTCACACATGTCATACATAGCCTACCACAGAAATTTCGTAGCATTTGGACAAGTAGAACATCCTACACAAAAAAGACAAATAGCAGGACAGAGATGCACCTGAAAATACTTTGTACTATGAAAAGTGTCAAGCAACAGATTTACAAATTTTATCATGTTCTCCACATCAAACAATGGCTATTCAAAAATTATCACATGCATGTTTTATACAAAGTTTGCAATCTATCAAAAATAACAAATTTAGCCCTAGAATGGCACTTGAACTAAACATTAGAAATCTTACACAAAATATGCATGGCATATATTTTTCCTACAAAGTGCATCATAAACGAAGACTAAAAAAACTGGAACCATATTTTTCTGACATTCCTATGAATTATTATGCATTTCTGAAGATAACAGTAATAAACAAGAATTAAATAAAGCTATATATAAAAGTATACCAAAACTGACATGCAATATTTTTAACATGTAGGTCTACTCACTGGAAACCCAACAAAATTGGTCTCACTCAATTTGGAGCTGTAAAACTCGAAATATGAATTTTGGAAGCTTTTAAACAAAATCTGGAAATGATTTCTTTTATATTTTGAAAATCCCCCGAACCCACGTGTCATCCACACAGAGGAAGGGGAGGAACTCCGGCGGCATATCTCGTCGTCGGCGAGGTTGCCGGCGACAGGATGACCATCTCCGAGCTCCCCGCGGTGAGCCGCACCCGTAGAGCTAAGGAAGTGGGGCGCAGGAGCTCCGAAGCGGGCTCACCGGCCAAAATGGCGGTGCAACGGCGCTGCATGGCGGTGGCGTTGCCATTGCTCGCCATGGCGAGGCCATGCATGAAGCCCGTCGGCTTCGCTAGGTTGTGGCGGAGCCACGGCTTGAGAAAAAGAGGAGGAAGGGAGAAAGGAGGGAGCTGCCGGCGGAATCGACGAACTCCAGCGAGGATGGCGGAGCTCCGGCGGGCAATGCCGGTGGCTCGGGTCACTACCTCGGCACGAGCGACGGTGCGGAAAGCTCGTGCGGGTGCTCAACGGAGCCGCAAGCGAGCGGAGCAGCGAAGGCGAGCTCGGCGGCGGCGCTAATGGCACGGCAGAACTACGCTGCGGCTGCTATGTGCGGGCGAGGGCAAAAATGAGCGCGGGGAGCGGGACCGTGCAGCGGAGAGGGAGGTGTAGGCGCGGCCGCTGCTAGTTTTGCGAAATCGGGGGCGGCGGGGGCCACCGTGGCCACGCATCGGGGCGGCGCTGTACGCCGGCGTCCACGCGGCGGGCGCGCTCTGCGGCCGGTCAGGACGGTGCGCGCGGCGTCCACGCGGGCGAGGCCGAGTTGGGCCAGGCCAGCTTCGCGAGCGGGCCAGGAAAGGAGGTCGAGGCCCATTTCACAAATAAAATTGATTTTCCGTTTTATTTTCAATAAACCAGCCCTAAACTTCATCAAATGAACAAGCAAATGACATATTTAGGAGATGGTCCAAAAATAAAAGTTGTCCAAAATTTTGTGATCTTCAACTTTGCCAAAATAAGCAAAGTCAAATTCCAAATGGATTTTGAGATAGGGATTTAAAGTCCATTTTCTAAATAGAAACCCCATTTTGAGAATTATTTTTAGAAGCATAATCTGGAAATATTTTTAAAATAAACTTTGCTCCAAATTGACTCTAAAACATTTATAAACTATTAGAATTAACAAACAAGCACATACATGAGCATAACAAACATGAACATGGCATTATTCTAATGGAAACAAGCAAATGCAACACTTATATGCAACATGTTGTTAGTACATGTGATGATCAATGCATGATAATGGTTATGCACATGCTTAGGTATGCATAATGATAGCTTAACACCAGGGGTGTTATAGTTTGAACCATGAGTCACACTAGAACCTGGAAGATCCTTAATTGGAACGTCAGAGGCATCAACTCTGACAAGAAGTGGAATTCTATCAGAGATAAGATACTTGAAAGTGGTTGTGAAATTGTTTGTATCCAGGAAACAAAGAGGGAGGCCTTTGAGCTTAACTTCATTAGAAAATTCTGCCCCCCAGATTTCAACTCCTTTCAGTATTTGCCCTCAGTTGGTGCCTCTAGGGGTATCTTAGTAGCTTGGAAAGGTCACCTTTTCTCTGGGCAGTTAGCCTTTAGCAACGAATTTGCAATCTCAGTAGATTTCACTGCTAAGCAAAATAATGAGCAGTGGATTCTAACAACAGTGTATGCCCCCTGTACTCTGGTTGGAAAGAGAAATTTTCTTGAATGGTTCATAAACGTTCAAATGCCTCCAGAGATTGATTGGTTGACAGTAGGCGATTTCAATCTTACTAGAAAATTAGAAGATAGAAACAAGGGAGGTGCTGATGCTACAGAAATGTTCTTATTTAATGAAGCTATTAGCAAATTAGGCCTGACTGAACTGCCCCACCATGGTTCACAGTTCACCTGGACTAATAAGCAATTTGAGCCTCTAATGGAAAGATTAGATTGGTTCTTCACTTCTAATTCTTGGACCCTGAAATATCCAAACTCTCTGGTGAAGACCCTTGTAATGGAAACATCAGACTATTGGCCGTGTGTTATAGAAATCAACACCCCTATCCCCAAGGCTAGGATTTTCAGATTTGAAAATCACTGGTTATCTAATGACCAGTTCATACAGGCTGCAGTCCAAGGTTGGGAGGCACCAGAAGCACTCTCAGATCCAGCTAGAGTTGCACTGCCAAATTCAAAAACTTAAGAAAGGTACTTAGAACCTGGAGTGCCAATCTTCCCAGATTAGGAATTGTCATCGAGAACATCAAGCTGGTTCTTCATTTCCTAGAAACAATTGAAGAGATTAGAGATCTATCTCTACCTGAATGGAACTTTAGGAATATTATAGCAGCAAAACTGATTTCACTGTTGAAACAGCAAAGAACCTACTGGATGCAGAGGGGAAAGTGAAATGGGTAAAGGAGGGTGATGCAGGCACAAGGTTTTTTCATGCACATGCAACAATCAGGCATAGGAAAAACCTAATTGCCACGCTAAAGGACAGCATGGGAAACTTCAAGAGCACTCATGAGGAAAAGGCAAATATATTGTGGAATTCTTTCAAGGACAGACTTGGGGTCACAGAATTCAGTCAAATGCAGTTCAACCTCACAGAGTTATTACATCCATCTAATGGGTTAGAATCTCTAGAAGAGGAATTCACCAAAGAAGAGATAGATGACATAATTGCAAAGCTACCAAATAACAAATCTCTTGGGCCTGATGGCTTCTCCAAAGAGTTCATAAAAGGGTGTTGGCCACTAATATCAGAAGACTTCTATAGATTATATAGAACCTTCCACAGTGGTGAGATCTGCTTGAAGAGCATAAATAGTTCCTTTATCACCCAGATCCCAAAAAAAGATGCCCCCCAGACAGCTTCCGATTATAGGCCAATTTCTCTGCTTAACACCTCCTTGAAGAGGGTGACAAAGCTGCTAGCAAATAGATTGCAAGGGGTTATCAGAGGAATGATCCACAAGAACCAATATGGGTTCATAAAGACAAGAACAATTCAAGACTGCTTGGCCTGGGTACTAGAATATATACATATTTGCCACAAATCAAAGAGGGACCTAATCATACTTAAGCTTGATTTTGAAAAGGCATTTGATAAAGTGGAGCATGAGGCCATCCTAGAAATTCTAAGAAACAAAGGCATTGAAGCTAAATGGATTAACTGGATTAGGAGCATCCTAAGCACAACCACCTCATCTGTTCTTCTGAATGGTGTCCCTGGAAAGGTTATCAATTGCAAAAGGGGAGTCAGACAAGGGGATCCACTCTCCCCTTTACTTTTTGTGCTGGCAGTTGACCTCCTCCAATCTATCCTCAACAGAGCCAAGGATTAGAATCTATTCAATTTGCTTATTCCACTAAGGAGTTCTACTGACTTTCCAATAATCCAGTATGCAGATGACACCCTCATTGTCATGGAAGCCTGCAGCAGACAACTCTGGACCCTCAAGGCCTTGTTATAGTCATTTGGGGACTCCACTGGTCTTAGGGTCAACTATGCAAAATCTATAATGGTACCAATCAACACAAATGAGGAAAGGCTAGCTCATTTAGCAAGAACTTTTGGCTATGATCAAGGGAAACTACCCTTTACCTACCTTGGACTTCCTCTCAGTTTATCAAAGCCAAAGATTATTGACTTCACCACTTTGGTAAACAGATGCGAAAGAAGGCTAGCATCCACCTCAGCATTCCTCAGTCAAGCAGGAAGACTAGAGTTAACGAACTCTGTATTCACTGCCCTCCCCACTTTTTGCATGAGTACTTTCCTACTTCAACAGACAGTGCTAGACCAAATAGACAAGTTCAGAAAGCATTGTCTCTGGAGGGGGGCCGACATAAATGCAAAACAAAAACCAAAAGCAGCTTGGCCCATGGTGTGTAAGTCTAAAGAAGAAGGTGGCTTAGGGGTGCTAGATATCAAGACACAAAATGAAGCCCTGCTCCTGAAATACCTTCATAAGTTCTTTAACAGGGAAGACATTCCTTGGGTTTCCCTAGTCTGGGAATCTTACTATAGCTCTGATAAGCTCCCTAGCACAACTAAGAAAGGCTCTTTCTGGTGGAGAGATGTGTTAAAATTGCTTGATAAGTTCAAAGGCATGGCCAAAGTTACAGTCAATGATGGAAGATCCTGCTTCTTCTGGGAGGACCTATGGGGGGATGACACCCTAGTGCACAAGTACCCTGAATTGTTTTCATTTGCAAAAAAGAAGCAGATCACTTTTAAACAAGGCTTCTCTCATACTCCTTTGCATGGTCTCTTTCATCTACCTCTCTCGCAGCAAGCTCATGCACAATTACAAGTTTTACAAGAAGATTTAAACCTCAGGACACTAAATGATGAATCAGATTCTTGGTCTTACATCTGGAACTCCAACTCATTCTCAGTTAAAAAGGCATACAAGCAGCTAAGTGGTAGATGCCACCCCCACCCAGCCTTTAAATGGACTTGGAGTAGCTCTTGTCAGAACAAACACAAGGTATTTTTTGGCTACTTTTAAAAGACAGAGTCAGCACAAGAGAGCTGCTGAAGAGGAAAAACATGATCCTACAAGACTATTCATGTGTTCTCTGCACTTCATCAGTAGAAGAAAGCCTATTACATCTTTTTCTGCATTGTCCCTTTGCAGTAGATTGTTGGGGATGGTTAAATGTGCAGGTTGACACTAATTTGGATCCTTTCCAAGTACTTCAAAGCTTCAGAAATCAGCTTTCAGTACCCTTCTTCATGGAAATCATAATCCTCATGTGCTGGGTTATTTGGAAAAGCAGAAATGACCTCATCTTCCGTCAGGTCAATCCTTCACTACAAAAGATAAAAGATGGCTTCAGATATGAGCTTAGCCTCTTGCTGTTGAGGACAAAAAGAAGTTACTCTCTTTTGTTAAACCAATGGATACAAAATCTAGCTTACCTTGGACTCTCTTTTTGTTTTGGAGCCTCTTCTCCTGCTCCTTTTTTGTATCCTGATTCTCCCACCCACCCTGTTTCTTGCTGTTCTCCCTTTATGTTGTAATTTTCAACCTTTAAGCTTTTAATAAATTCCCTGTAAGGGCCTCTGGCCCTTCCAGTTTCATAAAAAAAAAGAGCTAGCACTGCACACGACACACGCAGCTGAGCAGCAGCTACCAGATGGTTCGGCAATCTTCAGCACAGCTCAGCCTGGGCACATTTACACCCGAACACCGAACCGAACTGAAATATCGGTTTTTCGGTTGTTCGGTTCGGTTTCGGTTTTCTGATCTGTGAACTTCAGTGTTCGGCTTCGGGTTTGGTTCTTAAGTGCAACCGAGCCGAACAACCGAGGAACCGTTCTTATCTGCAAACACCGAGAAGCTCGCAAGCTGAACACAACAGCCAGCCCACTAGGAGTCACGTACTCACAGCCCATCACCAATCCACAGATCCAATCCAAGTCCGTGAGCCGCACCAGCACCCGTCGTCCAGTCTCCTAACCCTAACCTGGCACCCGGTGGCGGGGCGGAGCAGGACGCGGCGGCTGCGGCCCGCTCAAGCATGGAGCAATTCATGGCGGCGGCGTCCCACTCGAGCGCTAGTAAGGTGTGGCAGCGGCGGCCCACTGCAACGCGAGCAGGGCACGGGCGCGGGCGCGCGACGGCCAGCGACGGCGTGAGTTCCAGTGCGAGCAGGGAGCTGCGAGTCGGCCAGACAATAGATTTGATTTCTTCGGTTTAAACCAAAAAACCGACGTAAAAAACCGAAACCGAAGTTGTCGGTTTCAGCTTCTGTGGAAAACCGATCGGCTGCTGTCTCTTGGAAAACTGAACTTTTCAGAAGCCGAAAAACCGAACCGATTTATCGGTTAAAACCGAATGCCCACCCTGAGGGCACAGCGGACTGGCAGCGAGCAGCACAGCGAGCAGACGAGACAGGCTGCAGCTGTTCCATCCATCCATCCGAGGCTTGCACTGCAGCTGCTGTTTCTGTTGCTAGACTCTTCCACACGCAACGCAACGCAAGGCAGGACATGCACCCGGGCGGCCAGGCTAGTCCCCTCGTCTCACGGAGACCGAGGCCGAGACGGAGACCACCGCGCACGCACGCACGCACGCCACCCGATTTCCGCCGCCCACGTCCCCTGTTCAGGCCTCGTTTAGATGCTGAAAAAATTTCAGCCCGATGAATAGTACCACTTTCGTCTTATTTGACAAATATTGTCCAATCGTGGACCAACTAGGCTCAAAAGATTCATCTCGTGATTTCCAACTAAACTGTGTAATTAGTTATTTTTTTTATCTACATTTAATACTCCATGCAAGCGGCTAAAAATTGATGTGATGGAGAGAGAGTGAAAAAACTTGGAATTTTGATGTCATCTAAACAAGGCCTCAGCCAAGCTAACGAGGCCATCACGTCACTCACCGGCCGGCCATCACTGACTTCAGTACCCAGAGCACGCGAGCATCTGATAGTCTCTGAAGAGCAGCAGCTGTTTTCAGCGAGCGGCAAACTGACGGAGGACTCATTTTATTAACAGGGTGTCCCCCGGAAATAAAGAGAGAACAAAGTGGCCGGCAGAAAGAGAAAACAACCATAAAATCATGGCAGCCAGGTAAAACGTTCCAGGTAGTCCAACCCATATATCCATCACGTTGAGCCACAACTCCTATAACAAGCAAGAACAAGCAAAATACGGGGCAGTTCATATCACTTTCTCTTCAGTCATCCGGAGCAGTATAGCAGAGATTTGGAAGTCGGTGCAACTCATTTGATGCGGAGCGCTTTGCTCGGCCTGCTGCTGCTCGCCGACGTCGATTTCCGCCGACCACCCGAAGCCTTCGATTTCCCCTTGGGATCCTGTCGCTCTTTGTCGGGGTCGTCGGGAAAACCATCTTCCGGCAGGTCCGGTGCCACATGCCCAACGATGGGTTGTGCTTCACAGAAGAAATGATAGTTAGACAACGGTAACTGAATAACACAGTTGGAGGTTTATCTTGATACTCTGCTACTATATGACAAGAACAGTATGGAACAACAGCGCACAATATCCATATTATATATCTGTTACTTCCTGGCGAAAGCTATTAACCATCAAGTGACACTTCCAGCATAGTACTCAGAACAAGTGTCACTTTTTCGATACGGAAAAATACATCCTCCATATAAGAACAGATTGATCATAAATAACAAAGTTAAAAGCACCCAGTAACTTTGCAGAGGCAAGATGAAAAAGGGTGATTTATGGAACAGTCAAGTTATCCATATTAATAGAAATGTGATTTCAATTGATCTGCAATCATGTTGTTCCCAACATCAACTTGTATACCAGTACCCTCTCAGAAAAAATGGACACCAAGCTTTGACAAACGTGTAACTAACTAGTTCATAATGCGCTATTTGCAGGTCGATGAGATCAATGTTCAGGCAATTGGGATCAAAAACAGAAAAACAATTCAATTAGCAAATGTATGTGTCTGATTTTTGGTTATGAAACTGCATTCTGCAACGTCATATGAACTCAAAAAAAATTAGAAGGCATCCTTTCCAGCGAGATCTCCTAAAATTAGTTCACAAGTTTCATCTGACAGTAATGATGACTGTTCATGGACAAACTAAACCTCCTAAATCATGGAATGCAGCAGTACATGTTGCAGAAACATTCGTCACCTAATGCTGTTGAGATTCGAAGCATGTAATTACATAACCCAGGTACTACTACTACTACCAGATAAACTTCTCTAGCAGGGATCATTTGCAAGAAACAAGTAAGCACAGTAGAATTTAGTTTAGTTCTTTACCTCTGCCTGGGCGCAGCAGGTTCCAAGTGAGGAGGTAGCGGCTGGAGCCCGTCTGCGGCTGCGGCGCGTCAGGCACGTTCACGAGCTCGTGCTGGTTGGCCTCGTAGTCCACCACTCTGCGCTCGGGGACGTTCACGCCGAAGAGCCGGTGGCGCATGTCGAAGTAGACCACATCAGGGTTCGCCGGGCACACGCCCGCGAGCACGGGGATCTCCTGCAGCAGCCCGGTGAGAGCGTAGCTGTCATCGTTCCAGATCTCCTGGAACCTGACGCTGTAGTTTGCGATCCATCTCCATCCATCGTCACCCATTCGGAGAGACCACATGCAGACCGTGGCTGTTCCGCCGTTTGGGTTGGGGCCGGGGGGGATGATGATCTCCACGTACCGGAGCAAGTCGCCGCTCACCGCGAGGCAGCGCTTGGTGTGGATGACATGTGTGGCGGCGCCCCTCCGGAGAACACGATCACGTGGGAGACGGTAGAAGGAGACTGGGGAAACTGCAAATTCTTCCGGTTCCGGTTCGTGTTCGAGGTCGCAGCTGAGGACGTCGCAGCTGAGGATCCCCCACGAAAGGTCGAACCACATGACCGTGCTGTGGACGGCGAGAGCACCGTGGGGTACCCACCTCCGGTAGGCATCCCAATCAACCAAGGGTGACTTCAATGGTGGTGTCGAGAACCAGTAGCTGCGGTCCGATCTGAAGATGGCGAGCTGTACCGAGGGATTGCGACCCGTGTCAACGATGAGCTCGGCGATCCTGAAGTTGTAGGTGCGTTGTCTGCGGGTGCCGGTGTAGCCGTCGCAGACGAGGCCAACGCTCTCGATATTCCTCAGCCGAGGGACGGCGCGGGGGCGGTCGGGTACGCGCACTGCGGTCGCCGCGATCTCGCCACCGGCCCTGCGGAAGTAGCGCACCAGGACGAGGTGGTGGAGGTTGGCGCGCCATGCGAGGAGGGGACGCAAGTCCGTGCCGTAGTTGGGCGCCGTAGCGAAGTGGGCGAGGAGGCAGAAGGAGCCGGAAGCGACGATGTAGGGGTACGTGTCGGTGCTCAGGTTGCCGGGGAGGGAACCGAGGCGCGTGGTGACGAAGGTGACCCGCGGCGGTGGCGCCACCGAGATGGTGAAGCCGGGTTCTCCTCCCATGTTGTTCGCCGGCACCTCGTCCACGCGCACGACGCCCTCCTCCAGCTCCGCCCGCGCGGCGGCGACCGCGGCCTGCGCGGCTTCCTCGGCTGCCCCTTCCGCGGCGTGCTCGACGTGCCCCTCCTCTGCGGCGTGCTCCTCGGCTGCCCCTTCCGCGGCGGCCTGCTCGACCGCCTGCGCCTGCGCCGCCGCTTGCACGACGCGGGTGACGCGGGCGAGGATCATCCAAGTCCTCGCCATGGCTTGCTTCGCTTTGCTTGCCGCAGCGAAAGAGCGGTTGGGACTTGGGGTTGGCCGGTTCGGTTGGGTTGGGGGTGATTCCCTTCTGAATTGGTGGGGTGATTCTGAAATGCCAGCAGGCTCAGGTCAGGGCTATTCTTATAGAAATGGCTATCGATGCTCTTGGGCCTGTTTCCCGCGCATGGGCCCAATTCTCTGCCGCGCGCCCCCCATAGCGTTCCGTATTTCTGTTCCATGGGCCGGCTGTTCGGTTCAGCTCGCGCCCCTGATCGCTTTCTCGTGCTCACGAGTCACGAGTCACGCCGGACGCGCTCGTTTTCTCATGTCGAGCAAAAAGAAAATATTACTGGCTAGTGTTTCGAGGAGTCAAACAGGCAACCTATTACGTCCGCAGCTACGTAGGAAAAACTAAAAATATCTAAATAATTTTGTTAAATAAATTGCATTAAAAAATAAAATCTGATTTAATATTAGAAAAAAATCATATAAAATCTGTTTTAACTTATAGCTTCTAAGAACATCACTTTGGCTGTATCAACAAAGTTCGTGGGAAAAACTTGATTGTACAACAAGGTTTGACTAATAATAGATGAAACGAACATGTCTCCGGTTACAACGTAGACATAGACAGAGACTATGGATCTAGACATAATAGATATCCAGGTATAGTGACAAAAAAATATGGATAATAATAATAATAATAATAATAATAATAATAATAATAATAATAATAATAATAATAATAATAATAATAATAATAATAATAATAATAAGCTTTTTCTACAAAGTGTGTTTAAAAGCTTTTTGAAACAAAACCCTTTCGGAAAAATGTTGATTGAAAATATCCATGTTATATTCGGTGGGGATTTCATGTCACAATTTTCAATGCTCTCATGTGTTAGAAAACAACGTACAAGTTTTATCATCAGGAAACTCATTTCATCTCATAAAACTTGTATGATAACTCTCCATTTACACTATTTTCATATTTTAGTTTATTTGAAGATTGGTGCAAGATCTCTTTATCCGGAGGGTTCCTTCGGGACTGATGTGATGCCCTATTCACTTGAACTTTGTAGATGTATACTGTTTTAGCGAAATAATAATATTTTTCTCTCACAACAAATCAGCGTCAACATACCACACGGAGGCACGTGTAAGTGATAAGTGATAGAAGCAAAGGTTCCTTTAGTTCGGATAGTACTAGTTATTAAAATGTAACCTTAATGCACAACCGGGTCTAAGAAAAATCTCCCTCAATTTCGTCAGTGGGGGCACATAGTACTATTCTAACTTTTTATGGCCAATAAAAAAATAATGAAGTAGACATAGGCATATAGGAAAATGATGAACCGTACCGTATGAGAGCATCAAAACGCTAGTAGAGCTTAAAGAGAAATGTTAATATTGAGTATATTTATCATTTTATTTTTTAAAAGTTGAAGCCTTTTTTCTCACGAGTTGGACAAGCCGGAAGTTTATAAGATTTGCATACATACTTAGCAAAGGAAATAAATAAAAAAGGTAGGATAAAGAGTGTAGCTTAGAAAAATATTTGAAAGATGTATTTGCATAATTAATTAAGAAAATAAAATAAATAAACAAATGTATGGTAAAAATGTTGTTTAGCGTGTCGTAAAATAATTTAAAAAATAGAAAATACTTTGAAATATTTATTCACATATTCTTTAAATATAAATAAATCAAGAAATTGATAGAACAAAAGGTGTTGTGGTCGTTGAATACAGTATTTATGAAAATATAAAATGGGTGAAATAAATGAAAAAACAATGAAGCACTTACTTAATCATTGAGAATAATAAAAAAAAGTGAAAATGCGTGTGAGAGGTATTGCAAATAGTGCGAATAGGGATATGAAAGATATCGTCCAAGCACTTTGTTTCATAAAAGTTTATAACTCCTTGTGTCAGACCCGAATTATATGATCATCAGACTGCATGTATGGTCTGCCAACAGACTTGTGGCAGAACCGCCTGAATTAACACACTTTCAGAGGCAATTGTCTTCCACTGGACACTAAGCACCATGAAAGTGAGCTAAACCAGACAGTTCCGTCGAGCACACCTAACGGGAGAACTCGAAACGTTCCACAATTTTACACCTGGGATCCAATAATGAGTACACGCTTACAATACTTAATTCATTTCATATAACAAAGAGTCTAAGAAATTCTTTATTACAGTACCAAAGTTCAGAGTGCGATAAATTAAACAGCGGAAATAAATAACATCTAGCGCAGCGGTATAAGGATCTGTTTGTGCCCACCAGAAGAATCCTCCACACAATAGCTAGCTTCTCAAGCAGCACCTGCAACAAGAGTAAATAAACCCTGAGTACACAATGTACTCGCAAGACTTACCCGACTGGGAATATATTTTCCGACTCTCAAGGAGTATGATAGGCTTTATGGCTTATGGTATCCAACCTGCTATGTAAGCACCTATTCTATCACCAAGCAAGGGTTAAGTAATCAGAATCATTTTTCCATCTTACATATGCCAGTTCTTAATACGGTGCCAGATCGTAGTCAAGCTGTACCGTCACGTACAAACGGCGATTCGCAAATCAATGTGCCCAGCTAGGTACCCCGAAAAACACACGCCTCGCTCGCACCCCAGGCACGAGCGAGACCAACCTGTTCCACTCCTGTCGTGGGTTCCAGGTCCCCGTCCAAACTTAGACTCCAAGCTCCCACACTTGAGGCCCGGCCTCAAAGTGGTGTTTAGACCTCCACCTATCCCCGCCTCCAGTCAGTCGGTCCGGAAAGAGCCGGAGCCCATGACAAGAGAGTAACAAGCCTTCCCGCTCCCATAAGCAAGTATGTGCCCGGGATAATAAATCTGTGACTTGACCAGGGTCCATGCAACGGACGGTCCTTAATCGACACGAACAGGGAAATAGTGCAACCAAGTTATGCCCCGTGGCCGTGGGACACAACCTGTTACACCCACCAATACCCATACCATATCCCTGCCCGGTCACCCTTTCCTTTTCCATCATTTCCTCATGAATGTAATAATAGTAATAACCGCCTATCGTGAGTGCCGACAGGTTACTCACGCTACCGATAAGCCTAAGCAAAGCAGCTACACGATCCTGTACTAGTAAGACTCAGGGATAGATATAGATATATGCATGTGGGTATCATAAAATTCCTACAACATAAATGCACAACACTTATATATATAATGATTTGTAAAATAAGGGTTATGCACCGGGGCTTGCCTTGGGCAAGCGGGGTGTTAGTGAAGTCAGTCAGTGATGGCTCCGGGATCTCCTCTGGTACGAGAATCTCCTCCTCGTACTCCTCGACGATCTCCTCGTACTCCTGATCTCCCGCAGTGACGAACTCCACCAACACGTTCTCTACATGCATGCGATGATGATAATGTAACAGTTTAGTATTTAGGCAACAACAACTCTTAAAATTAGAACACATAAACTATACTAACAAGCTAGCTGTAATGGCCAAGCTATTAACTATCTATCACCCTCGTCAAAATAAGATCAAGCTTACCACCAAGCGTTTTATTTATAAATCACTACTATGCTCCCCTTCATTTTAATTGTTAATATTTGTATAGCTACATACCTAACAGTCTTGTTTAGGGCTATAAAAATTGCATAAAGTACCTAATGGTTCCAAGAACCTACTATAAAATTCACAAGGTCACCACTATCATGGTTTTTCCACAAAAATTCCTACAAATATTACCTTTGCAATATTAAGCAATCTCAATTTAACTTGATAGTTCCTAAAGCCAACACATATAAGCGCAACTAAATATACCAACAGATAGAGCCTAATTCTAGGAGTCTAACAAAATTTATTTCATGATTTTTGGACACCTACATGATTTATTATAACATACCAAAGATCATGTCAAAACCAAATTAGAAAAACATTTCTTAAACCGCTAGAAGAGGGAAAACGAAATTCCCGACGTGGCCCACCAGCGCGACTCACCCGACCCAGAGCGAGCTCGGCCTTCCCACGCGTGCGCGACAGGCGGCCCACCACACGGCCCATGCGGGAAAGCCCGCAGGCGCACTGGCACTCTTGCAAAAGAGTCCTCGTACTTCAGCAAAAACTCGCGACTCCTATACACCCTATTCCCGCAGTCAGCCACTATGCACAAAAGCCCTCGTACAAACTCGCCTTCACAACCGGTCGGTCCCCGATGCCCCGAGCTCGCCGGAGCAGCACCGCCCGGCATTGCCCAGCCACGCCGGCCACCTCGGGTTCCCACCGGCCTAGACAACGAGTCGACCAGCATCTACGGCCTAAGCGCCTACCCTAGGCGGCGACACAGGAGCAGCGGAGCTCATAGAACCGGTGACCACGATGAGCGGCCACGCACGGTGGTGGCGCGGCCGTTCCGGCCACCCAAGTCCACCACGAAGCCAACTGGCAAGTGCTAGAGCATCTAAGGCATACCTAGGACCTGGCCGCAACACTCGTTGAAGCTGGAGAGCGACGGAGGAGGCTGGCCACGTGCGACCCGAGAGTTGTGGCGATGCACCGTGGCGGCACAAACGCGTCAGCAGCGCCCATGTGGCGGTAGCGATTCGGTAAAGGTGCGCGGGGTGGAGGTAAAGTGGAGGCGATGCTTGCAGTGCAGCTGATTGAACGCGATCGGGATGGGAATGGTTGGTTGCTCTCGATCCTTGCCACTGCGGCTTTATCGGGCCGGCGGCGAGCAACGCCAAAATTGGTGCTCAGCCGGACACCAGTCAAGGCGGTGCGGGGTCGGATGGCTAGGCGACCTGCAGGCGGAGCCCTAGATGGGTCGACGCGGATGATGGAGCCTCCTCCACGCCAAATTGATGGCACGGATCTGATGGTCAAGGTGGCAGAGGAAAAAGGGAGCGTGACTCTGCTAGTCCTTGCCCCAGGCAAGACGCAGTTGACGGTCTTGGTCGCGTGCTCGACGGGCGCCAAGGTACATGGAACAGCGGCAGCGACGCAGGGCGCAGACGCGGTGGCAGCGGCAGTGGCTGCGTCGTGGCGTGCGGTAGGGACAGCGTGCACGGTAGGCAGCGCGTGGGCAGGTGACCGCGGCGCTCAGCTGCACGAGTAGTAGGAGCGGCCCCACGTGACCTGTCTAGAGGTGGTCAGGCAACGTGGGCGCGGTCGGCTCGGTGTGGCAGCGCGCGCGCAGAGCGACCGACGCGGTGACCACGTACACTGGCCTGCCAGCCCAAGTCACAAGTCATGCACGAAATTTAAAGCATAGACCACGACCAAACCGTCCCTTCTAACCCTAAACCGACTTCACTACAGTCAAGGTGGTACATGAGGCTACCAAGCTGAGCCATAACCCTACACCAGTCATTAACCCAAAACCTCCAAATAAATAGCTAAACATGACCATGTCTGGCTGTCAACCGACTTGGAAACAATCTAAGTCCTTAAACTGAATTTGCTCCCAGTTGCGTTTCTAGGCTATCAGAAATAGTAGCTCGTGATATCAATTCGCGGAATCAAACCTTTCATGGTCATCTACAAAGTTCGTACTACAAACTTTATTAAGGCACCAATAGTATGTTCTATAGCATTTTCGTTTAGTAAAAATTGGTTTACACCTCTACTTGATATAAAACGCAATATCGTATGCCTTCATTTTAACATTTCATTGAGTGCTTTAAGTTGCGAGACCTTATTTACACCAGTGATTACATGCAATAATACTTAAACATGATGCTCATGAAATGTTTAGTGGCTTGATTGATGCGGTAACACCGAGGGTGTTACATTCTACCCCCCTAAAAGAAAATCTCAACCCGAGATTTCATGTGCCTAGTGTGAGAAAAGAGGTAGAATTAAATTTCAAACTAAATTAATTACATTGAGGAGCCAGGAATGAGATGAGGATAATGCTTCAAAATATAACGCTCAAGCTCCCAAGTTGTCTCATCCTCCGAGTGATTCTGTCATTGGACTTTGTAAAATTTCACCATATTGTTTCTTGTCACCCTTTCTTTTTCATCCAAAATTTTGACTAGATGCTCAACATAAGAAAGATTAGGTCAGAGAGGGAGTCCTTCAATCTCCGCTGCCTCATCTGGAACTCGCAAACACTTTTTCAACTAAGACACATGAAAAACATCGTGGACGGCTAACAATATATCAGGGAGCTGATTGCGATAAGCCACAGGACCACACCGGGTCAAAATCTTGTAAGGTCCAACATAGCGAGGAGCTAATTTTTCACGGACACCAAACCGATGCACACCTTTCATGGGAGACACTTTAATATACACATAATCACCAACTTCAAATTGCAAGGGCCTTCTTCTCTTATCCGCATAGGTTTTCTGACGGTTCTGAGCCGCCTTCAAATGACTCCGAATAATTCTGACTTTCTCTCTTGCTTCAAGGATAAAGTTAGGCCCGAAGTGACCACGGTCTCCTACTTCAACCCAATTAAGCGGTGTCCTACACTTCTTGCCATACAAGGCCTCAAAAGGTGCCATCCGAATACTTTCTTGATAGCTATTGTTGTAAGAAAACTCAGCCAATCTCAAGCATTCATCCCACTTCTCTGGGAAAGAAATGACACAAGCTCTCAACATATCTTCCAACACTTGATTGACCCTTTCTGTCTGGCCATCGGTCTGCGGATGATAAGCTAAACTTCTGAGAAGACTAGTTCCAAGGCATTTCTGGAGTTGAGTCCAAAAGCGGGACATAAAGACTGATCCACGATCAGAAACAATAGTAAGAGGGACTCCATGGAGAGTTACAATGCAGTCAAAATACAACTTAGCATATTGCATGGCTGTGTATCTTTCATCCATAGGAAGAAAATGGGTAGACTTTGTAAGACGATCCACAATGACCCAAATAGAATCATGCCCTTTTACTGTGCGAGGCAATCCTGTAATAAAATCCATAGAAATATTCTCCCATTTCCAAACTGGGATTGGCAAAGGCTGTAGAAAACTAGGCGTACGCATATGGTATACCTTCACCCTTCCACAAATATCACATTATGCAATATACTTAGTGATATCCGGCTTCATATTTGACCACCAATACAAGTGGCGCAAATCATGGTACATCTTGTTACTTCCCGAATGAATGGACAGCCTGGAACTATGAGCTTCCTCTAAAATCTTTCTTCTAAGATCATCACTTTTGGGAACCACCAACTGGTTCTTGTACCTCACCACACCTTGTTCATAAATGCTAAAATGAGGACCACGTCCTTCAGCCATTAGCTTTTTGATATGAGGAATATCCAAAGCATCCTGCCTTTGCTCAATAATAATTTGCTCCAATAAATCTGAGACGAGAGCAATGTGAGCTAAAATTGCAGAGTGAGAGAGAGGCAAGGACTCCTCATCCTCCTGGTGTGACTTCCGACTCAACGCATCAGCCACCACATTGGCTTTTTCAGGATGATAATGGACCTCCAGATTATAATCCTTGATTAACTCAAGCCATCTCCTTTGCCTCATATTTAACTTGGGTTGAGTGAAAATATATTTGAGGCTCTTGTGATCGGTAAAAATATGCACCTTGCTTCCCAACAGATAATGTTTCCATATCTTTAGAGCATGCACAACTACAGCAAGCTCTAAATCATGGGTGGGATAATTCACTTCATGCTTTTTCAGTTGATAGGAAGCATAAGCTATCACCCGTCCCTCTTGTATAAGCACACACCCAAGTCCTATCTTGGATGCATCACAATACACATCAAATGACCTATCAATATCTAGTTGGGCAAGAATAGGAGTAGAGGTAAGAAATTTCTTCAAAGCTTGGAAAGCTTCCTCACAGGCTGGACTCCACACAAACTTGGAGTCTTTCTGAAGCAACTTGGTCATAGGCTAAGCTATCTTGGAGAAATCAGGAATGAAGCGCTGATAGTACCCGGCAAGACCAAGAAACTGACGGATCTGATGCACTAATTCAGGAGATTTCTAATTAAGCACATTCTGCACCTTGCTATGATCTACAAATACACCTTCTAGGGTCAGAACATGTCCCAAAAACTGCACTCTATCCAACCAAAACTCACATTTGCTGAACTTGGCATACAGCTTGTGCTCACGTAGTCAGTTCAGTACTGTGCGAAGGTGTTGTGCATGATCTTCTTCATTCTTGGAATATATCAAAATATCATCAATAAACACCACTACAAACTTGTCTAACTCCGGCATAAAGACCGAGTTCATGAAATACATGAAAAATGCAGGAGCATTGGTGAGACCAAAAGACATGACTAGGTACTCATAAAGCCCATACCTAGTAGAGAAAGTTATCTTTGGTATATCTTATGGTCGGATTTTTATTTGGTGATACCTAGAACGAAGATCAATTTTGGAAAACACTCTAGCACCATCCAACTGATCAAACAAAGCATTAATGCGAGGCAAAGGGTACTTATTCTTGATGGTTACCGCATTGAGAGGGCGATAATCCACACACATCCGCAAAGTGTCATCCTTCTTCACGAAAATGGCTGGACAACCCCATGGAGAAGAACTAGGACGGATAAACCCCTTTTGCAGCAATTCCTCTAATTGCTTCTTCATTTCTGCTAATTCTGGTGGAGCCATGCGGTAAGGACGTCGTGAAATAGGAGTAGTGCCACTCTCTAACTCTATGATAAACTCCACATCTCTATCTGGTGGTAACCCAGGTAGATCTTCAGGGAAGACATTAGGAAACTCACAGACCACAGGAATAGAGCCAAGATCAGGAGAAGCTTCAACATTAGCAGTGACTGGTGAAGCAGGAACTGGAGGTATAAGGAGAGACATTCTATCCTCAGAAGAAGGAAGTCGTAACTCAACAACTCTCCTCTTAAGGTCCAAGACTACCCCATAAACCTTCAACCAATTCATGCCCAGGATTGCATCAATGCCCTGTCTAGGTAGCAACATGAACTGGAGACGGTAAGTGTGAGTGGCTAGCACTAAGCTGACAGTGTCCGTCCGGGTATTAATGCACATCTGCGCACCCGAAGTGCTAATTTTATAGGCAAAAGGAATAGCCATAAGAAATATATTGTGCTTTTCTGCAAACCCCATGCTCATGAATGAATGCGATGCTCTAGAATCAAACAACACAAATGCTGGGTGAGAATCAATTGTGAACATACCAGCCATCACAGGCTCATTCTGCAGGATCTCCTCAGCCTCGGTGTAGTTAACCTGTCCCGAGCGACTCACTGGCACCTTCTTCTTAAAAATCATCCTCTTGATCAAGCGAGAGTTGGCAGACAGCTGGGAAGGCAGAGCAGCCCGATTCTCGGAACACTCCCGAGCAAAGTGGCCCTCCTTGCCACACTTGAAACAAGCAGTAGACCTGACCATATGCTCGTGACGAGGCGGAAACTGTGGTCCCTGGGGCTGTTGCATCTGCTGAGTAGGTGCACGGTACTGAGTCGACGGTGTCTGCCGAGTCTGCTGAGGCTACCGAGACGGGTGTCCACCTGGGGAATGGTAAGACATCCTCTTGACAACCTGCATCTTCTGCGCCTGTGAGTGACTAGAAGACCTAGAAATCCCCCACTTGCGCTTCCACTCAGCCTGAGTGTCATGCTGCAGTCCCTCCATAGCAATGGCAGCATTCATCAGAGTATCAAAGGTCTGATAGTTCCCAGTATAAAGCTCCTTCTGCAAAATACAAGAGAGGCCGCGGTAGAAATGATACCTCTTCTTCTCATCCGTGTCAACATGAGTCCCAGCATACTGTGCCAGATGGTTGAATTTATTGGCATACTCCATCATAGACATACTCCCCTGCTTTAGGTCCAAGAACTCCGAGAGCTTCCTGTTCAGAACACCCACAGGAATGTAGTACTCTCGGAAGGCAGTGGTGAACTCCTGCTAAGTCATAGGATGACCCACCGGCTGCATGGCATTGAAAGTATCCCACCATGCGCTAGTAGATCCCAAAAGCTGTTGTGCGGCAAAGCGCACCTTCTGCTCATCAGTCACCGTGAGCAGCAGAAATTTCTGCTCTAGCACACGAAGTCAATGCTCCACGTCCAGAGGCTCTGTAGTTGGCGCGAACGTGGGCAGGTTGGTCTTCAAGAAGTCCTGATAAGAATAGGGCCTCTCAAGACCACGGGCACCACCCCCGTTCCCACCGTTGCCACCGTGGCCTCCACGGACGAAGCCACCAAGAGCCTGTGCCATCATCTCCAAGGCACGGGCTGTCTCCTGACGTGAAGCCAACATCTCCGCCATCATCTCCGCAGGAGTCATCGGAGGTGGTGGTGGTGGTGGTGGCAGGGAAGGAGGACCTAAGAGTGGGGCCTCACGGCTCTCCCCGTTGGCATTGTTGTTGCCATTGTGGCGACCACTTTCACCATAACCTTCACCAAGGCCACAGGACACTCCGACACTGGTGCTCCCACGATCGGACCCAGTGCCCAAGCAACGGGACCTCAGATCCATCTGTGACCAGATAGGAGCCAACCATTAGAGAACCTCTAGATTAGGAACAAGCCATTTAGAGAAATGATAAGGCTTTTTTTAAGGATTAAAGCATTTCTTTTTATTTACTACCCTATCATCTTAACTATCCAAAGTTATACGTGAAGGGGTTTTTAGCCTAGCAGATTTTCTTCTTATGATGCATGCATCGGCCTATTCGTTCACTCAAGCCGGAATATAGCGGCACTCATTTGAAATTTGGCACATCGCACACTCCTTTCCGAACACTAGCGCTTTCTTACGCAGTGTAAGTTAGTGTACCTGCAGAAAATGGTTAGATAACACCAGTGCCACTATCCTAGATAGACCATATTGTTAGGGATTATACTTATTTACGTGATTTTACCACATCCTATTTTTCGCAAAGCTTTTGTTGGTCAAATTTTTAAGTTTTTGAAAAGAGTGATTAAGCTCGTAAACTCATTATTAGCTCTAGTACCAACTGTGGCAGAACCGCCTGAATTAACACACTTTCAGAGGCACTTGTCTTCCACTAGACACTAAGCACCCTGAAAGTGAGCCAAACCAGACAGTTCCGTCGAGCACACCCAACGGGAGAACTCGAAACGTTCCACAATTTTACACCCGGGATCTAATAATGAGTACACGCTTACAATACTTAATCCATTTCATACAACAAAGAGTCTAAGAAATTCTTTATTACAGTACCAAAGTTCAGAGTGCGATAAATTAAACAGCGGAAATAAATAACATCTAGCGGAGCGGTATAAGGATCTGTTTGTGCCCACCAGAAGAATCCTCCACACAATAGCTAGCTTCTCAAGCAGCACCTGCAACAAGGGTAAATAAACCCTGAGTACACAATGTACTCGCAAGACTTACCCGACTGGGAATATATTTCCCGACTCTCAAGAGTATGATAAGCTTTATGGCTTGTGGTTCTTGTTTGCGGAAAGCAATACTAAGAGTGAGTCCTTATTTCATTAAGTTATTAGCAGCCATGTTAAATTCATTATCCAACCTGCTATGTAAGCACCTGTTCTATCACCAAGCAAGGGTTGAGTAATCAGAATCATTTTTCCATCTTGCATATGCCAGTTCTTACTACGGTGCTAGATCGTAGTCAAGCTGTACCGTCACGTGGAAACGGTGATTCGTGAATTAATGTGCCCAGCTGGGTACCTAGAAAAACACACGCCTCGCTCGCACCCCAGACACGAGCAAGACCAACCCATTCCACTCCTGTCACGGGTTCCAGGTCCCCGTCCAAACTTGGACTCTAAGCTCCCACACTTGAGGCATGGCCTCAAAGTGGTGCTTAGACCTCCACCTATCCCCGCCTCCAATCAGTCGGTCCGGAAAGAGCCGGAGCCAATGACAAGAGAGTAACAAGCCTTCCCGCTCCCATAAGCAAGTATATGCCCGGGATAATAAATCTGTGACTTGACCAGGGTCCATACATGACTGAGCCATGACAAGAGAGTAACAAGCCTCCAATCAGTCACCGTGAGTACAAGGCGCTCTTGTCGCCATCGACAAACGCGGCCACGGCATGGCTGGTCCTCCTTTGCTCAATGGCCAATGGATGTGTGCAGAACAAGTAAGATGAGCACTGGAAAAGCGTTTGACCAAGGAGGTGCAGACAATAGTGGACATCAAATTCATGACGACGGATGATGTCAAACCAGCCATGGATTAATTAGCCAGGAATTGGATTTAATTAGTCATGTTCTAAATTTGCACGGTGATTTATATTTTTTTTTACTTAAAACAAACTTTCTATGATTTTTATAACATTAAAATAACATTTTAGTATTATTAATGTACTATTTTAGTATTGTTACATTTATTATAAGAAAAATATTTGGATTTTTTTGAAAAATATTTCTACAGCTTTTTGTATAGTCTAATGGACCTTCCCGAGCTATCATAAAAGTTCAACTTATCTCTCTCATGGCTGACGTGACGCCACATAGGATAGCTGACGTGTCGTCACGCAGCCAAAACTGCTTTCAAACCCATCGAGGGAGGTAAATCAATCGGTTTCAATAGTTCTTGGAGCACAGACATCTGGTTTTCCAGTTGACGGAGGTAATCGAACTATGTCAATAGTTGAGGGAGGTCAGAAGGACTTTTTCCGCATATCAACTACGAAAGTTTGTATGTTTGCTATAAAATGAAAGAAGCCCATTTGGCCTCCATTTACTAATGAATGAGTTCGATTTGCCTCTCTTAGTTAGATTTTAAGACTCCAGTTTTTTGGAATCATCCTATGTACCTCTTTAAGTGATTTTAAAGTTTGTTTTTAGCCATGACACCACGTCAGCCATCATATGTGGTACCACGTCACCCACGAGGGAGGTAATCAGACTTTCTCAATAGTATAGGGAGATCAATTAGACTTTATAAAAAAAATGTCAAAATATCTTTTAAAAATATCCAAATAATTTTATTGAATAAATCTGCATTAAAAAATAAAGTCTGTTTTAACTTATAGCTTCTATAAGAACATCACTTTGGCTCTACTCAACAAAGTTCGTAGGAAAAACTTGATTGTACAACAAGGTTTGATTAATAATAGATGGACCGAACATGTCTGTCCAATTACAACATAGACATAGACAGAGACTATGTATCTAGACTAAGGATGAAAACGGTCGGAAACGGTCGAAAACGGACTTACGATATAGAAAAACGAAAACGGTCGGTTCGGGATATTTCTACATTTAGCAATTAAAGAGTACAAAAAATGGTTGAAAATGGTTGTGAAACCGATTGAAACTGACAATTTTTCATGTTAAAAAACGGTTCATAATATAGAAAACGAAAACGGTCAATTCGGAATATTTCTGTTCCGTTTTCATCCCTAATCTAGACATACTAGATATCTAGGTATA
Source organism: Saccharum hybrid cultivar R570 (assembly GCA_038087645.1). Classification (NCBI taxonomy): domain Eukaryota; kingdom Viridiplantae; phylum Streptophyta; class Magnoliopsida; order Poales; family Poaceae; genus Saccharum; species Saccharum hybrid cultivar. The sequence continues at coordinate 3,225,344 of JAQSUU010000426.1, forward strand.
GTGAAAAAATCTATGGATAATAGTAATAGTAATAGTAATAATAATAGCAGCAGCAGTAATAATAATAATAATAATAATAATAATAATAATAATAATAATAATAATAATAATAATAATAATAATAATAATAATAATAATAATAATAATAATAATAATAATATAAAGCTTTTTGTACAAAGGGTGTTCAAAAGTTTTTTGAAACAAAACCCTTTCGGAAAAATGTTGATTAAAAATATCCATGTTATATTCGGTGGGGGTTTCACGCCACAATTTTTAAGGCTCTCACGTGTTAGAAACAACAGACAAGTTTTATTCTCATGAAACTTATTTCATCTCATAAAACTTGTATGATCTCTCTCCATTTACACTATTTTCATATTTCAGTTTATTTTAAGACTGGTGCAAGATCACCATGTCCAGCGCATGCACTTAATGGACCAGTACACCTTTAGTTCCAAATTCATTTAGAGGGTTCCTTCGGGACTGATGTGATGCTCTGTTCACTTGAACTTATCAGACATGTACTGTTTTAGCGAAATAACAGTGTCTTTCTCTCACAACAAATCAGCATCAGCCGTTAGGGATAAGCTGAGGCCACACGGGAGGCACGTGGATTATTATGTGCTATTGATGGACTGATAAAATTATGTTGCGCCACATTGGTTTGGTTTTATTATGGACCCATATATCCATGCAAAAACTTGGGTGATGTGTGGGATTTGGTCGGTCAGATTTCTTAGTGCCACAGACTTAAGTGATACAATTAATTATACCCATGACAGGAATCTTACAAGACGTGTATGTTTAAACAGATTTTTTGTGAAGAATGTGCCGGTGTGTGCGTGCAGCCTTGAGCAGTGGACCCCAATTTGAACAGGGAACCCATCAACTTGTCCAGCAAGCCTGAGCAACCACGACTGCGGTGGCGCTGCAGCTGCACGTCCAGCTGGCAGCGTGACGTCGGCCGTCGTCTGTAGGGACGGAACGGCCCCCACATGGCCCATGCATGGGCGCGCGTGAGCACGGATCCTGTGAGCTTGCTCGATCGGCGCGTGTGATCCGAGCGTGAGGAATCTTCGCCACTACAGGGTGTGTATAAAAAATATTTTGCAAAATATTTTAGATTCCAGTCATATTGAATCTTTAGATACATACATTAAACATTAAATATAGATAAAAAAATAAAATTAATTACACAATTTAGTTGTAAATCACGAGACGAATCTTTTAAGGCTAATTAGTGCATGATCGGACAATAATTGTCAAATAACAACGAAAGAGCTACAGTAGCGCTACAGTTATATTTTGCAAAAAAATTGAGAACTAAACAAGGCCTTAGTTGCATGATGTAAAATTTTGGAAAAATACTGTAGCACTTTCGTTTATATTTGGCAATTATTGTCCAACCATGGACTAATTAGCAGGCTGTTTAGTTGGCAAAATTTTTGGCGAAACGCTACTGTAGCAGTTTCGTTGTTATTTGGCAAATATTGTCCAATCATAGTCTAATTAGACTTAAAAGATTTGTCTCGTCCATTTCATCTAAACTGTGTAATTAGTTTTATTTTTTATCTATATTTAATGCTTCATGCATGCGTTCAAAGATTCGATGTGACGGGGAATCTGAAAATTTTGGCAAAATTTTTGGCATCTAAACGGTGCCTAGGTTCGAAAGATTCGTCTCGTGATTTACAATCAAACTATATAATTAATTATTTTTTTACATATATTTAATGCTCTATGCATACGTCAAAGATTCGATGTGACAGGAATCCTGTAAACTTTTGGAATTTGGAAGTGAAGTAAACAGGGCCACAGTATGCTTACCCCTTGTTTAGTTTGCCTCAAAGTTCAAAGTTTTTTCACTCTCTCTCCATCACATCAATTTTTAACCGCTTGCATGGAGTATTAAATTTGGTAAAAAAATAACTAATTACACAGTTTAGTTGGAAATCACGAGATGAATCTTTTGAGCCTAGTTGGTCCATGATTGGACAATATTTGCCAAATAAGACGAAAGTGGTACTATTCATCGGTTTGAAATTTTCTTCAATCTAAAAAGGGCTTAGTATGTCGTGTCATCGTACGTAACGTGACGGGCTCGCTGCGCTGGGATTGAGCGTCATCGTCATGTCCGTCCGTGCTGCCTGCTTGTACTGTGCTGTACACACGGAGGACGTACGGTACGGAGGAGAGGAAAGTTTTCTGATCGCCCATGGACATGTCGCTCCATCGCTGCCTGTGTCGATGAACTAACTGATCACGCACAGCCCGGGTCGGTTCGATTGTGAGTTTGTAACGCAACAATTACCAGTCTGTTCGTTTCGCTGGTTTATTGTGGCTGAAAGTACTGTTCGCTGGTTTATTGTGAGAGAAAAACACTGTTGGATAGCTGCTGATTCCGCTGATAAGCTCAAACGAACATGGCGTACGTTTTCTTTCGGTCGGAACATACCATGCATTTCGCTGTAAGGAAATGCACTATATATTTTCAAAAAAAATTGCAAAATTTTTCAGATTACTCGTCACATCGAATCTTTAGACACATGTATGAAGCATTAAATATAGATAAAAAATAAAACTAATTACACAGTTTAGACGAAATGGACGAGACGAATCTTTTAAGTCTAATTAGACCATGATTGGATATTAATTGCCAAATAAAACGAAATTTACTACAGTGTCATTTTGCAAAAAAAAAAATAGCAACTAAACAGGCCCATAATATAAATGTGTTCGTTCGCCGAAAAATATATACCTGCTTGCAAAAGTTGTTCTATGTTTCAGAGAAAGAAATGGTAGTCAGAACCGAGCACCAAACTATTAACATGATTATTGTCATAACGAAGTTAAATGCAACTTGTTGCCGCAATGAAGTTAAATGCGATTAGTACATGATTATATCTGTTATTATTTCTTTGGGAAAACTTATAACCAGTCAAATCTATTTTTTTCTGACATCAAGTGACACTGATATTAATTGGTCACTCCAAAATTACCAAAAGAGAATCTATAAAAAGGTTGGTGCAAAACTTGGGTGATGTGTGGGTTTCGATCAGGCCAAATCACTCAGAATTATTAACGCCACAAATTCATGTGATACAGTCATATCCATCACACTAACGTTGCAGTGAAAAAATAATGATAATCAATCTAGGAGTATGAAACATGATCCGGCCAGAGAAAATGACAGGACAAAGGTCCTGTTCATTCGGCTTATAATTCGTCTTTTCCAGCTTGTTTTTTCAGCCGGAACAGTATTTTTCTCTCACAATAAATCAGCTAATAGTATTTTTCAACCGGCTTATCAGCACAGCCAAACGGCTCCAAAGTAAATTTACATTGAGTTTTGAACGAAAATGGGGCCAGCAGTGTGCTGTGGATGGTGGTACGTGGACAAACCAATCAACGGCCGTGTTTAGATCCAGGATTCGGGTGGCCGAATCGGCTCTGGCTGCTACAGTGTTTCTGCTGGAACACTGTAGCAGCTTTTGTTTTTTAGTGCAAAAAATTGTCCAAAAAATGATTAATTAGACTCAAAATGTTCGTCTCGCAAAGTACAACAAAACTGTGCAATTAGTTTTTGATTTCATCTATATTTAGTACTCCATGCATTTGCCGATATTTTGATGTGATGGTGAATCTCTTTTTTGCATAGTGAAATTTAGGGTTGGATTTGGGAACTAAACCAGGCCAACTTGTCCAACAAGCTTCGTCTGTAGCTGTAGGGATGGAGCGGACCCCATGGTTGGCGCGCGTGAGCATGAAAAGCCCGCGGACTCCGTGTTCTGCAGGTTGTGGCCGTACGTAACGTGACGCGCTCGCTCCAGGATTGATGGGCGTCGTCGTCGTATCCGTGCTGCCTGCACTGTACACAGGAGTACGGGGGACAGGAATATTTTCCGATCGACCTGAGCTGCAGTTCGCAGCCGTTGCACGTCTTGCGCTGCACCCACAGGGGCATAAGAAATGTACCACAAATATGTGTTTTTTTTCCCCTTATTTTCCTATACATACTAAATCCGTTCCAAATTATAGTTCGTTTAACTTTTTTGACCCTATGTTTAACCCCTCGTCTTATTCAAAAATTTCACTTCTTTTGTTATGGCTTGCTTTATTAACAAAAAGTTCTTCAAGAATTACTTAAATTTAACTACATTTACAAATTTTTTAAAATAAGACGAGTGAGGTCAAAAAAGTCAAACGAACTATAATTTGAAACGGAAAGAGTACATTCATGGCTCACGTACTCATCATCTCATAAACAGGACAGACAACAAATTAAGCCAGTGTCGCCACCCCTGTTTATGTGTGCGCCCACATGGGGACCCGCCGTTCGATTGTCGCCCGTTGTAAGGTCCTAGATGGCTAGAGGGGGGTGAATAGCCTATAAAAATTCTACAAGCACCACTAAGCAAACTTGTTAGAATAACAAACGGCGTAAAGCGAGTTTTGCTTAGCCAAAGGTTGTGATGCAAGCCTCCTATCCACAAGTCTAGTAGATTATGATCTCTAGTTCACACAAGTGCTAAGTCACTAACTTACACTAGTGAGCAAGCTAACAACTACTAGAAAAGGATACCACTAGAGCTACACAAGATAATCTAGTAAAAGTAAATGCGAGAGAAAGGATTGTGAATCTTATACCGACGGTGGAGTGAAGATGTTGCCAATCACCAAGATGATATACAATCAATTAATATTGACAACAACACAATATGTAGACCAATCACCGGGAGACAAGAGACACAATATTTTTGTTCACCCGGTGTTCACTTGTGCACCGACAAGCTACGTCACCGGTTGTGTCGACCAACACTTAGATGGTTCCTCGGTGTGACCCTCAAGTCACTTGCCCCTCAAGGCACGCCCCGCAAGGCACCGCAAGACACCACTCTCAAGTGAGGTAACTCAATGACACGCGCAATCCAATAGAGTTGCTTTTGGCGTCCCGCCGAGGAAAGCACAAGAACCTCTCACAAACAACCGGAGGTGGCCAAGAACAATCACCTTCTCTTGCCAACGCCTCCAACAATCTCCAAGCCGGCTAGGAGCGGTACTCTCCAAGAGTAACAAGAAATCCACCGGCTAAACCACCCACAAGTGCCACTAGATGCCCTCAAGCTATGCAATGCACTTTGGGATCACTCAATCTCACTTTTGATTTGCAATCAAGCAAGGGAGATGAGTGGGAGGAGTTGCTTTTGCTCAAAGGATGCACAAGAGTGTTAGAAATGCCAAGTCACCTCCCTAAGGGCCGGCCAACGAGTATTTATAAGCACCCCAAACAAATAGAGCCGTTGCAACTCCACTGACCGTTTTTCGGGATGACCGGACGCGCCGGTCGAAACTGACCGGACGCGCTCAACCGCGTCCGGTCCTCCAACGGTCACTGCGCCAACGGTCAAATCCCATGACCGGACGCGCCTCTCAACAGACCGGACGCGCCGGTCGCTCAGCACCGCGCGCGCGAAGCAATGACCGGACGCGCTCCTCACAACGACCGGACGCGCCGATCCGCACAGCACCCGCGCCCGCGAAACAACGACCGGACGCGCTCCTCGCAACGACCGGACGCGACAGTGCCAGCGTCCGGTCGGAGTCCAGTAAGCTCCTTTGACGACCGGACGCGTCCGATCGTGTGTGACCGGACGCGCCCCGCGTCCGATCGTCCTTGCGAACCGCAGTTCATTCTGGGCACCTGACCGGACGCGCCGGTCCCGCGAGTGACCGGACGCGCCGGTTGCAAACCCTAGCCCGCGCACCTGAAACCGCGCTGTACTGACCGGACGCGTCCGGTCACACCGTGACCGCGTCCGGTGCAGCGTCCGGTCACCTCAGTGACCCGTTCGCCTCCGTTTCTTTTCCGACTTTCGGCGTAGTGGAAAATAGGCATTTCATTTCCCCGAAATCGCCTGAATCCCGCGCTCACACGCTCGGCGGGAGGGAGAGAGGAACCCAAACCCCTCTCTACCCGCAAACCACAGCGCGACCAACGCCACCTTTGCAAATGTGCCAACACCATCAAGTGTACATCTCCATGTGCTTGTGTGTTAGCATTTTCTCAATCATTTTCAAAGGTTTTCCAATTAGCTCACTAGGCCCTACATGCAATGCACTTCATGAATTCACCTAGTGGCACCCGTGCATCGAATAACCGATAAGACTTCCCCTCTTAATAGTTCGGCTATCGATCCTAAACCACTCACACCCTCTATGGTGTCTTGAGTGTAAAACAAAATGGCCCTATGGTTATACCTTTGCCTTGAGCCCATTTTGTTTCTCCAAATGATATGATCCACTTCATATCATCACATGACCGTCTCGATCCATCGACCTTGACTTCACTTGCTCTTCACCGTTGCATCAGTCCATCGGCGCTAAGTCTTGATCAAGCTTCACCATCGCATGGTCCTTCGCTTCGAAGCCTCGACTTACCCTTCACCTTCACAACCGGTCCATCGAGCCAAGCCTCATCTTGGTCTTCATCATCTTGGTCACATGAGTCAATGTCATGTCTCATATGCAATGACCACCTTTATCTAAATCATCCACTTAGATACAAAGGTTAGTCCTAGGTTTCATCAATTAGCCAAAACCAAACTAGGGACTTTCAATCTCCCCCTTTTTGGTAATTGATGACAACCCTCACAAAGATGATTTTGATAATAAAAGTTTTGAACTTGTCATACTTGTCCAATCATTTTGCTCATAAGTAAAGTTTGGACAATTATCACAAGCTCGGTTTTGGTAGCATTAGCTCCCCCTATATATGTGCATAGAGTTTGGATTGAAAGCTTTGCACATATGCATGGATAGAAGTGTTGGGAGAGTAATTCTACCAAAATGATGCTATGGTGTAAGAAATGGACCTTTGAAGCGTGATACCAATCGGAGTTGCCTTTTACACCATCCTTAGCATCATGAAGTAACTAGACATCCATCAAAACTCAAGAACCCCGTGAGATCAACATTATATGTAAAGGTTCTTGGACCACTTGTAAAGCTAACCACTTGTAAAGCTTTAGGCAAGTCTAGATACCACATGTAAACTATTCCTATGCATGCTAGTAGATCATTTCATCGTCCAATTTCTATACTAGCATTGCACCACACAAGCATGTATATTGAATTTAAATACATGTGCAATGAGCAAGTCATATGAGAATGCCCAAACAAATGCAACAACTTTGTTTATGAGCTTGCTCCCCCTACTTGTGTGCATCAACAAATTTTATTTACCCCTTTATCAAGTCGAATCATCTTTTTCTCATCATAAATTTTATTTACCCCTTTATCAAGTTGAATCATCTTTTTCTCTCCCCCTTTGTCAACAACTTACCCAAAAAGGGATCAAATTGTGGAGAGAAGGAAAAGTGTTTGATGGAGTAGATTGAAATTAATTCGATACCACATGTAAGGTTAAAAAATTTATCAAATTTGGTTTAACCTAGAATACTTGCCAAAGATATTTAATTCGATTTGAACCAAAGACAAGCTTCTTCACTCCTCAAAATAAGGGTTATCTTGCCTATGTTGAATTAAACACTTATAGCAAATCTTCTAGATTCAACACTAGGTTTACAAGCTCACAAACATGTCATATGCCACCACTAGATCAAAATAAGCATAGAAGCAATAGTGGTAACATATATCCATAAAATTCATTTGATTTATCATGAATGCTTATGCGTACCACTTATTATGTCTACATGCTCTATCAAGTCCTTAGCATAGGATGAAAGACATGTCAATCAATTTTACCTTGCAATGTCGAAGGAGAGGCATGTCAATAAGTGGGTGGGGTGCATTCAACTCATGTTTGAGAAATTAAGAATGTTCAATTCATTCCTTAGCTTGCAAAACCTCTTTTCATCAAGTGGCTTAGTGAGAATATCAGCAAGTTGATCATCGGTGCCAACACTTTCAATGGCAATATCTCCCTTTTGTTGATGATCTCTAATGAAATGGTATCTTATGTCAATATGCTTTGTTCTTCCATGTTGAACCGGGTTTTGTATCATCTTGATTGCACTCTCATTATCACATAGCAACGGCACATTCTTGAAATCGAGGCCATAATCCTTCAAAGTTGATGTCATCCATAGCAATTGTGCACAACAACTCCCTGCACTCACATATTCGGCTTCGGCGGTAGAGATTGCCACACTATTTTGTTTCTTTGAGGACCATGACACAAGTGATCTTCCAAGTAATTGACATGTGTCACTTGTGCTCTTTCTATTGATCTTGCAACCCCCATAGTCGGAGTCCGAATATCCAATCAATTCAAACTTTGACCCCTTGGGATACCATAGTCCAACATCTCTTGTTTGCTTCAAGTACCTCAATATTCTCTTTGCGGCCGTGAGATGACTTTCTCTAGGTGAGGCTTGATATCTAGCACACATGCAAACACTAAACATGACATCCGGCCTTGATGCGGTGACATAGAGTAGACTTCCAATCAAGGACCGATATTCCTTTTGATTCACCATTTTGCCATCAAGATCACTATCCAAATTGCCATTTGTGCCCATTGGAGTTGAAATTGGCTTTGCATCTTGCATTCCAAACTTCTTCAACATGTCCCTTATGTATTTCCCTTGACTCACAAATGTTCCATTCTTCAATTGCTTGACTTGGAGACCAAGGAAGTAGCTAAGTTCACCAATCATAGACATTTCAAACTCTTTGGCCATCATAGCACCAAATTCTTCACAATAAGCTTGATCGGTTGATCCAAAGATGATGTCATCAACATATATTTGCACTATGAATAGATCATTTCCAATCTTCTTGGTGAATAGAGTAGTATCAACCTTGCCCATTTTGAATCCCTTAGAGAGAAGGAAATCCCTTAGCCTCTCATACCATGCTCTAGGTGCTTGCTTTAAGCCATATAAAGCCTTCTTCAACTTGTAGACATGGTTGGGTTTCTTGTCATCTTCAAATCCGGGCGGTTGCTCAACAAATACTAACTCATTGATGATCCCATTGAGAAATGCACTTTTGACATCCATTTGATATAGTTTGATATTGTGTGCACAAGCATAAGCCAATAGAATCCTTATTGCCTCCAATCTTGCCACGGGAGCATATGTCTCATCATAGTCAAGACCTTCAACTTGAGTGTAACCTTGAGCAACTAGTCTTGCTTTGTTTCTCACTACAATGCCATCTTGATCTTGCTTGTTTTTAAACACCCATTTGGTTCCAATCACATTGTAGTCATTTGGCCTTTCTACCAATTCCCAAACATCATTTCTTGTAAAATTGTTAAGCTCTTCTTGCATAGCCATGATCCAATCGGCATCCCTCAAAGCTTCTTCTATCTTCTTTGGTTCTATGGTTGACACAAATGATGCATGCTCACAAAACATAGTCAATCTTGATCTTGTTTGCACACCACTTCTAATATCACCAATAACACTATTAATGGGGTGATCTCTTGCAACATGTTGTGGTTGGAGTACTTGCACTTGATTGCTTGAGCTTGGTTGATCACTTGATGTATCTTGTTGAGAAGAACTAGCACCATGATCTTGTACTTGAGAGTCACTAGCTAGCTTGAATGGAGAATTGAGCACTTGATCTTTATCATCATCTTGAATATCAATAACTTGCTTTGCTCTAATGTTCCCAATGTCCATGTTCTTCATTGCTTCCACCAATAGAGTTCCACTAACATCATCTAGATTCTCTTCTTCATCTTGTGACCCATTGGTTTCATCAAATTGCACATCATGGACTTCTTCTAGAATGCCACTTGAGTTGTTCCAAACTCTATAAGCTTTACTTGTAGTTGAATAACCAAGTAGGAACCCCTCATCACATCTTTTGTCAAACTTTCCCAATCTAGTGCCCTTCTTCAAGATATAGCATTTGCAACCAAACACCCTAAAGTAAGAAATATTGGGCTTTCTTCCATGAAGTAACTCATATGGGGTCTTCTCTAGCAATGGATGACAATATAGTCTATTGATGTAGTAGCAAGCGGTATTGATTGCTTTATCCCAAAATGATTGACTCACATTGTACTCATGAAGCATTGATCTAGCCATATCAAGCAATGTTCTATTCTTCCTCTCAACTAGGCCATTTGATTGTGGAGTGTACTTGGCCGAGAATTGATGTCCAATACCATAATGATCACAAAGTTCTTCAATTCTTGTATTCTTGAACTCACTTCCATTGTCACTTCTCACTTTCTTGATTCTAATCTCAAACTCATTGTGAACTCTAGTGAGAAATGTCTTGAAGGTGTCAAACACTTCACTTTTATCACTAAGAAAGAATACCCATGTGAATCTTGTGAAGTCATCCACTATGACAAAACCATACTTGTTGCCGCCTATGCTTGTATATGTTGTTGGTCCAAATAGATCCATGTGCATCAACTCAAATGCTTTGCATGTGCTCATTGTACTCTTCTTTGGATGTGAGCTTCCAACTTGCTTTCCGGCTTGACATGCACTACAAAGCTTATTCTTCTCAAATTCAACATCTTTCAAACCATTGACAAGATTGTAAGTTGTAAGCTTCTTCAATTGTTTCATACCAACATGACCAAGCCTTCTATGCCAAAGCCAACCCATGCTTGATTTGGAGACTAAGCAAGTTGTCAAAGAAGTTTCTCTAGCATTAAAGTCAACTAGGTAGAGATTCTCATATCTAAAGCCCTTGAATGCCACATTTGAACCATCCACACTAATAACATCTACATCATCAACCCCAAAGATGCACTTGTAGCCTAGATCACATATTTGTGCCACGGATAGAAGATTGAAATCCAAACTTTCAACTAGCAACACATTGGAGATACTCATATCATTTGATATTGCAATCTTGCCCAAGCCAATAACCTTGCCTTTCTTGTTATTGCCAAATGTGATAGAATCAACACCACTATCATTGTCATTGAATGAATCAAACATTCTTGATGTACCGGTCATGTGTTGAGTGCACCCACTATCAATAATCCAATGCCTTCCTCCGGCTTTGTAATTGACCTACAAGCAAATCAATGAAGCTTAGGTACCCATTTTTGCTTGGGTCCTTGTAGGTTAGTAACTAAGCTCTTTGGTACCCAAATAGCCTTCTTCTTTGGGCCCACAATTGGTGTACCAACAAACTTAGCTTGCACACCCTTCACACCCTTGGTAAGCACATAGCAAGAATCAAAAGGTATAGCATTAACAAGGTTCTTGCTTTGGTTCTTTTTATTGCAATTATGCTCTAGGTGCCCAACTTGCTTGCATCTATTGCAAAACCGACCATTGCCCTTCACAAAGCTAGGCTTTGGAGTTGCAAAGGCCGACTTGCCTTTCTTGGGGTTGTAGCCCAATCCCTCTTTGTTAAGAGAGAACCTTTGGCTACCCAAGCACTTAAGCAAGCGGGCCTCACCACCATAGGCCTTGCCTAGGGCGTGAGTGAGCTCATCCACCTCTCTCTTGAGAGTCTCATTCTCAACCATTAGTGAGGCATCATAAGTGAAACCATCACTAGTAGTAGAGGTAGAGTTGGTGGTGGTGGATGAAGAGCTACAAGAAGGGTTAGCATTTGACATGATGATAGGTTCATTAAAGGATTCATCAATTATATCACATGTAACACCTATATCACATGATACAACAACCTCCTTCTTTTCTTGTTGCTCAAGTAGCAATGAGTGAGCCTTTTCAAGCTTGAAATGAGCCTTACCAAGATCCTCATGGTCTTCCACTAGACTCTCATGAGTGGTCTTAAGCTCACTAAGAACTTTCTCAAGTATTGCTACTTTCATTGAAAGCTTCTTACACTCTTTGTCCTTGGCAATAGCTATGTCTCTAGTTTGTTGCATCAAGTCATATAGTTGTTCTTTAGTTGGTTCATCATCATTATTTTCATTATTATTATCATTATCACTATCATGTGCATATTCCATTTCACTTTCATCATCACTCTCATCATATAATACCTTAGCTTCTTTAGCCATGAAGCATGAAGAGGATGAATCAAATAGTGATGGCTTCTTGTTGATAGCAATGGAAGCAAAAGCCTTGTTGGATGATTCTTCTTCTTCTTCATTATCATCACTTTCCCAAGTGATCACATAGGCACCATTTTTGCCTTTCTTGAATGTCATCTTGGCCTCTCTCTTCTTCTTTTCAAACTTGTCCTTTTTGTTCTTCTTCTTATCATAAGGACATTCCGCTTGAAGGTGCTCGGTGCTATCACAATTGAAGCACTTTCTTTGTTGCTCATTTCTTTTCTTAAAGCCTCTTCTCTTGATGAACATGTGACCCATCTTCTTGACTACAAGAGCAAGTGCCTCATCATCAATTTCAAATTCCCCATCTTCATTGTTGTCTTCTTCTTCTTCAATGATGGTAGCTTTGCCCTTGGAGGAGGTGGCCTTGAATGCCACGGTCTTCTTCTTCTCATCTTCCACCTTTTCCTTGTCATCAACATCTTGATCATATTTGTCATAGGTCAATACTTCACCAAGCAAATCATTAGGCTTCATTGTTTCAAACCCATCTCTTTGCAACATCATGATCAACATCTTGAATCTTCTAGGTAAGCTCAATAAGAACTTATGACAAAAATCTTGATCTTGAGTTTTGTGCCCTAAGCTCTTGAGATCATTGACTATCACTTGCAACCTATGAAACATTTCAATGATTGTTTCATCATCCTTTTTCTTGAAGTTCTCAAACTCACTCTTGAGCCCATATAGCTTGGCACTCTTCACAACCTTAGTGCCTTCATATGTCTCACTCAACCTTGTCCATACTTCACTAGCCAATTCCAAATCTTTGATGCCCTCAAACACTTTTGTGTCAATACCATTGTAGAGTGTATTGAGAGCCATTCTATTGCATGTTCTATTTGCTCTATCTTCATCGGTGAGATGATTGGGATCAATGATAGCAAAATCATTCTCGGTGACTTGCAATACTCTCTCATGAATAGAACCAAGGTACATTGTCATCTTTCTCTTCCAATGAGCAAAAGAACTAACACCATCAAAGAATGGTGGCTTGCCCCCAACATGATTGAACACAATTTGAGCCATTTTTCACACCGAAGGATGTTAAGCCTTGATTAAAAACGGTGACCACGGCTCCGATACCACTTGTAAGGTCCTAGATGGCTAGAGGGGGGTGAATAGCCTATAAAAATTCTACAAGCACCACTAAGCAAACTTGTTAGAATAACAAACGGCGTAAAGCGAGTTTTGCTTAGCCAAAGGTTGTGATGCAAGCCTCCTATCCACAAGTCTAGTAGATTATGATCTCTAGTTCACACAAGTGCTAAGTCACTAACTTACACTAGTGAGCAAGCTAACAACTACTAGAAAAGGATACCACTAGAGCTACACAAGATAATCTAGTAAAAGTAAATGCGAGAGAAAGGATTGTGAATCTTATACCGACGGTGGAGTGAAGATGTTGCCAATCACCAAGATGATATACAATCAATTAATATTGACAACAACACAATATGTAGACCAATCACCGGGAGACAAGAGACACAATATTTTTGTTCACCCGGTGTTCACTTGTGCACCGACAAGCTACGTCACCGGTTGTGTCGACCAACACTTAGATGGTTCCTCGGTGTGACCCTCAAGTCACTTGCCCCTCAAGGCACGCCCCGCAAGGCACCGCAAGACACCACTCTCAAGTGAGGTAACTCAATGACACGCGCAATCCAATAGAGTTGCTTTTGGCGTCCCGCCGAGGAAAGCACAAGAACCTCTCACAAACAACCGGAGGTGGCCAAGAACAATCACCTTCTCTTGCCAACGCCTCCAACAATCTCCAAGCCGGCTAGGAGCGGTACTCTCCAAGAGTAACAAGAAATCCACCGGCTAAACCACCCACAAGTGCCACTAGATGCCCTCAAGCTATGCAATGCACTTTGGGATCACTCAATCTCACTTTTGATTTGCAATCAAGCAAGGGAGATGAGTGGGAGGAGTTGCTTTTGCTCAAAGGATGCACAAGAGTGTTAGAAATGCCAAGTCACCTCCCTAAGGGCCGGCCAACGAGTATTTATAAGCACCCCAAACAAATAGAGCCGTTGCAACTCCACTGACCGTTTTTCGGGATGACCGGACGCGCCGGTCGAAACTGACCGGACGCGCTCAACCGCGTCCGGTCCTCCAACGGTCACTGCGCCAACGGTCAAATCCCATGACCGGACGCGCCTCTCAACAGACCGGACGCGCCGGTCGCTCAGCACCGCGCGCGCGAAGCAATGACCGGACGCGCTCCTCACAACGACCGGACGCGCCGATCCGCACAGCACCCGCGCCCGCGAAACAACGACCGGACGCGCTCCTCGCAACGACCGGACGCGACAGTGCCAGCGTCCGGTCGGAGTCCAGTAAGCTCCTTTGACGACCGGACGCGTCCGATCGTGTGTGACCGGACGCGCCCCGCGTCCGATCGTCCTTGCGAACCGCAGTTCATTCTGGGCACCTGACCGGACGCGCCGGTCCCGCGAGTGACCGGACGCGCCGGTTGCAAACCCTAGCCCGCGCACCTGAAACCGCGCTGTACTGACCGGACGCGTCCGGTCACACCGTGACCGCGTCCGGTGCAGCGTCCGGTCACCTCAGTGACCCGTTCGCCTCCGTTTCTTTTCCGACTTTCGGCGTAGTGGAAAATAGGCATTTCATTTCCCCGAAATCGCCTGAATCCCGCGCTCACACGCTCGGCGGGAGGGAGAGAGGAACCCAAACCCCTCTCTACCCGCAAACCACAGCGCGACCAACGCCACCTTTGCAAATGTGCCAACACCATCAAGTGTACATCTCCATGTGCTTGTGTGTTAGCATTTTCTCAATCATTTTCAAAGGTTTTCCAATTAGCTCACTAGGCCCTACATGCAATGCACTTCATGAATTCACCTAGTGGCACCCGTGCATCGAATAACCGATAAGACTTCCCCTCTTAATAGTTCGGCTATCGATCCTAAACCACTCACACCCTCTATGGTGTCTTGAGTGTAAAACAAAATGGCCCTATGGTTATACCTTTGCCTTGAGCCCATTTTGTTTCTCCAAATGATATGATCCACTTCATATCATCACATGACCGTCTCGATCCATCGACCTTGACTTCACTTGCTCTTCACCGTTGCATCAGTCCATCGGCGCTAAGTCTTGATCAAGCTTCACCATCGCATGGTCCTTCGCTTCGAAGCCTCGACTTACCCTTCACCTTCACAACCGGTCCATCGAGCCAAGCCTCATCTTGGTCTTCATCATCTTGGTCACATGAGTCAATGTCATGTCTCATATGCAATGACCACCTTTATCTAAATCATCCACTTAGATACAAAGGTTAGTCCTAGGTTTCATCAATTAGCCAAAACCAAACTAGGGACTTTCACCCGCGCGCGACCGACCCCAAGCGGGCAACGCTCGCGCCTCCCTCACTTCCCCCGCTTGGATGTATGCGCTCGCTCGGCGGCACCCCAACGGCGCCAGGTGGATCTCATTGCAATATGTGCAACACTAGATTTACTTTTGCAACATCCAGATGGATCACTTGTAACATACGTCCGAAATAGTTAAAGCACTTGCAATATACGTCTCATTCACTTGCAAAAACAACTGAAAGCCATTGCAAACATATCCAACACCCAGATAAAAACACTTGCAACATATGCAGGGGTGAAAACGCTATGGATATTTTCACACCGTATTCAAGACCGAATTTGTTTAGAGGGGTTTTAATCCGTCCATATCCGAGTTCAGATATTCAACATCCAATACCGTATTCGTATCCGAATATTTGAATCGCATATTTATGATGTCAATATCCAATTGTATCATATCCGACATTAGTTGATACTATCCGTATCCGAATCCGAATCCGGACAGAAATATGAAAACAAATGTGATACCAGTGATATCCGTCCGTATCCAATCCATTTTCATAGGTATGAAATACATAAAACACTTGAGACATGCCCTTGCAACATGCATATTATGCAACATCCAAATATATACTTTTTCAACATCTAGATGAAACACGTGAAACATATATCTAAACACCTGAAACATTTGAAAAATATACTTGCAACATGAAACATGCACTTGCAACATGCATATATATAGTCATTGCAACATATGCAACATTCAAAAGAAACACTTGAAACATACCCTTACAACATACGTATATAACCATTCCAACATACGCAACATTTAGATGAAACACTTGAAACATACCCTTACAACATACGTATATAACCATTCCAACATACGCAACATTCAGATGAAACACTTGAAACATACGTCTGAAACACCTGAAACACAACATCGTTGGTTGCCCTACATGGTGGGGAACTGTGGTAGCTAGCAAGCGGCGCTAGGTGCAGTGCGTCCATGTGTGTGTGTGTGTGTGAAAGAGAGAGAGAGAGGAGGGGGAGGTCATCAGCAGCGCAGCGAACAACGTAGGTGCTTCAGTTAGTGCTCGAACCTATCGTCTATATCCTCAGCCATGAGCATTCGGTTGAGGTTGATGTAGCCCAACATGGTGTCCAAGAACACTTATAGATGTTTACTCTTTTTGAAAGATGTCTACAAAAACACCTCAAAAAAAAGCCATCTTATGTTCTATAAAAATAAAGATAGAAAGAAAATTTTCCAATATAATTTTGAATTTGAGCTTATACCTAAATTCAAACTATATCGTTTCTACTATGAAAACATACTATAAAGTTTTCTCTACAAAGAGCGTTTGAAAGTTTTTATGAAACAAAACTCTTTTGGGAAAATGTTGATTAAAATATACATGTTATATCCTCGACATATATGGCTCAAAGTCACGAAGCAAAATGAGTTGAATACGAGCTAGAGCTCATAGTTAACATATTATTATGTCTATATGAATGCTTTCCTTATATATATATATATATATATATATATATATATATATATATATATATATATATATATATATATATATATATATATATATATATATATATATATTGGCACCCTGACATCATCCATTTAGAATTTTAGATTAGTATTAATATTGTAGCGTTTGGAAGTCGTGGATAAGAAGAATGTGTATGGCTGTGTGTGCACGCTTGGAAATTGAAGGTGGTCCGTGGACGGCGGACCCCGATTTGAAGAGCATGCAAACCATCAACATGTTCAGAAAGCTTGAGCAACAACGACTGCGGTCGCACTGCTGCAGCACGTGCACGCTGGCACCGTGACGTCGTTCGTCGTCGTCTGTGGGGACCGGATCGCATGGGCCACGAGGTGGACTTGCTCGATCGGCGCGCGTGCCGACTGCCGAGTGCCGAGCGCGAGACGACGTTTGACACCTGGGAGGGGCACCATGCTTGAGCGTCATTGTCGTCTGTGTGCTGCCTGTACGGACGTACAGTACGGGTAAATTTTCCGATGAACCTGGAGCTGTTCGTGCAGCCGCTCGCCTACACATTTTGCACTGCACCCACGCGGCCGGGGCATGTCGCTCGTTCGCAACAAGTACGCGTTTTCTTCGGACGGAACATACCGTACCATTTCGCTGTAGGTAAGCAAGTCTCTGTCCATCCGAGGCCTGGTTTAGATATCATATTTCACGTTAAATTTCACTATGCAAAAAGAAGATTTCCCATTACATTAAAATACCGGCAAATGTATGGAGTACTAAATGTAGATGAAATAAAAAAAACTAATTGCACAGTTTGTTGTACTTTACGAGACGAACATTTTGAGCCTAATTAATCAATGTTTGGACAAAAATTTACAAATACAAACGAAATCTTGCACTGTGCAAAATCTGCACATCCCGATTCGGCCGAACTAAACACGGCCCGAGCGACCCCCGTGACCTTATCTATCAAACTCGTCGCGACATTCTGCACTAGAGCAGCAAGCTCTGCACCGGCGAGCTTCCATTACCGGTCAGCAAAGAGATCTCTATTTCCAAGCAATGAGGAGATGTTGCACAAAAAAACGTATGCTGCAAACATATGTTTTCAGACGTATGTTGTAAGGCTTTGTACCGAAGTTGCAAAAGTAGGTCGGGTGTTGCAAAAATAGATCGGAGTATTGCACATGTTGCAATGTCTATACACGTATGTTTCAAATGTATGTTCCAAATGTATTCCCATCTCTATCACACGTATGTTGCAAGTATTTTCATCTAGATGTTGCAAAAGTAGATTTAGAAGTGGCATATATATGTGTTGCAAGCATATATTTCAAGTGGTTATAAGTGTTTTGTAAGTATTTTTTCTGGATGTTGCATACGTTTGCAATGGTTTTCAAGTGTTTTTGCAAGTGTTTCAGACGCATGTTTTGAGTGTTTCATCTGTCTTCTTTGTATATTGTAACTGTTGCATATGAATGTTTCAAAAGTAGATCGGGAATTGCACATCGGATGCACGTGGGAACGGTCGGCGGCATGGGTGACGTCCAAGACACCATGGGCCCACTACTGAGGCGTTCGCCCGCAAGTCCGACGCGATGGTGTGAGTGCTCGCTCGCTCAGTGGGTATTGTCCGACGCTAGTGCATGCCACGAATTAGACGTCTAGGCGCTAGCAAGTCCGTTGTGAAAAAATATGACAAATTTATTTGGAAGATAAGAAAACGTCCTCCAACTCCAACAACGACAGTGGAACACTGGAACTGTTGCAGCGAGTTGGACTCATCTTAATTGTGCGAAGTAGACCACACTATTGGGTCCGCTGGGCTCACACACGCGAGCACAGGATGACCTTACCCGGCAGCCCGGTCGCAATGTAGCCGTGGTGGTTCCAGATGTCCTCGAAGCTCGTAGTTCAGGACCAATCCCATCCATTGACGTGTTTTTTTATATTTTAATCATTTTTATTCAACATTTTAATAATAACCCTATTTAAAACTTTTCCGCGCATTTAACCCTTTTGCATAAATAAATAATGTTGTCACGTCAAATGAGTTAGCGCAGCAAGATCTGCCACATTGGACGGCGTTTGCTACGTGAAAAACCTTGTCACACCACTCCCGTTGGCATGACAGTATTATTTTGCCGCGCCACCAGAATTGGCGTGATAAAACTCGACTTTAAAAAAGGGACCTGTCTACCAAATACACGTGTGTTTCTAAGCAATCCAACATGCGCGTGTTTTTTGCAAACAAAACACAGATTGTGGGCACTAAGAAATCTGTGCGTTTTTTTGCAAACAAAACACACAGATTTGGTCAGCCTAGCTAACAGCACATAACAGAAAATCCGTGTGTTTTTTCCTTATAAAACACACAAAAAAACATACAAGGCAAAAAAAACGTGTGTTTTTCAAGGAAAAAACACACAGATCCTGATGGACTCTGTCCTAGTTGTAATCTGTGCTAGAGGCCCAAAAAAACAACCATTCAGCCCACAAAACAAGTCAAATACAAGGCCCTTCTTATAAAGTATGAGGCCCAACAGCCCAGCAGAGCAAATAAACCTACATCTACTTGGGAATGAAGAAACCGATCCCACACAGATCAAGTCCCACAAAACCTGTACACATGTACTCAAGTCCTAGGCCCATCGGCTCAGCAACAAAAGAAAACTATATTGATTTGAACCAGTTGAGAAATTTATAAGCCTATTTAGCCGTCGAAAAGAAGCAAGATCCACGTAGCTTTCCTCGTCAATAGTACCAGACTTGAAAAAGAATAAACCCAGATGCCTCATTTTGGTTAAATCGCCAATTTCTTCAACACAAACAGATGCTGCCTTTATGTCAATTCCTACTGAATTGAACTCCTACAATGACTCTGTTCATTCGGCTTATAATCCGTCTTTTTCAGCTTGTTTTTTTAGCTGGAACAATATTTTTCTCTCACAACAAATCAGTCAACCGTGTTTTTCAGCCGGCTTATCAGCACAGCTGAACGGCTCCAATGCCTGCATGTTTTTAATTCCACTGGGAAAGCAGTCTAGCCTCACAGGACCCAGTAGCTTGACAAGTCTTTTTAGTCGAACTATAGCTGTTGGTAATTGTTTTATGAAGCACTCCTTAATGTCAAGTGTTTCCAAATACTGTAGCACTCCAATTTGTTCTGGGAGCTCAGTTATCTTTGTATACTTGAGGCCCAAATACCTCAGCTGGAGTAATTCCCCAATGTTTGCAAGATGACGGTTTTCTAAAAATGTGTTGGTCAAATCCAGGACACGCATGAATCGAAAACCCAACAAAGAACAGGGGAATCCAAAACTAATAATTGACCGGACACTTCCATAATTCTGGTTCGAGCGTAAGATCAGATCTCCGTCAGTTTCACCTTGCAGACTCAATCGGCGAACCTTCATTCCTGGTGGAGGTGTTAGTCTTGGGATACCATGTACTGTAACAAAGTTGTCTTCAGTGGACTTGCACACGATGAAGTCAAGAATTGTATCATGGAGACAACAGCTGTACACCTCGCCAGTCCAGTCACTTATTTTCATCGGAAAGATTAAATTTCTATTGATGAGCTGTAACACCCAAATTTTGCTTGAACTCAAAATAGGAGGAATTGAATTAATATGCTATTGATTGTGCATAATAATCATAGAGAAATAATAATTTTGTTTGAATTAAAATACAGTATAAGATTAGAAACTTGTTGATGCATTCATGCCGGAGCATTTGTTTTATATTGCTGTGTGGTTTTTACAGAAATTAAATTCGATTCAAAACTCTTTTGAAAATATATTTTGGAATTTGGAAAGAAAAGAAGAGAAATAAGAAGAAAACCCTTTACCTTTCTCCTTTCGGCCTCATAATCAGCCCGGCCTGCCTTCTCTTGGCCTGGAGCCGCCTCCTTGGCCCGTTGGCCCAGCTATTAGCACCGGCCTGTTTCTCCCTCCTAAGGCGCGCCCTCCTTCCCTTGTTCCTGGCCCGCTCGGCCTATTTCCATCAAGCCGCAGGCCTGCTTCCCTTGCTTTGCTTGATCGCCGGCCCATCTCGGATCGGGCCTGATACGTCTCCTTTCTTCACCGGCCCAAGCCGTTACCTCCCTCTTCCGTATCAATGACAGCTGGGTCCCGCTACTGGAGTCGCTGACGCCTCGAACCCACTGTTGACACGAAAATGTGTTCACACCAACGACGCTTGCAACCGAGTGGACCGAGACTGCGCAATTCTCGACCCGTCAGGTTTCCTCAGTGAATCGGCTAAATCTGACTCAAGCGTGCCAGTCAATTTGACCTGTAATTCACAAGGGAAGGAAATACATCAGTAATCAAGGGTGGAACATGCTGGTGTTACCAGACAAGTTCCAAATATGTGGCTCAGATAGCCAGATCAGAGAGCCATCAACTAGAGAGTTGACACCTCGGGTGAAATCGGGGTGAAATCGGCAATTTACAGTCGATAGTTCGGCTACTTCAAGCATGTATGCATATAAAGGTTCAAAACAGCAGAATAAATAAGATTTCATGATGATTGTCTACGCTTAATGTAAAACAGTTGTAACATGTCGAAACAGGATGTACGCGCTCAGTATCAAAACATAAATCGATCGAGACAATCTATTCATGTTTTAATTTACGTAGAGGATTACAATGCTCGAGGGAATCGGCAATTCTGGCTTCTCCGTACGGGTCAGCTTCTTGACGCACAATCTTTCATACAAGCAGACCTACTAAGATTATAACTAGTCCTAACAGTGGGGATCACATGATACAGCCATAAAAAGATGATTATAAGAGATTTACTTGATCTACTTATATTTATAACTATGTGTCAAGAATAACAAACACGCACGAATATGACCAAAACGCCTCAAAACCAAGCATTGTATTTATCGAGCACAAGGACAATCGGCAAAATAGCCGATTCCAACATAGCCAACAAACAAAGTATACGATTGTCATTATTATTAAGATCCAATTAACCGACACCGTCTGAATCTAAGAAACCTTATCAGTGGGGGTCCGTATGATGCAGCCATAACAAAGCCCTTAGAAGAGATTAACCAGATCATAATAACAAATCTAACCATATCAATGAATGCAGACTATGTAAGACATATGATCTAGATAGAATAGCCGATCTAGCAGGTTTAATCGTCATGTAACGAGATTTAATCGCGAACAAGCTTAGATAACGATCAAACAATATGATATAAGGCCAATCCATCTAGATCTAAGTCGAAGAGTATGTTATAATTAACAAAACATTAACTACAACATACTCAAGATAACTAAACCGATCTAAGATTGTAGAGCAAGCTATACAATCTTAGATAGATTCGATAACCATTGACAATGCATCAAAAGACAAGTCAATCAACACACCATCAACGATAACTAGCTCATATCCATTCATCATAAGAGATCGGACGAGGCCATTGTAGCCTTACAATGCATGAACATAAACCATGACGAGACTTACAAGCTAGAGGTCGAATGATGTAGCCTAACTTGCAGAGGAACTCGTCGAGTTCTACTGGCCCTAAGGGGTGGCATGACACCGGGTTGTTTGTTTATAAAGAGATTGGATGTCCTATTACAATAGCCGGGGCTTATATTTATACCGTGGTCTCGACACAAGTCCTAATCGAACAAGACTACCCTAAACTTTTTGATAACTTGGGCCCTACTTTTTCCCTTCTTGTAGAGTCCGAGATATTTAAGCTTGATCAGCCTTGCCATAATATCTTCCTAGATAACCAGCTTTCTGCTCTGTTTAGCTGATGTACCTTGAACCATCTTTCTACAGCGTTCCTATTTCTCTTTCCAAAATCTGGTGCAAACACCCATGAAACAGTGTCGCCTTCTTCCTCCCTTTCGTGACCGAGCAGAACACTACCCGTAATCCCGAAGACCGCAGGATTCTTTTCCGTGCTGAGCATGCCGAGGCACTATAAGAAGGCCACGACCGCCTTTTCCCTCCTCCTTTTCGACCTACGTCGTTAGGGTGGCCCTAGACCTCGTTTGGATCTCGCCGACGAGCGGAGCTCACCCGCCGCCTTGGAAACCGTCGTTGGAAGCTTCTCCGTTGACCTGAGCCGAACGCCGGGGATCTCTTCGTGGTAGTGAATCTCCCAACACCGTCCTCCCTCTCTTCCTTCATCCATGTAATGAGCTAATCGCCGCCGAACTATCGCAGGGGATCCCTTTCCGCCCCGCCTAGCCTCACGACACCATGGAGCCCTCTCGACGTGTGAGAATACCCTAGGTGAGTTTGCAAGGCTGCCAGCTACGTTCCCGTGCCTTCCCCACGGTGAATAGAGACTTCTAGGCATTTTCTGGTGAACTCCGGCGAAGGCCAGCATTGGCGCCGCCGCGCTGTCCAAATTCCGGCCAGCCGCGCCGCCCATGTCTTCCCCGATCTAATCTCCACCGTTCGACCTCGATCCGACGATCGAGATTGAGCAATAACCCTTCGGCCGGCGTTTTTGTTAAAGAGACCTTGGAGATTTTGAGTATAGAACCTGCAGTCCAAAAGCGTATTCCAGGGCAGCCCTAGGATAGGGCTGGGGCATCCCACCTGGGACGAGCTTCAACCCGCGACACAATGGAGAAGGAAGAGGAGAGATGATGGCTGGCGTGGGCTCCACCGCTCGGTGTAGGCGAGCTTTGTTGTGCGGGATGGAATGGGAGAAAGGGAGAGGAGAGAGAGGGTGTGGCCGGCGTAGGGGTGAGCGAACCCCTAGCCCTGGTGAGCTGAGCCGTGCGAGCGGCCTTTGCCCTGGCCTCATTGTGTGCCACCATGTGGGCGGACGGCACTACCGGAAAATAGATCTTTGCCGAGTGCCAAACTCTTTGCCGAGTGTTTTTTTTCGGGCACTCGGCAAAGAGTGCCAGAGAGTCAACACTCGGTAAAGAAAAAACACTCGGCAAAGACTGCTTTGCCACTCGGCTGGCACTCGGCAAAGAGATTTTTCAAAATACATTTTGAGGTAGTAAATTAACTCAAATGAAAAGGTTTTGAACTACAAAGTTGTTGAACTCATCAAGGTGTACAATGTTTATTTTGGTCATGTGTTCATTTGACAAACTGAACGTAAATTTGTTCACAAGTTATGAAACTATAAGAGAGATATATAAGATTTGTGAATAATATTAGAATCACCATGTCGGATGAACAAATGATCAAACTCCCAAAATAAAGTTTGTAGATCTTGAAAAGTTATGAAATATTGTAGTAGAAAACTTTTTCATTTCAGTTCATCTTGTCATGTTAAACTGCGTTTGAATTTTAAAAAATTAAAATTCAAATTTTTTAGACGACCTCGGAAGGAAAAACTCTCAAAATAAAGTTTGTAGATCTTGACAAGTTATGAATTATTGTAGTAGAAAACCTTTTCATTTGAGTTCATCTTGTCATACTAAACTGCATCTGAATTTTAAAAAATTAAAATTTGAATTTTTTTAAAAGAACTTGGATGGTAAAACAACCTAAATGAAAGTTGTAGATTTTGAAAAGTTCTGAAACTTTGTAGTAGACAACTTTTTGATTTGAGATAGTTTAGTGTATCAAATAACCACTTTAGTATCGGAGATAGATAACATAACATGCACAAATATCATCTCTACACACAAACATATACCAGGTCAAGTGGTCAGAGTGTGGTGCTAAGTCTGGGGGCAGGTCGCAGATTCGAGTCCTGCTTGCTGCATGTTTCGCGAATTTCAAGCAATAAAATGAGGTGTTGGCAGGGGCTTTTGTCTAGCAGGACGGCCGTCCTCCTGTTCAAAAAAAATTGCTATTTTTTTGGGCCTTTTTCGGTTCGGACTTTGCCGAGCCTTTGCTGAGTGCCCGACAAAAGGCACTCGGCAAAGACAGCTTTGCCGATAACTTTTTTGCCGATTGTCCTTTGCCGAGTGCAACACTCGGCAAAGCCTTTGCCGAGTGCAAATGAGGCTTTGCCGAGTGTCCCATGCACTCGGCAAAGAACGCGTATCCAGTAGTGCGGCCCGGCCTCGGCGAGCTCCATCTATCGCCTTGATCTACCGCCGGCGCGTGGCTGACCTTGCTTGCACGGGGCGGCATGCGGTGAAGGATGCACGAAGGTTCAACGTCGATCCAGCCTCAAGCGCTCCCATCTAGATCCACCGGCCCCCTCGCTCCCGCATCCGGCAAGCTCACTGGGGAGGGCTTGGAGTGGGCCCCCTCCAAGTACTTAGTCGATAGCAGTTAACAATGCTCAGATGGGTATCTCCCTGCCGGGGAAGTCCTAATCTGCGGTCGTCATCGCCATCGCTGTGGTCTTCCCATCTCCATACAACAGCCTTTAGTCCTAGTGCTCCCTTCTTCAGCAAGGCGTCTCCTCATCTGGTGTTTGTTCGTCACCTCTGCCTCCACCTGGGATCTTGGTTCGAGCTTCTTCTTCAATCTCAGGCAACGACAACAACACATCTTTTGATTGCCAGTGTGCGTACGTCTCCTCTGATGGCTCAATCGTCGTCCCTCCTTTAATCGGCGCTTTGCGCGGTCAGTCTATCCGGGTGCATGCGTCCTTGACGCCCCTGAGGCCCTCTGTCGGCAGACTTGTCTTCCTAATTGCCATCGACGGTGTTGCCTTCGCATCCAGCTAGGACTTTGTTGTAATTAGATCTTCTACCGAGCACCTCTTTGTAAAACAGCTGCTATGATAATATGTTATAATATAATATATATGTTGTTGTCATAAAAAATACGTCGAGCCAGCCAAAGCGTAGGTGCTTTGTCAGCTCGTCTCTAAGTCTCCAGCCCACATAAGAGCAGCTTCAGTGTGGCAGAGAAGCGAACCGAGGGGAAAGTGAAAGTTCGATTCACACACTAGAGTAACCGAACCGTGGGAAGAGATTCCTTTGTTCGACGCGAATTTTCGGTTCGAAGCGAGGGAATAGAATATTGATTCTGTGCATGCAACGAGCAAGCAACCACTCAGATGTTCTCTGGTCTCTCTTTTATTTATTGTTTGTTGTGATCCCATGTAGAGAAAAGTGAATGTAACCCTGGAGCATGCTCGATTCGTGCACAGAGGAGTGAAATCTTTGCATGCGTGGCCTGACAATCGCAGGTCGGCTCGGTTCGACGCGACACTGGAGCTGCCCTAGGAAACCCGGTTACCATATCATTTAATTTTCGGCAAAGAAATTGTTGCAGCATGAGCTTGATCTTGCTATGGCAAACTCGCCTTAATTTCTTTTATTCTTTACCGCTGTGCTGCTGCTAATTGTTTATTTGCCCGATAAGTCGCACGCATGTTGTTGGATTCAACTTTTGGGTGAATGCATGAAGATGCTAGGGTCCGCGCGCAGCATGCATCAAAGGAAGCGAGCTTGCCTACGGAAAATTTCTATGTTTATGTGCATAATATGTGCTACCGCATTGCACATAAACATTATATTATATATAAGCCTGCACGACAAGGAGAATCGTGCCATTCCACGAAAGTACCTCCGACTTGGCCGGCAATGATACGGCGCTGCCCGCGCAAAGCTCGGTCGCAGGTTGCAAATGTTCGGCAGTCCGGTCCGCCGTCCTTGTGCTTTGGGGCCAGATAAATCCCGACGCCTCTTCATTTCTGCGAGGCAAAATTACATTACCGCCAAGCTTCAATTTTTTGTTCTGTACTTCTGTTCAAATAGTTCGAGTACTACCCAGTTACTTGGCCCCTAACCTTTAATTAAGACAACTGAGCTATATTCGCTTATTTATTTAGTCTACGAGCTACATAATTTCTCTCTCGTATGAATCTGTTGAGTGGTGAAAGCACGTGCTCTGACGGCTCTCTGGCCTCATAATGCTTTTTACCAGCCACTTGCCGCACATATGATTGACCTCCCCAAAAAAAAATTCCTCTGCCGTATCACTTTGCACCGACCTACGAAGCCCAAATGAGTTAACTTGGGCCTCGCATAAAAAAAAAATTTAGAAAAGGTCGCATAAAAATCTTGAACAACTGCAACTCACATTTGTTTCTGCTTAATATTTACGCATATACACACTGAAACAATTTTATCTAACTACTCACTCGTGAGATCACGGTTGCTTTGTTTATGTAGCACGTTAGCACGTACTATCTTGCAGGGTATATGTTTCTTTTGGCACTTCGCATTGTGCAAAGTAACCATTTATATTCGGCAAGAAACTGGCCCCGTTCGGGCGCCTGCACCTGCTGCATGCTGCACTCGCCAGCGCCTGCCCTCTTGCATCTGCTGCTGCTGCGCGCTGGCCTGCTGCGCTTTTTTTTTTTTAAGGAAGGAGCCTTTTCTTCTTATTACTGTTCCTATACTGTATGCCTACCCAAAGAAATGATTCTGGGTCCGCCACTGCTCCAGCCTGCTTATCTGCCCGAAGGCCACCACAGAGCCAGCGTGGCAGCACACGGATAAGTACTTCAAGCACTTGTATTAGTTTCTAGCGACCTTTTCTTCCATGTCCCATGCTCACGACGGTTTCTAAAGCACACACTTTGAAAATAAAGCGGTCATGCACATAATTTTGCACCTCTTTGTACGCTCAAAAACATTATCCTCGACACATGTCTACTTTATGAATGCTCTTATTCAGTTGTAAACTCTAACATGGGTTTTATATACTCACTTGCAACCAAATCAACATCTGGTCATAAAGAATTTATCTCGTGACATTGTTCCACTAACCTAAGCTTGACGACAAGTAAATCAATCAGTTGTAGGCCTTCGAAGTGAAGACCTAGTCAGCTGGTGAAGGTCTGTTCGCACGAGAGTCTAGGTCAATTGTAGCTCCTATAAGGGTACTATGAACAATCTCGATGGCGCACGAGCGCAAATAACGAAAGGCTTGCGAAGGTCCACCAGACACCAGGCACAAGCGTCTATCAGGTGCCCAAGCTGATCGACTTAGAGCATCTCCAATAGTTCCTCAATAGTTCATTGGTATTGGTGGTCACCATTACAGTTTTTTCAGGTTATTGGGGAAGATGCTCTGGCAGATCATCAATAATGTCCCCAAACATAATAGCCCCCAAATGCCAGAATATGATTTTTAGTTTTGTCTCTGTTTTTGTTTCCTTTTCTCTCCACGACAACTTCACAACCTAAGTCGCCTAGCCTCGGCCTCGCCGTGGCCACCGTCGCGCCCACCCTAGCCCCGGCCACCGCGACCCCCACCACGCCTAGCTCCGGCTATTGTCCCCGTCACACTAGATCCAGCCACAACAAGCCGAGCCACCCCCGCCTTGGTCACCACAACACCTAGCTCTGTCGGCTCCCAATAGATGGTTCGAGCTCGACCGCCTCTCTAGCTTGCAACAATCGCGCTATCGGGATGTTGTCGCGGGATCTACCGGTGGAGCCAAGAGAGAGCGAGGACGTGCCGGTGGATGCACAATTGGCGGCACTCGATTTGGCAGAGACATGCGCTTGACGATGGCCACAATGGCCTTCCGATTTGGCCATGGCAATTCCCCCTCTTGCCCCCTTCCCCGCCCATCTCCTCTTCTCTCTTCCGAGTATGAGTTCAGAGAGCAGCGGTGCCGGCACCGACGGCTACCACGGCATGCAAAGAGTAGCGGAGGGCGGAAAAGTCACATTCATGGTGGTTGAGTTGCGCACCACGATATTGGGGGAGCTGTATCTTCCCTCTTATTTGAGTGGAGATGAGTTGATTTTGGGTGGTCACCAAGAAAAGGGGATGGCAATGGGGTGCTGCTGGAGCAGCAAAATAGTCCATCTATCCCCAATATTTGCAGTTTTTTTTTTGGTATTAGGGGCAGGAAATGGAAACTGCCGGAGATGCTGTTGCAAAGTGCTGTGCTGGACCACGGAGGTGCAAGCGGCTCTGTTCGTGTATGTTATCCTACTAGTGGAAGGGGGGCGCCCTCGCGCGCCACATCAGTCAGGCATTGATCTGAGAAAAAAACAGATGAATAGTAGATTTGGAGTATTGATTTAGCTGTGACAAATCGCTCTTTTTTTTAATTACGTATTTGTATGCGTGTGGTCTGCGTAGACGGCCACATTGAGGGCAAACACAGTAAGAGCGAGATATATATATATATATATATATATATATATATATATATATATATATATATATATATATATATATATATATATATATATATATATATATATATATATATAAAACATATGGTATTTTACAGTGGAAAAGGGATAAGATCAGTTCCTCTAAAATGAGAGTGAATCTTTCATATAAAAAGGCATACTCCTGGCCTCATGAGCACTCTGACCATTGACTATATGTAAGCATGGTTGCAACATGTACATATGTCCATGACATGTTCCTGTTGGCACTAAAGGTGTCGATTTGATTTATACCAGCTATGCTGCATAAAGGACAGTCAACTGATCAGGCCATCAGCATGTGAGCATAGCTTGTAAAATAGCATAACAACATGCAATAGTTCCAAGGGAGCACCAATCATCTCAGCGGAGCACTGGAACCATGTAACGTTTCTTTTTTCAGGAATCAATGCGGCAAGCATATAAGGATAAAAAGAAAATTAAGACAAATAACTAAAATATAGATATAATAACAGGCCAAGGGAATCTACTAAAACCTTGTAAAACAGCACATATCACATGGGAAAACGGCCTCAGACATAGACATAGGTTACATGAAATATTCAAATTTAGTCAGCTAAAGGGAAAACATAAACTGGTTGTAACTATATGCCTTCTGATATGGATTATGGAACAAAAATTTGTTAGTGGACAAAAAAAAACAAAAATGTTAGCGAAGACCCAACTAGACATGGATCACCGAATTAGAAATCTGTTAGTAAGTATAGCCAATGCAGTAATAACTCATGGCTGAGTTGGATGGTGCATTGTTTATCCTGCCTGGCATATGATTAAATTTTCTTTCACTTTGGTGAAGCATTAAGCCTTCCTATCTATCTCTCTATATATATATAATGTATTCTCATTTCCTACAATATCTTGAGGAAAATATTTTGAGTAGATGTAACAATGTAATAAAAACATAGGTTGGTGTCATTGGCCTCTGAAATATAAATTGACAACGAGGTTTTTTTTACCTGCATATGAGAATAGATCGGCAAATTCATGGGACTACATGTGCATCTGCAAAGAGGTAAGAATTAAATTACCACCTTAGGTCCTGTCAGAAGCCAGTTTGCATAAGAAAATGCACGTTTTTGGTGGCAATACCTAAGGGCACATATAATTAATGTGGATCGGCTATTCGTTTCAATAGAAACCAGCAAGTGCAGTACGAAGCAAATTTGAATAAGCTTATTGGAAATTAAGTTATGATAAGAGGCTGAGTGACCAGCGCTTTCATCGAAGATGCACAATGTTGGTTTCCTTAAAAAAGCATGTTCTAGGATACAAAGCTCACCATAACAGAAACGACAGTAAAAAAAGCATTAGAGAAGGTCCAAAGGCACTGACCATGTTGGAGGCATCGGTTACAAAGCACCCATTGAAACCTCAGTTGTAGACGTTTTAAACATGCACACATGAAACAAC
Organism: Saccharum hybrid cultivar R570; assembly: GCA_038087645.1. Taxonomy (NCBI): domain Eukaryota; kingdom Viridiplantae; phylum Streptophyta; class Magnoliopsida; order Poales; family Poaceae; genus Saccharum; species Saccharum hybrid cultivar. Next base: position 3,255,756 of record JAQSUU010000426.1, read on the forward strand.
GTAAGCAACTCTATGGTAGGCACATGCTAGCAGGCACGACAAATCTAAAAGAACAGATGCCAATGAAAGGGAAAGAACGGCACAATCTGTAGCTAAAGCAAAGGAACAGACCAATTGGGAAAAAGCATAAATCAGGGAAAAGAAATAAGATCACATGACCATTGTTGGTGGCAGGTACCTGCACTGATTTTCATTGTAGAATTAAGTGGATTAAGCTTGTTCAAAGGGCTAGCAGTATACCATACTGAGCACGAGGGTAAAAATCTTATTGTTGTTGTCTGTCAGCTGTGAAGGGAATGTTTTGTAAGGAAATTAGGAGAGGGAAGAGGAAAACAAATCGAGAGTAAAAAAGGAGGGGCCAGCCTGTCAGTAATTTTGGTAGGATTTAAGTATATTTGTATTCTCTAAAAGTAATGGTTATGATACAGGTTGTCTGTCGATGAGCTCTACATGTGTCAAAATAGGAAAAAAACCATCATATTATATAGTTATTTTGCTAATGACTTTTATTAGCTAAATGACAGCCGGTAAATGAAAACAATCTCATTGATAGGGAAAAAGAAATACAAAGGAATGGCAAAGGACAGTACTTACCAAAAGCACAAGGCAACTGCAAAATATCAGGGATCCTTTGGATGGCAGGATGCGCTACTTGGCTAGCGAATCGAGAGGATAAAAGGAATTAGGTACAATGGATAAGTAACACGACCTTGTTAAGGCAAGGAATAAGTGTGAGCAACTAAGATACTAATATACAAACGAAGGGAACAAAACATTACTCACCAAAAAACCAATGCTTACCGGAAAAGCTTGTCAGTGTAAGTTTGCTGCTTTGACAATCTCAGGTGGCAAATCTTGGTTAGCCCCAAATCGATGAGACCCAAAACACACTCAAATCTCATTGTGTTTACGAAAGAACTCAGTTAACTGCACAAGGCCAACTACTAAACTTGGGCCTAGGAAAATGAAACAAGTTCACAGCAGAGCAATTCTGGTTCCAACTCCCTAAAAGTCTTCATGGTTAGTGTCTATACATGTAAATCCAAATAAAGCTTAGTAGGAAAACAAGAGGGTGAGGGAGAACCAAAATGAAACGCAAAGAAAACATGCGATGACAGAAGAACAAATAAAAGCAGAGATAACAGGTACCAAAAACGATAGAACTGTTTTCAGCATAACGAGGAACCAAAAAATTAGTTCCCAAAAAGCTGAAGAAGTAGTGGCGATTTCATAACTGTTCTTGAAAGTGGCTCATCATCGAATACGCCAAAGTGGCTCAATTCATTAAGAATAACAAAGACGACAATATACATGTAATGGCCCGTGTGAATCTATATGCCAAATGGCTCAGCTCAATGATATATCACTACAATTTGCCACCGTCACCGAGAATACTAAAAACTGCAGAAAAGGAACCAGGGGACTGAAAACAGGGGACTGGTTACATCACAAGGCACCAGAAACAAGATTTTTTTAGGACAAGAGCATAGTATAACAAAGCTGAAGAAAAACATAAAGCCCGGACAACAGTTTTTTTTCCCAGTTAGCAGTCAAGTGTAGGAAATAAGATTGGATTGTAGGCTCAGAAAAGTAGGTCATCATTGCATATGCCAAGCGCCTCAGTTTACTAAGAATAACATAAAGGACAATATATATGTAATGGTTTGTGTCACTCCATATGCCAAATGCATCAATTCAATAAACTTGGAATAGAAATATCATAAAAGACCGAGTATTAGCCATAACATACGCTGAGGCCTCACCTCAAATGCAAACCAGACAAGAATGAAATGATGATAAAAGAGTGATAATCAAGCCTGTTCTCATATACCATAGTTGGGGGAAAAAAAGACACTCGTTTGCAGCATCATTGCCACGGAAATATAGTCAGCAAAAAGTACAAAATAACGATGGCATGGAAATATGCTCAGGTTTATTGGATGCACCTCGTAGGCACTATCATATGGTAAAACTGAAATGGCTACTTCATCAACAACAGCATATTTTGTGGATAAAATAAATCAATCAACACCATAGGAATTGTACCTCACAGGCATTGGCATATGGTAAAATTAGAATGGCTACATCATCGGCAATGACATATGCTCAGGATTAAAAAAAATAAATCAGCAGCATTGACCTATGGTTATATATGTTGAGAAGATCACAGCAGTAGCACAATGCATACAAACATGGTTAGACTGTATTGGCAGATGAACAGGAGCCTCTTGAGTAAGGCAAATCAACCCATACACACAGAAAACGAAATCAAGGGGCAAAGGTTAAAGGGGAATTTTTTAGGTGACCGTACAAACACCAAGCAAGTTCAGGTAGGAAGAAATCGAGCGGAGCACAGAATCTGCCATGGAGACATGGCCTACACAGGAACAGGAAGATTTGAGAAAGAAAAGCAAGTAATTGGCTACAGGCTCATAGTTCGGCCCGAGCCTAATCTGTACAAAGAACCGGCTCCGAGGAAGCAGCACCTGCAAATCCCGCATCCACCGGCGCGGATGACAGAGGAGGCCAGGGAGGCGAGGCGCGTGCACTCACCAGAGACGGTGACCCATATCCGTGGCCTTCGCAGAGTCCCACGAGGAGAGCCGGCATGGGAGGGATAGGGTTTAAACGCCATACCTTGAGGTGGCTGCCATCCACGGAGCCGGCGGGGGGTAACGACCTGTGGCCGGTTCTCATGTCCCCGGCGAGCGCCTCCACGCGGGAGTAGGGCACTGCCGCCGGGGGAGGGTCGGCGCTAGGCCGCCGTGAGCCGTCGCACAGACAGGTAGGGTTTCCTGTAGCACGGAAAATTGGCGGACCAGAGAGAGGAGGCAGCAGCTGGGGGCAGGAGCAGCGGCTCCGGCGGCCAGGCACCGGCGGGGCCCCGTCGTGCGGCACTGTGGCTGAGGACGAGCACCGGCGGTGGGCAGGAGCGGCGCCGCACCGCAGGTCGGGAGCGCCGTAGCGGGCCGGCAGATATGGAGAGAGAGGGAGAGAGCGAGAGGGATGTATCGAGAGAGGTCGAGAAGCGTGACGGAGCGAGGGGAAAGAAGAGAAGGTGATTATATATCGGTCACACGTGGATTCGAAGGAGAAGCCGCGGGAGGCCAGGAGAGACAGAGAAGTCGTAGAAGGTACGTCGAAGAAGCAGAATCTATGAGAATCTGCTTCGGAAAGATCTCCGTAGGAGGAACCGTAGCCGTCGGATGGACAGATCGAACGGTGAAGGGAATTTCGGTGACGTGGACACGGTTCCTGAGCTTGGAGCCCGCGACGTTTGTAGATCTTAATGACTAGCATTTTATCTCACAAACCATTTGCACTATCACCTTTGCTCAAAAAACAGTAATAATATTTATTCCCGTAATTCTGTTCAAATTTACTACCGTCGAGGATGACACCCTTTGCCAAATAATTATGCATTGTTTACTAATTAACCCTTGCCAGTGCTGCAGTGCATGAGTTGAATAACTAATTGATCATGAAGGTTCCTAACTTCTTGGGTGAGTTCTCATTCATTCACAAGTCTATAACCCTTATTATCTATAGAATGATATCATATGACTCAATAGCGTCTAACCTTCGCAAACGTTTTTTTTTTACCAATTCGCATTACCCTGTATAAATTTCATGCCTCTGGAGACTCAGTGCGTCTAATGCAAGTCTCGTATAATGTGCCCGAGTGGCGATTCTCGATTGTCATAAAAATTATACTTTGCTAAAATGTAGGTCCATCACTACTGTTAGTCTTGGCGTGTGCCGTTTGCACCTCTTTCAACTTCAATTCACGCATGTTTCTTATAGGACAATATTTTTCAGCGAAGGTAACGCCTTCTCAGTTCACTCTGCTACTGGATTGGGCCGAAATGGATTTAACGGTTTGGATTCTTCATCGGTTAGCTTTGGATTGGGAGCAGTGGTTTTCACATGCATCTTGGGCTGGTCAGACTTGGGGACACAGGCCTAATGGACTGGGCTGGTTTGATTGGAGTTTACAGGTTCCAAAACGTTCCCAACCCATGGGTGCACGTCTCCACGACTCCACTACACCTCGTCACCGCACAGCCGCCGGCGCTTCGCACACGCACGGCCGCCGCCACGCCGCCGCCGCTGCAGCTGCAAGTACCCGGCTTTATCTCCTCAAAAGCACATCACCGTTGAGTGCAGCTCGAGGTCATCAGACTCGGATCGACAGGCGAAAAGCAGCCTCCACGCTCTGGCGCTGACCTGTGCGATGCCGTCACGGTCGGTGCTGGCGCGGAGGACGCCCACGAGTTCGTCGGCGTAGGAGAGGAGTCTTTCCACCCCCTGGATCTCACTCTCGCCACCCGCGCCCACCGCCATCAGACTGGTCTATGCTTGCACCGACAGGAACCCTAGCTCGCCGCTCTCCAAGATGTGCGTGCTTTCTCTCCACCTCCTTCTCCCTTTTCTTCCTCTTCTGCTGCTACTTACTGCCAATTTCCCAGTTTAGTTATTTATACACCCTTATTTTTTCTGCTCTTCAGCTACTTCCAGAGTTGCCGAGGTGGATTTCACTTATTGGAGATGCAACCAATTATCTGGTCACCATGATCCCAATCAACATTGTCTTTGGTGAGCACACCCTCGATCTCAGGTCTACTTACTCCTGTCCAAGGCCAGATCCATCTATGATTAGTGGTTTTTGGTCTGTCCTTACTTATCATTGTTACTGATATTGCAATATGAAAGAGGAACTTATGGAGTTTCATTATGTTTCTTTTGCTATGTGCATTCATGTTGTCGAATGTATCATCTAATTCGTAGGAAGTCTTAGCCTAGACTTTTATTGTTTCCTCAAAAAGATTGCTGCATGTTCAGTTTCATGTGAGTGATAACTTGTCGTAGTCCAAGTTCATTGGAATATTCAGTTTCCGTTGTCTTGTTTGCATGAGGTGAAAGGTCACGTAATTGGTTGGTCATTGACTCCTTGGCTGCGAAGTCTTTCCTTTTTTTCACCAGCTCATGAGTCATGAAGCTATTTCAGCTGCTACCACTTCAAATGTTATACTGCATCTATTTTCTATACTTTACTAGGAGTAGCTTCTTTTGCCAAGCACTTTGCAGAGCCAGAGCTTGCTGTCATTTTCAAGTTTCAGTGTATCTTTCAGTTCATGTGGCAACTAGCAGTTTATTTCGCTTTGGTTGTCCAGACCTATCTCTGCATGGTGATGAAGTTCTGATGCATCCCAATTGGTTGTTCAGACCTATCTCTGTCGTACACATCACAGGACAGGTCAATCAAAGTAGTAGCTCTTGTCGTACACATCGCGCTTGGCACATATCTATCATCTCTAGACTGTAGTTTCTGTACAGTTATGTAATTTCTTACTGTGTAGTTGCAGATTCTACCATTCTGCACATTCTCAACAAACTGTGCATCGATGGGAACTTGGATATGTCTCCTTTCATGTAAATAATTACCTTTTCTTTTTTCAGCTTGGTTTTTGGTCTGCCCTGTCTATGATTAGTGATTTTTGAAGGTGTTCTTGAAGCTGAGGTCTGCTAAAACAAAAGTTATGTCTGCTCATACCTCAGAAAGTTCGGGAACTGAGGGTTTATCTTCTGCATCTCATTCACAACCAATCCGCAGGTCAAAGGTATGACAATACTTTGAGCCAAATCTCGTGGCAGTAGATGATAATTTAAAGGTTGTGTGCAAGTATTGTGGACTTCACTTAAGCACTAAATCTGGTACAAGTAGCCTTAGAACTCATATCTCAGAGTATTGTCCTGCCATAGATGATGCTTCTAGAAAGGAATTCATATCAACCATGAAGAAACAGCCCTCGGAAAACTTTGTCTTTGACCCTCAGCTGTCTCGTGAGCGTATGATTGAGTATGTACTACATGCTGAAATCCCATTTAACAAATTTGAGGACCCATACTTTGAACGATGGATGAAAACTGTTAATCCAAATTACTGTTGTGTGAAGCGTCAAACTGTTCGCAATGATAGTTTTAAGAAGTATGAGAAAATGAAAATGGATCTTCAGATTGAGCTTGGTAGCCTAGACTCTCGTGTGTGCCTCACATCTGACTTATGGACGTCAGTTCAAAACTTAGGTTACATGGTTATAACAGCACACTACATAAATGCTGACTTCAAATTGAAGAAAAAGATTATAAGTTTCAAGGAAGTAAAGTACCCACATACAGGAATCGCGATTGAAGAAGCCCTTGTGAGCTGCCTAACAGAATGGGGCATAAGAGAGAAGGTCTTTACTTTGACAGTGGACAATGCGGGTAACAATAATAGAGCATGCGAGGTTTTTGTAGAATATCAGAAGCGTGAGTTGATGCTGGAGGGTGCACATTTTCATGGAAGATGTTGTGCACACATCTTGAATATCTTGGTTCAAGATGGTATGAACATAATTCATGACGCGATAAGAAAGCTTCGCGAGCTCTTGAAACACATAGTTTCCTCACCATCAAGAATCCAAGCCTTCAATCAGATTGCAATTGGAGTTGGTCTTCCTACAAAACGTGGGATTGCCCTAGATATTCCAAATCGGTGGAATTCGATATTTAAGATGGTTAGAGAAGCATTGAAATACAAGGTGGTCCTCAATAGTTATGCACATCAGTATGCTGAAAGTTCTCCAAATGAACAAGAATGGTCACAAGCTGATGCAATATGTGAGTTCCTAAAAGCTTTTGAAGAGGCTACAAATTTGGTGTCGACTGATAGGACTCCGATTGCACAAATGTTCTTGCCTTTAGTTCTTTTTATCTGCCATTGCTTAAATGATCCGGCTTGGCAAACAAGTATAGTGCTAAAAGATGTAGCTGCTGCCATGAAGATTAAATTTGAGAAGTACTGGGGCGCTGATGTTGATGAGTCTAATCCATTTAGTCTTCGCAAAAAAGACTATGATTTTAACCTTGCAATTGCTATTGCCACATTATTAGATCCAAGAAGCAAAGGTGAATAAGTGGAGTTCTTTTATCACAAGGTTTGTAGGAATGTGGGTCAAGCGAACACATGTCTTACAGCTGCTCTTGAGTGGATGAGGAAATATTTTTCAGTGTATGAGAGGCGTGTGATGAAAGATGGTTCATACTACATGACATATTCACCTGCGGCTAGCAGCAGCCTTGTGGGCTCACCGGTTCTTGGGAAAAGACAAATCGAAGAAGAGTTTGAAAACTTCAGGTCAAGTCGGAGAAGGGCTTGTGCACCAAAATCTGAAATTGACACCTACTTCAAAGAAGAATATGTGGCGGACAACAACAGTTTTGATATTTTGGTCTGGTGGAAGACACATGCTGAAAAGTATCCTGTGCTTTCAACTATGGCACGGGATTTTCTTGCGATTCCTCTTAGCACTGTATCTTCTGAATCTGCCTTTAGCCTTGGAGGTAGGATACTTGGAGAGGCAAGGAGTTCACTAACCCCTGAAATGTTGGAAGCTCTTGTTTGTGGAAAAGATTGATCGTTCCTGGAAAAAGATGTGGGTATGAATAATCAGGTACAACATTGGTTCACTTTTTTTGTATTTATTTGTAGCATATAGGTCTGTTCTGTTTTTACTAAAAAGCCTCTTAAATAGGTGGAACCAGCTGAGCCGGCGGGGCCTTAACCTTGAAGGTGTTAGCACAAATCTGTAGTCAAGAATGGTAAAGAGTTCTCTTCTGAAATTTTATACATGCATCCCTTTTTTAAGTGCAGTTTACTTGTGCTATGCATAATTTAGATTTAATAAGTATATTGTATACTGATTACTACCTGCAACTTCATGGTGATTACTACCTGCAGCAGATTTTATTAATGATTTTTTAGAAGTGTATATCATTTAATGGTTTGTCTTAGTTGCATAAATAAGTACAGGATGCTCCAGTTACCTCACTGTTTTTTATCTCACTATTAGTTCAACACTGATTGTTCACTATGAGTTAAGCTCAGTAGGTTCTTTCATTTAGCGTTGGCATTTTAAGTAGTACTAGAGCTGAGCCATATACACATTGCTATTGCTGTTCTGAAAACTGACATTGCAGCAGGACAATGTTTATTTATTTCACTTTTGTGTGTCTCTATTTCTTTTACTTTTGTGTTGACTGAATGTTCACCTTGGTCACTGCCCACTGGAGTTAGTTTCATGATAGAAATGGACATTGCTGTAATCAGCTATACATTACATTGTCTGCAATTCTAGAAGAATGCGCGGTGGTAGCAATAGTTCAGATTTCAGGTTTGATGTTGTGGTAGCAAAAGTTCAAATTCAGAACTTTGCATTTGCATAGAAACTGTTCATTACATATTACACAGAAACTAAAACTTTAGTCTCAGTTAATATGTCGTTTAATGATTTCTGATCTGACTTAGTTGGAGGTTATCAGTAGTAGTGAGGGTAGGTTGTTCTTTGTAGTAGGCATGATATAGAGTTATCCATCCTCAGGCTATCATCTCGTTTTCTTAAAATTTCAGCTAATATGTCGTACCAGTAATATTCTAATTGGTAGAACTCAATGTGCAGTTCTCTTCGGAGTTTAATCCAGTGAAGTTTAGAACTCACTGCTTACATGCTTGTCAAAGCACTCCAAAGTATATTGGCACTCAAAGAGGTTGATGCCGTTTAGAAGCTGGTCATGTCCTTTCTTAACGGCTTTGCGATGTGGGGGATATTTCAAAGAGGGATTTGAAATCTAGTCTTTTTTCTGTCCACTGGATCATGATATCTGACCATTGATGCAAGACAGATTTGGCTGATGCGCATTCCTCTGTTATATGTTAACTAGCAAATGTTTAATTTGTACCTGCCTAGTTATCTTATTGTGTTTCAATCTCAATTCAGGAAGCAGATCAGTGAACTTTCAATGAAGCTTTAGCTGGATGGAGTTATGCTTGGCATGTTGAGTCTTTTTTTCATTAGCACCATTCTCAAAAGAAAAAAAAAGATGTATAAATTATTGTCTAGTTTCCTAATTTGTTTGGAGCTGTAATTTTTGTTTCTTAATTTGTCAAATTCTTCTTTCACCTAATTTGGAATTGTATAATCCGTTCTCTTTGGCTATTATTAGCTTTGCTGCTGTTATTTAGCTTGCTTCCCTGTGTACAGAGCGGCCCTTCCGTCTGTGTACGTTATTTAACTTTGCTTGTTGTTTATCTGGTTCCTTCCGTCTGCAATCTGCAGAGCAAGTTTATACACGTACGTACGCAACCGTGGGTTAGGAAATTGGCTATACCCATGGGTTGCCAAATGGATTGAGTTTATTTTGTACAGTACGGGCTGAAAGAAGAAGAAGTCGGGGGGCTGAGGGTTGGCTTCTGCAGATTACGGATAGGATTGGAGTGGATTTATTTTTTAATGAATTCTAGTATGGATTGGTGTGGTTAGGGGTTGGATTTCAGCCAACTAGCAGAGTGATTCGACCAAAATTAAACCAACATGTTATCCTCGACACCCTTATCATTATCAACTATCACCTTTGTCCGAAGCACCAACTCGTAGTCGTAGGTATAACATCATCGGTCCGTACGAAGGTCCTTGGCCCGTGAAGTCACACACTCCAGCCACGGAGGGCCAAGGCATGGACTATGGAGGCGGTCCGCTCCAGCTGGAGCCGCGGCCCAACCAAGGCTGATGCTCCGAGAACGCCTCATGAAGGTTCCTACGTGTTGGATACAAGCCGGCAACCACTGTTGTCTTAAATAATAAGTTCCCAACTGTTATGAATGGGATAGTGTATCAGAGAAAGGCGAAAGAAGGGAGGGGGCGACAGGAACTGTTGGCGCGCCCACGATCCCAGCGTCGACCATGCCAAAAATATAAGCCGAGGAATAGGGGTAGCGGTTGTGTTGTTTTTGTGGGTGCGAATTGTATTAGCATCTCCAAGAGTTTGCCAAAACTCACTTGTCAAATCTTGTGATTTGGCAAGTTGCTAAAACATATGGCAAGTAAAATTTTATAGTCTCTCCAATAGTTTGCCATATGGACTTGCCAAAACTTAAAAAGTAGGCCCACTTCCAAACCTCCGTCAACTAATTTTGTTCGACGCTTCACATGGCCGCCCACGACACTCCTCGCCTGGCGCCCACGACTCCTCGCCTGGCCGCGCGCCGGCACACATCGCCGCTTCCTGTAGCCGCCCAAATATCATCCTCCGCTGGCCCCCAACATCGATCTCTCATCCGGCCGGCAATCCAGTTCATCGAGCCAGCACCAGCTTCAACTTCTCCAAGAATGTTCGACAAGAAATTTGGGTCATCTACTTGCATCTCCATTCCTATAAAAAAAATACAACTACCACTAATTAACAAGAAGAACTAGGTTGCTGTTTTGTTTCAGTAAAAAAAACAAATCAAGGCATGAATGGTAGATGAATCTACCGCTACCACATACGAAACCTAGCACGCAACAAAAATCAACCCTATCAAAATCATTCAAGGCATATGAAGCATCATCGCTGAATCCAATCAAAGCATATGAACCATCATCGCTGAACCCAATCAAGGCATATGAACCCTAGGGGAACCAAATCAAGGCATGGAGTTGGACTGAGATTAGATCAAGGATGACGTACCTCAGGAATCGGGAGTAGGGCGGCCACTGCGACTGTGTCTGTTCGAGTCCAGGAGGCACTTCGCGATGGGATCTGGATCCAGTCCTCGCGAGGAAGACGCCGGCGCAGCTGGCTCTTCGAGTCGCGCCAGGGATATCTGAAGCGGTACGAGGCCTGCGTGGCTCGGGAAATGCAGGGTGAAAGTTCCATCTGCACGCGGGAGAGGAGGCGGGGCCGGCAATTCACGCGATGGCAAGTCCCCTACCGCGTGCAAATATGCGCGTGAACGACCGGTGGATGGCAAGTTGGGAAAATTTGCCAAGCCATATGCCAAACCGTTGGAGTTTGTTTTTTCTAGTTTTGCCAAAAAACCAAGGATAGTAAGTGGTTTTGGCAAACTCTTGAAGATGCTCTGGGTCAATCTGTTAGGGTAAGCAGAGCAACAGAGTTGTTGTCCCCTGCGTTTAGATACTCCAGTTTCCCTTCCGAAAGCACCGGCACGACGATCATCGTGGAAGCATCGCCATCGGCCAGCCACCACCACTCACTCTTATAGTCTTAATAGTCTCTTACATCGCTGGGCTCTACTATTTTGGTGTCGGAGATGGACAGCGACCAGAGGCTGCCGGCAGCCACCGTCAGGTAAGCGGAGGCCTTTGTAAGATTATTCATGCATGTTTCGGTTTAAACTAAATAAACTTGAGAAGGAAAAGAACTACACATAGTTGCAGGCATCCCACGGGGCAGCGCGTTGCTTTCAGAAGTACTACTATGTAATGGAAAAACGGGCGCCTTATCTACATGTAATAAATTCGGCATTATGGATGAACAAGTGCCTTTGTCTACGTACTGTGGACCATGCCCAAAACCTTTCATGAGCACAAGACACTGCTGAACCACAGAGGCAAGATTCACAAAACCAGAATGGCATCCCGAGTCCCAACTGTAAAAAGTAGAAAGCGCGGCCCAAAAGCAAACGCAAAAGTCGGTACGTGTGCAAGTGGATGCTCAATGTCACAGCCTCCAATGACTTGGGTTTTTTAGATTATTATATACTCCAACTGAATGTCGGTCGGTAACACAACTGAATGAATATATCCAAACACAACTGAATGTCGCTGACCACTGCAAGTACATGCATGATCGAGGTGATGATGGAGCTGGAGAGCGACGAGGTTATTGATCACTTCACTGTTGTTCCTGACGGTCTCCTCCTTCTTGGCATGACGAAGATCCTACATAGATTGTTTGAGTTTCTGCCAGAAGACTAGTTTAATTATCAGAAAAGCTACCACGGAAGTCCGCTTTTGAGAAAATAATTTTTAAAAGCCGCTTGCTTTTTTCAAATAAATATATAGTCAACTTCTGAAGCTTGCTTCTCAGAAAGATTTCTTTTTCGATTTGCCCACTGCTTTAAATTTGTGCGAAAGCCATTAAGAGCAACTCCAACAGTTTGCCAAATTTTACTTGGCAAATCTTGTGATTTGTCAACTCCCAAAATTATATGGCAAGTAAAAGAACAACCTCTCTCCAACAGTTTAGCATCCTTGACTTGGTAAAATAAAAAAATGAGGAAACCCCTGGCCTCCAGCGCGACGAACTGCTGCTGCGGCACGACTTCGGCAATGTGCTGGTGCCGCTGTTCATCGCGTCGCGGCATTACGACGGCGAGGTCCAGCTCCTGATCAGCAACATGAAGCCGTGGTGGCCGCGTACAAGACCATCCTGCAGCGGCTGTCCAAGTACGACGCCGTGAACCTCGACGTCGATGACGCGCACCACGTGCGGTGCTTCCCGCACGTCACCGTGGGGATCCACATGCACAACGGCGTCCTGGGGAGAGGCCGTCCGGGGAGGCGGCCGACGAATCTCGCGTACGGGGCGCCCGCGGCCGGCGAATCGCGACGAGTACGATGGAGTGGCGGCCGACGAATTGCAGCGAGGCCGACTCGGAATCGCAGCGAGTCCGACGGAGCCATCGCGGCAGCGAGTCCTCCGGCCGCTGCCGATGATATGGATGGCGCACGGGAAGAAGACGACGCGCGGGAAGAAGCTGCGCACGAGGGAAGGGGCGGCGGCGCGTGATTTTTCGCGGATGCGGAGTGAGGCCGAGCGCGGATATATGCGCGTCGAGAGGTGATTTTTCCGCACTTGGTAAAGATGAGGAGGAGAGATGGGGAATTGTTGGAGAGTGTTTTTTTGTGACTTTGCTAAAAATAAAGGATTGAGAGTAGGGATGGGGAGCTGTTGGAGTTGCTAAGCCCGAACAAGCAGGGCCATGGCCATATATAGACACCATCAAGGGATCATGCTTAATTTGGTTGCTATTCTCCTCTGGAAGTTTTCAAATGGACACAATATTTTTCTGTTCTAATAAAAGAAGGTTGTGTATGCAGAACTCTGTAAAGCCCTATTTGTTTTAGCTTAGCATTTTCAAATGGACACAATATCTCAAGTTGTGCGATCAGCTTTGTACACAGATTTTAACAAACTAGCTTCCCAGGTTGGGGTTATTGCAATCCACTCTTCGATGGCTTCTTACACACTGTAACATAGTACGTACTTATCCTCATGCCAGGGTTGTGTGAGGTTTGCTTTTCTGTGCTGATTTTTTACTTTCTCTATTTTTTAGAGATAAATAAATGTGAGCTACGGTGCAAAAGTAAACACATGCTATATAGATACAGTGCTAGTTTTAAGATTTCCCTTGACACTGGAAGAAATGTGGCCATTACATTCAGAACAAGTGGAGAATGAACTACCAAATAATTTTACTTCCAAAACAGAGGAGACCCAGAGCAAGCAGAACAGAGGAAAACATTACCAGTGTACGAGGAGGATGCTTCGATAGTTGTGGCACTGGAACTAGGGTGGTCGTCGCGCAAGGAAAGCCCGTTGAAGGCACTGCTGAAGGCAATTGCTAGGTTGTCATGTTGCGACGGCTCATAACAGTCCATTGCCTCTTGTTCAGCTTCAGCTTTGGGAGGTGATCCGGAACTGAATGTGAAGCATGGCGGCACGAATGCCCCCTGTTTCTGTGGAGCAGAAACGTGTCGAGGCCCCAGAACATCATAGGTTGCTGCGGCCGCCCCTGCCAAATGATAAAAATATAAGCCAACGGCATTGTAGTAGCGGTATTTACTCCATACGCATGGAACACGAAGCGTTTTTTGCAAGCGAGACATCATCAAAACAGATGTCCTGCGTGGTTTGATTCTGTGCTGGCTCCTTCGTTCTGTTGAGTTGCGATGGCATGCATACTCAAACAGGTACGTGCTGTTCGTAAACTAAAGCCATGCACTGAACACAAGTACGCGCTGTTCGTAAACTAAAGGAACTATTTCACGTTCAACAATATAGGTGGTTGCTCATTACCAGAAACATTCAAGTCCAGCAAATCTTCTGCTTCGTCACCGCCAGAAACATTCAGGTTCAAGTCAGGCAGCTCGGGTTGATCGGCGTCAAGCCGTTCACCCCCTTCATTCGAAAAGAAGTCGTCTTTTGTTAAAAAAAACAGGTCATAAAAACGTGAAATGTACAGAAAAATTAGTAGAAGAAAATAGAATACTACCTTCTTCATTCGGTTCCCAGAACAAGTGGTTCAAATAAACCTCGACGGCAGTGTTCCACTTCTCCAAAGCGCCCTCTTCATCATCTTCTTCAACCACCGGATCATTGAGATCAATTTCCAGAACTGACACTGGTTCATTTAGATCAATTTGTAGATCTGGAGGTGGGTCTGCCAAGGAAGCGAACTGATCACGATGAAATAACTGTGCACGGGAATTTATAGATACGCGAAGCGCGCGTACGTACATGCTGGAAGCGCGGGACGCCACTAAACAGCGAATGTTCACCGGATTCAAATTTGGTGAACAAGACTTTTCATTTTTCACAAAAAAAAACTGCAACTTCCTTTTTTTTGAAGTTTTCCATTTTTGGTAAAAAAATTTCCGTAATTTCTTTTTTTGAAAGTTATAAAAATTATACGCATAACTTTTACGTATAACTTGTGGAACAACACTACTACACAAATGATTTTGTAAGGTGGTGCACTTTTATATTAACCGAGACGATCGCAAAATCCAACCGTCTTCTAAAATACCTGACGATTAACGGAGGCGGTCGATTTTATTTACGGCGGCGGCCAGCAAATAACCGCCTCTGAAAATGGATTAACGCACAACCGCCTTCAAAAATGATCTATTTTTGGAGACGGTCGTCCTAAGGCAACCGTCTTCGTAAATCCATTTTCAGAGGCAGGCACGCCTTCAAAAATGCTAGCCCAACTCTGACCTAGGCAAAGCTCGTATCTTTCCTTGTACCGGGCTCATATATAAGCCAGACACTTAGGGTTTCTCAGTCATTTCTCTCCCTCCCTCCCGAGCCCCTCCCCACAGCCGCCAGTGCCCATTCCGGCTCCCTCGAGCCTGACCCTCTCCCTCTCCCTCCTGACTCCCTCCCCGTCCACAGCCGGTGCCCCTCTCCCTACCTCACGAGCCTACCCCTCTCTCTTCCCCTGAGCTCCTTCACCGGCGGCGGTGGCGCTCGCTCCTCCCACGAGCTGCTCCACCGGCAGAGGCGCTCCTCGGACGGCCAGAGCGCCCTCCTCCCTTACCTGCTCCACCGGCGCTCGCTCCTCCCCCGAGCTGCTCCACTAGCGGTGGCGCTCCCCTGGCGGCCGGCGCGCCCTCCTCCCCCATCTCTTCCTCCACAACCGTGGTGGCTGGATCTGATGCTGGTGGCCGGATCCGCGATAGTGGTGGCCGGATCCGGCAAAGGTGCATCCGGATCGAGCAACGGCGGTGGCAGATTGAACAACCCTGGCGGCGGCGGCACACAGCTCAGATCCAAGCCCAGGCCCAGTTTGGGCTGCAGGCTTTCTCTTTTTTTGTTTTTTATTTATTTATAGAGCCAGGCAAAGCAACCCCTCCATTAATATGAATTAATCATGACCTTTCATTGAAGGCTGATGCCCGCCTCCGTTAATCAAAAGTGCACACCTCCAATAAGCTTACTGTAGTAGTGCAAACTTCATATAACTTATACATATAGTTTATATACATGACTTCGACGTATACCTTCAATATAACAAAGTTACGCACTATATATATATATATATATATATATATATATATATATATATATATATATATATATATATATATATATATATATATATATATATATATATATATACCTTAATACTTAACAAAGTTATACGCATAACTTTTACGTATAATATTTCGTGAAACAAACTTATCAACCTAACTTCTTAGAAAGACATAAAAATTATACACAAAACTTTTATGTATAACTTGTTTATATAACTTAGATTTATAATTTGATGAATGACTTAGATGTAAAGTTGGACGTATAATTTATATTCAAGAACTTAGATGTACAAATTAATATCATAACATATTAATAGAAATATGAAAACTATGCATGAAAATAACTATGTAGTATGACTTATTTGTATATTAAATTACGTAAAAACTGTATCAAAAAAGTTATGATAAAAAATTATGGTGATAAGTTTTGTTCCGTAAAATGTTATATTATCAAAGTTGTCAGTATAAGTTGTAGAAATAAGTTATGTCACGTAACATATATGTATAACTTTGTTGCTTTCTAAAAACAGAAAGTTGTGGATATTACTTTTTTTCCAAATAAGGAAAGTCGCGGGAATAGCTGATCGTTCGTTGGATTTGAATCCAGTTTTTAATGACCACCATAATGGAATTGGGTTATATAATAGAGCAATACTGTAGTTTAAATAAATGTGTACCAATGATCGATGAGCACAGTACCGTAGTTTTAGGATTTCCCATGACTAGTCTAGGCAGAATATATAATATAAGCACATCCCATAAGTCAAAAGCAGTAAGGAAGAAACAAGGCCAGTATGTACATTCAGAACAAGAGGAGAATGAACTGCCAAATAATTTACTTTGGAAACAGAGGAGATCCAGAACAAGCAGAATAGAGGAAAACATTACCAGTGTCCGAGGAGGCTGCTTCGACAGCTGTGGCGCTAGAACCAGGGTGGTTGTCGCGCAAGGAAAGGCCGTTGAAGGTACTGGTGAAGGCATTTGCTAGATTGTCATGTTGCGACGGCTCATCACAGTCCATTGCCTGTTGTTCAGCTTCAGTGTGGGGAGGTGATCCAGAACCGAATGTGAAGCAAGGCTCCTGTTGCCGAGGAGCAGCAATGAGTGGAGGCCCCAGAACATCAGAGGTTGCTGGGGAAGCCCCTTCCAAATTATGAAAATGCAAGCCAACGTCATTGTCAAGTTTCTGTTAGGGGCAATGCTACGGTACAAATTTTACCTATAAGGAGGTAAGATCTCAAATCAATCTGAGTAATCGATTTTTCATATTTTATGAATACTTAATAAATTAAAAAAAATCAGGAAAACAACCTAGAAAAAGAGAAGAAAATTCTCTTGATCTCGTAATCATGGGATAACATGGAAGCGGGCCTTCGTATACATGCATGATGATGATTCAAAAAAATGTGTTATGCACATGAAAAAGATTAGCAACCAACGGAAAATAAACACACATATGACCAATGAGCGTAGTATCGTAGTTTTATTAGGATTTCCTCTGACTAGTCTAGGCGGAATATATATAATATAAGCACATCCCATAAGTCAAAAGCAATAAGGAAGAAATGAGGCCAGTACATTCAGGACAAGTGGAGAATGAACTGCCAAATAATTTACTTTTCAAAACATAGGAAACCCAGAGCAAGCAGAACAGAGAGATACATTACCGGTGTCCGAGGAGGCTGCTTCAACAGCCGTGGCACTGGGACCAGGCTGGTCGTTGCGAAAGGAAAGGCCGTTGAAGGCGCTGCTGAAGGCATTTGCTAGGCCGCCATGTTGCGATGGCTCATAACAGTCCATTTCCTGTTGTTCCACTTCCGCGTTGGGAGGTGATCCAGAACCGAATGTGAAGCACGGCGGCACAAATGCCTCCTGTTGCTGAGGAGCAGCAATGAGTGGAGGCCCCAGAACATCAGAGGTTGCTGGGGCGGCCCCTGCCAAATGATTAAAATGTAAGCCAACAACATTGTCAAGTTTCTGTTAGGACATGGACTTTGTAAGGGGCGTGACATTAGAACAAACAAAGCTTTTTTTTTTTAGAAAATGGAATTGTTTCCGACCCCTGTGACCGCACACAGCCAAGTTTAGAACATTAGAAGCTGAAGGAACAATCACATAATTAAAATGCGTCCTGGAACAGTTTGTTTGGTAGGCATAAATAAATGCATATAAAACCATACCTGAAGTTCCCTTGACGCGACCAGGAATCTCTGGTGCACCCTGAACCAATTCTCGTCCACAGATGGTGGCGCCCTGGCGAGCTTTCGATCGGCGTCGTTGCTGGCCATGTCGACGGCCAAGGTCAGGGGAGGCGCTGTGATGGTGGATGGTGATGGAAAGGTCCGTGGGTAGTGAAAGTGCTGCAGTCAACGACTGGCCAGTGTTGTCGTCCGTGGTGGGGGAGCTCATCTTGTCATCACTACCTTCAAATTTGCATAAACACACGGCGATTTTAGTATAGGAGCAACAGTCATGTTGGCATGATTTGAGGCGATGAAAACTCAAGAGATAAAACAAACGTTGGGATGGAGTTCTGGTTCCTGTGACTGAGATGAAGAATCAATACCCATTGGAAATATGTTTTTTTAAAAAATTACCCAACTATGGCATTATAAAAAAATAGTAACTCCTAATTTTGCATCTAAATTATCCACATCTACCATTATGAAAGATAATTCAAAATAGCCCCCTTAAATTTGTATATAAATTATTCATCACTGTGATTATCAACAAATAATTCTAAATAACCCCTTAAATTCGAATCTAAATCACCAACCTCTACCATTATGAAAGACAATTCAAAATAACTCTAAATTACCACCTCTTTTATTATGAAGATAATGCAAAGTAACCACGTTTGCATTCAGATTACGTGTATATGCCATTATATATGGAAGGATATAAAATAGCACATTTTAATTGTATCTGAACTATCAGCCTCGTTCATCACAAAAATAAACAAAAGTATATCTCCAATCTACATATAAATACTAATATAAGCTATCACGACAAATCGTTCAATATGTATAAAGTTTGATGTATAGATTTATAAATAAACTTCTACAGTTATAAGTAAAAAAGTAAGCATAATGCTAAATTCTGCCACATAGACCAAGTAAACATATACATTGTGATAATATTTATTTTAATAGCTTAACAAACGTGAAAAAATGTTCCCTTAACAAAACACACAACAATGATACGAACAATTCACTTTAACTTGTATGAATACTCCACATGATAATAAATTTTATAAGTTGTGATTCTAAATAAGTTTATATGCTTTGATTGAAACATTATGTCATATCAGTATTAATAATTTACTTTTAAGCACTCTATGTTTTATAAAACAATGGTACGTACTACACATATAATTATTTCATATAACAAATTTAACATGCTGAGTATCAGGTGCAAGCTAAAATTACTATTTATGCCTTTATAAGAACAAGAGGGTAACCTATGACCAATAATCTTTTTTCAAATAATGCAAGTTTGAATGAAAGAAACAACAAGCACAAGAGTTTCAATATTAACATGTTGATAAAACATTTGCAACAACTAAGTTAGAAATTTGAAAGCTAAATATAGATTCATGGTGTCACAAAAAGGATGCAAGAGCTTATATAACTTAAGCTTAGGTTTCAACTAAATACATATCACACTAGGAGAAAAAACTTATAAATTGTAACTAAATGTCTCCAATGGAGCCTTCATGTCAATCCTCATAAAGCTCGCTAGAAACAAAAATGTAAATCTTAGAAATTTTAACAAAAATCAGAAACATTTGGCCATCAATTATGTAGACTCTAATCACCATTGATAATAATATATATTGGATCTATTCAATTTTCTAAATAATTATCCTCCTCTACGATGTTGTAAATCGTCATAAGGTAACCCATGAATTTCTATTTCAATTATACACCTATGTCACTAAGAAACCATCTAAAATAAACTTAGTTGCATCTAATTATACCAGCATGCTATTATGATAAATAATATATGTAACCCCTTAAATTTTCACCTAAATTGCCACTTCTATCATTATTAAAAACCTAAAATATTCCCTCAATTCTACATATAAATTATCAACAATTTCTATTAGAAAAATTGTTTAGATAACTATAAAACATATTTATGTTACCCACTTATATTAATATTAATATATTATACAGGTTGTGTCATCATAATCATATAGATCAAGTACACATGCATGCCATCGTAGATACAAGTTGTGTCATCATATAGATCAAGTACACAAGAATGCCATCATAGTAAAAACATGGCGCGGGTTTTAAATGATTGTTTATGCTATCGTGGTACATAAGGGTGTAGTCTAGCTAAAGTCCTTACTTTAAAAAGTATAAAAGAAGTGTTAATAAAAGATACATTAATCACAAGAGCTTTAACTTAACTTGAGGATAAAAATATGTAGAAACCTATAAGACAAATATTTGAAAATCAAAATCTAGATTTATGACGCCATAAGATATGTGGTGCAATAAGAGCTACCATTGTTTAAGCTAAGCTTCCAACTAAATGCATGTTATATAGAAGTGTCATTTAAACAAAAAAACTATAGATATGGATGAAAAAAATGTAGATCAGTAATTTGTAAGTCAAAAAACTATTTGATATGGATGAAAAAACATACATATATATATTAGTAATTTATAAGTTTATAATAAGGAAAAAGTCTACTTAATCCCCTAAACTATCAGCTAATGTCTAACCTACACCCCCAACTATAAAACCATCTATTTTACACCCTGAACTTTTCAAAACCATTCAAATTACACCCTGGAGCGGTTTTTGGATGGTGGTTTTGCTACAGTAATCATGGTTTTGCTACAGTGACAGCGGTTTTGACTTTTTCTTTTCTTTTTATTTCCGCTGAATCTTTGAAAAATCATAGTAAATCACAAAAAAATTATAAAATAGAAAATCTAATTTTGTTGGACTCCATATGAGTAGATCTACACAATGAATATATAATATAGTATGCTTTAGTACAAATTTTTTCTGTAGCTTTAAATTAGTTAGAAAATCAAATTTTGTCTGTAATTAATTGGAATAATTCATAGCTACAGCTTCTATAGTCCAATTGTGATGAAATTTTTATGATGGGGTTATTATTATATGCTTGAACTATAGTAAAAATTTCATACTCATTGAATCATATATAACTTAGTTATAAATTTATTTAGGTTTATGTTTAGGTTTATGCTTGTTAAATATAAATAAATCTATAACTAAATTATACACGATCCAGTCAGTATGAAATTTTTACTACAGTTCAAGCATACAATAATTAGTTCACTATAAAAAATTAACCACAATTGAACCATAAAAGCTGTAGCTATGAATTATTCCAATTAATTACAGACAAAATTTGATTTTCTAACTAATTTAAAGCTACAGAAAAAATTTATACTAAAGCATACTATATTATATATTCATTGTGTAGATCTACTTATGTGGAGTCCAACAAAAATAGATTTTCTATTTTATGATTTTTCTGTGATTTACTATAATTTTTTAAAGATTCAGCGAAAATAAATAGGAAAAGAAAAAGGCAAAACCACGGTTGCAAAACTATGGTTACTGTAGCAAGACCGCCGTCCAAAACTGCTCTAGGGTGTAATTTGAACGATTTTGATAAGTTCAGGGTGTAAAACAGACGGTTTTATAGTTGTGGTGTAGGTTAGACACTAGCTGATAATTTAGAGGGTTAAGTAGACTTTTTCCTTTATAATAACTAGATAAAGACTACGTGGTACCTGTCATGCCTATTGTCAAAAATTAATAAAGAGAAAATATACAATTTCATATAAATGATTTTATTAGCCAAAGGTATTAAAAAAAACTAATGCTTATGTATCCTAAGATACTGCATGTGCGAGAGCGTAAGTTAATGGACTAGTACATAACAAATAATAACTAATGCTTATGTATCCTGATATAGTAGCATGTACGAGAGCATGAGATTGATGGACTAGTATATAGTTAATAAGCACATCCCATAAATCGAAAGGAGAAAGGAAGAAATGTGGCCAGTATATTCAGAACAAGAGGAGAATGCACTGCCAAATAATTAACTTTCCAAAAGAGAGGAGACCCACCAGTCCCAGAGCAAGCAGAACAGAGGAAAACATTACCGGTGTCCAAGGAGGATACTTCAACAGCCGTGGCACTGGAACCAGGGTGGTCGTCTCGCAAGGAAAGGCTATTGAAGGCACTGCTGAAGGCATTTGCTAGGTCGTCATGTTGCGACGGCTTGTAGCAGTCCATTGCCTGTTGTTCCGCTTCTGTGTTGGGAGGTGATCCAGAACCGAATGTGAAGTACGGCAGCATGAATGCCTCCTGTTGCTGAGGACCAGCACTGACTGGAGGCCCCAGAACATCAGAGGTTGGGGAAGCCCCTGGCAAATGATTAAAAGTCAACGGCATTGTCAAATTAGAAATTCGAAGCATGGACAGTGTAAGGCGCGCGACAGTGGTACATACAAAGCTAAAGGAAAACATTGCCAAATAATTTAATTTCAAAACAGTGGATCAATGCTTAATTTGGTTGTATTCTCCTAGGAAAGTTTTCAAATGGACACATTACTTTTCTGTTCTAATAAAAGAAGATTGTGTATGCAGAACTCTCTAGTTAAAGCCCAGTCTGTTTTAGCTTAGGATTTTGGATTGTACTATTCTACAGCTCCAAATTGAAACAAACGGGCAGCTTTGTACACAGATTTGAACAAACTAGCTTGCCGGGTTAGGGTTATTACTATTACAACTCAGTAGCTTCTAACAGACCGTAGCACATAGTACATATGCCAGGGTTTGCTTTGTGTGCAGTATTTTCCCTTCATTGGTCAAACATTATGAGGTTTGCCAGGTTAGGGTTATTGCAATCCATTCTCCAATGGTTTCTAACAGACTTTAACATAGTACATGTTTATCCCTATGCCAAGGGAGTGTTAGGTTTTATTCGCAAAAAAGGGAGTGTTAGGTTTGTGTTCTGTGCAGTATTTTCCCTTTATTAGAGATAAATAAATGTGGCTACGGTGCAAAAGTAAACGCATGCTATATACAGTGCTACTTTTAACATTTACCCTTACTATTCTGCCAAGTACATTCAGAACAAGTGGAGAATGAACTGCCGAATAATTTACTTTCAGAACAGAGGAGACCCAGAGCAAGCAGAACAGAGGAAAACATTACCAGTGTTCGAGGAGGTTGCTTGGACAGCCCTGGCACCGGAACCAGGGTGGCCATCGCGCAAGGAAAGGCCGTTGAAGGCGCTGCTGAAGGCATTTGCTAGGTTGTCATGTTGCGACGGCTTGCAACAGTCCGTTGCCTGTTGTTCTGCTTCCGTGTTGGGTGGTGATCCAGAACTGAGTCGAGGCCCCAGAACATCAGAGGTTGCTGGGGCAGCCCCTGTCAAATGATTAAAATTTGGCCAACGACATTGTCAAGTTTCTATTAGAACATGGACCGTGTAAGCCCTTGACCCGATCACATAAAACCCGCCCTGGAACAGTTGTTTGGTAGGCATAATACATATAATAAAACCATACCTGAAGTTCCCTTGGTCCGATCAGAAATCCCTGGTGCACCCTGAAACAATTCTCGTTCACGGATGGTGGTGCCCCGGCTAGCTTTCGATCGGTGCCGTCGCTGGCCATGTCGACCGCCAAGTTCAGGGGAGGCGCTGTGATGGTGGATGGTGAAGGAGAGATCCGTGGGCAGTGGCAGTGCTGCAGTCAACAGAAGAGAAAAATCAGCTGTGAACTGTCGACCTTCGTCTTCGCGGCCTAGGGATTATCGGTTGCATCTCTCACCTTCGGCTGAAGGGTAATGATCTGTTACAAAACTTGGAAGCTTTGGGTGGTTGTCAAGGTCTTTTTGAATGGCAGTTTCAACAAGCAAAATATTTAGTTCGGTGCCGAACAAAGAACACTTGACCTCTGTGAGTTGGGAGAGATGCTTGAGACCAAAATCAAGTGGACCATTACTCACAGAAATTGTTATATCTGCATCAAATTCAATATCGATGTGTTCCAGCTTTGGCATGGATCCAGCTTCAAACGTCAGCATGGGGATTCTGGGGCGGCTATACTCTGAACCGAGGAATGCACTGAAATGCCTCAAGTTTCTGTATCCATACCTGTTGATGATTAGAACACGTTGTTTGTCTGTTGAGGGTACGCCATCAACACTCTTTATTATTACTATCTCCAGTGTTATATCGACAAGAACTGGTAGGTCACCGAGAATACAAAGACTTTCCTGATCCAATTTCTTTATTCTCATATGTATTTCTTCAAGGTTGACAAGTGACTTCATCCAGCTTGGCACCCTTGACATGGGATTCATCCAGGAAATAATCTTTCTTAGGCTAGCAGAGCACCACGGCACCTCAAGGATGGCGTAATCTGAATTGAACATGACGCCAGGGTCTGCATCATCATGAGTATTAAATTGTATGAATAAAGTTTGAAGCTTATTTAGCCGTTGAAAAGAAGAAACCATCTTTTTTAGAAGATCCACGTAGCTTTCCTCGTCAATAATACCAGAAGTAGTGCAATACAATGTTATATCCAGATGCCTCATCTTGGTTAAATCGCCAATTTCTTCAACAAAAGTAGCTGCTGCCTTTGTGTGAATTGCTAACTCTTCCAATGCCTGCATATTTTTAATTCCACTGGGAAAGCAATCTACTAGCCGCGTAGGACCTATCTGTAGGTTGACAAGTCTTTTTAATCGAACTATAGCTGTTGGTAGTTGGATTATGTTGCAGTGCCCTATGTCAAGTGTTTCCAAATACTGTAGCGCTCCAATCTGTTCTGGGAGCTCAGTTATCGATGTCCTTCTCAGGCCCAAATACCTCAGCTGGAGTAATTCTCCAATGTTTATAAGATGATGGTTTCTTAATCTCCCACAATACGAGAAATCCAGGACACGCAAGAATCTAACACCCAACAAGGAACAAGGGAGTCCAAAACTAATAATTGACCGGACATTTGCATAATTCTGGTTCTTGTGTAAGGTCACATCTCTTCTACTCTTACCTTGCAGATTCAATCGACGAACCTTCATTCCTAGTGGAGGTGTTAGTCTTGGGATACCATGTACTACTGTAACAAGGTTGTCTTCGGTGGACTTCCACACAATGAAGTCAAGAACTGTATCATGGACACGACAACTGTTCACCTCACTAGTGCGCTCATTCATTTTACCCGGGAGGATTAAATTTCTATTGATGAGCTCAATAAAAGACTTCTCTCCTGATTCATACAAGGTGCATGTCGATTCGGCAGGAACGAACCCCTCTGCAACCCATAGTAGTACTAAATGCTTTTTATCAATTTCATAATCTTCAGGAAATATACTGAGATATAATAGGCAAGCTTTTAAATGATGAGGAAGATCAAAGTAACTGTGTGATAATATTCGCATCATTCCCTCCACAGTCAAATCTATCTCAAGTCCACGGCCAATAGAATCAAGTCCACGGCCAATAGAAGTTTGAACTTGATCCCACTTTGTGACTGAGTGAACTCCATTATGTGCTTTGGTAGCCAACAAACCAGATATTGTAATAATGGCCAACGGTAAACCTCCACATTTCTTCAAGATCTTATCAGAGACTTCTTTTAGGTATCCTGGGCATTCATTTTGGGGACCAAATATTCTGTTCTGGAACAACCTTTTTGAGTCATGTTCTTCAAGAGGCTTTGGTTGGTAAACCCAACCATTGGGATATAATGAGCAACATGCTTTGGCCACATTATGTATCCGAGTTGTGGTTAATATCACACTACCACAACTATTGCTTGACAATGCATACTTAATTGTGTCCCATGTTTCCACATCCCATACATCGTCGACTACAATGATGTGCCTACAACATTATTTGATAAAGCTATTTAGTATGGAAGAATACATTTTTAGTTCAAACAAATATTCCACTCATTGCAGAATATTTAAAATATATACTTAGGAAGAACAAAACTAAACTGCGCACAGGAAGTTCTGAATCAAAACTTAGTTACATTTGATGCAACAATTAGGCAGCCTATATATAGGCATAGTGGTGCAAAAGGAGTAGTATTATATCAGTATTAAAAAAATATTAATTTGTCGTAATTATTTTCTAGTTATTAACAATATGAAGAGTCAAATTCTTAGTCGAAATAGAAATCACAAGGCAAATTGCACCTCATGAATGCTCTCTTAGTAATAATTTAATGGGTTTTCTCCATATCAGGTGACTCATACTTTGTATTTGCATTCATCACATTTTCTAGCCCATCAGATCTAGATCCTACAATAACAAAGAAAGATACAGGGTGACTGATGTTTTGCAACAATAAAATCTAGATCGAACAATGAAAAAACAAAGGCACTCGATTCAACATATTACAAATTTGATTGGTGAATAAACAAAGGATGACGAGATCAATGAGAAGGAAAAATGATGATATAACTATGTCTCAAACCGTGGGTTTCCTTCAGCAGCATGAGAGCAGTAATTTATCTTAGAGGACGTTTGGATTCTTTCATTTGGAGGAATTGAAATCTACTTAATAAACTAGGCTATTTGGCTTGGAATTTGATATTTCACCACTTTCCAAAGTTCACAAATAAGTCTATCTCAAATTCATAGTGTGGGAGATGGAAATTGACTCTACAAATCATCATGTTATATTTATATTTTGTAACTTACAACACGTTCTTCAACTCGCTCCCTTACAGTAGAAAGACAAACACAAAGTATCTCTCTCGTATAGCCAACAATAATACAAATATAATCCATATACAACCATATTAGCTTACATAATATGTGTCTAAATTATAATTCTTAAAATGAATTCAATTTCAAGAATCCAAACGGGACCTTATGGAAAAGAATGCTCGAAGCTTTACTAGAGGAAATTAATATAGGTTTCTTAACCAAAAAATGGATGTGGCATGCTGAAAGTATACCTTTTTCCCCAAAGGATTTTATTGATTTCCATGATCAGCTGCTGTATGCTCCCTGCTTTTGTCATATAATAAGGTTGATCTGCATTCACCTGGCTGAGAATGGTTCTCAAAATCTTAAACATATCAGGTCTCCGTGATACCGACAAGAAAGCACTGCAGGGAAACTTATGCTTATTCTTTAGCTCTTCATACACTTGCTTTGCAAGGGTTGTCTTTCCAATTCCTCCAATTCCCACAATAGAGACCATCTTCGGTTGCTGTGATGAAATACCCCCATCATCCTTCGTCAGAAATGAAATTATCTCTTGTTTTGGTTGATCGATACCAACGAGCCTTGAAGCATCCTCAAATATGGCAAGAGCTCTCGGATCCACCATCACTTTGCTTCTCTTTGTATCTTGCTTGTAGTTTGCATGCCTTTCACTCACCACCTTGACATGGCCTTTCAGCTTTTCAATCTCCTTGGCAATCCGACGGCGGGCCTTGGTCTTGTCCAATTGGAGTAGCTTCTTGCATTTGGCGATGAAACCATCTGGTTTCGCCGGTGAGTCATCATCAACACGGACTTTGAAGTCATCGAGGCTGTCCTCGATGTCGTAGGAGAGCTCTCGCACCTCCTTCATCCACGCCTTGTCTTGCTCATTAGGATTCTCCTCTTCAGACTTGTCCAGAAGGAACGCGTGCATGGCTTCCAGGTCCTTTCTGAGAGACTCGACTTCACCATGCAGCCCCTTGTAACGCTTGTACTCGTCGCTGAGCAGAGCACCAAGCTTACGCAGGACGGGGCTCAAGGCTCCCGTCGCTGCGCTCACCAGGAAGTCCGGCATAGCGACTAGCTATACTAGAACAAGCTCAAAGCTTTCATTTGGTTTGGTCTGCGTGGTTCCATGGAAGCAGCCGCCGCCGCCGCTCTTTCTTGCACACAGCAGAGTGGGAGAGTCAGAGAGATGAGAGACTACTTGGGCCAGTGAGAGAGAACTGAAAGTCTAGGGTTATGTGGTGGACCGGTTGAGGCCATTTGGGCCTGCTGTTTCTTGGGCCGAAAGTGTCTTAGCTGCAGCTTAATGCAACTCATTTAGCGGCTATCTCCGGCTAAGTGCGGCTATTAGCGCCTTAGCTTGCTTAGCGCTAAAAGCTCATTCTCCTAGCTTTTGCCATCTCTAGCAGCTATCTCCGGCTATAGCGGCAGCTATAGCCGGAGATTTAAAACTTTGATGAGGATGCAGGTAGTAGGGGTTAGTAGGATTGATTCTCTGCAAGCCGTCCCTGATTAGTAGGTTTAGTAGGATACTCTAGACTAGATGCCATGGTTAGTAGAGTTAGTAGGGTTAGTAGGATACTTTAGACTAGATACCATGTACAAGAGTCCCTTGGTCTTCCAAGTTGCTGATGCACATGCTACGCTAGTCGCACATGCACTTGTGCATCTCTGATCTCTATGCGAGCAAATGGCATGCACATTCAAAGGCGCATGCTAGCCGCGCATAAAACACACTACCCGCTCTCTCTTGAGAGAGAGAGAATTGTCTCTGCTGGCACACAGAGCAAAGAAAGCTAACTCATCACTGTTTGAATTATGGATCCAAACTCTTTTGTAATTTTTCATTCTGCTCTTATTTTATTTTTATCCTTTTTTTTGTTTCTTGAAGCTTTGTACTTGTACTCCCCCGATACTGTTTTAAATTTAATCTTTTTCAGCAGGGGCTGCGGCCCTTCCTGTTCTCTCAAAACTTGATGCCAATCCTGAGATTGGATGTTACCCAGACAAGCACATTAATTTGCGTGGCTAATTTTTTTCGTACTTTGTGCATGCATCTCTGGTCTCCATGTGAGCAAATGGACGTGTGGAAACATTAAACTGAAAATAGTCAGATTAGGTGTAATGGCACGCACATGCTAACAGCACACATACGTACAACATTAGAGCTGATACTCTGCATCATTTTCCACAGATTCCCCCATGTTCTGTTGTGGTAAAATACCCCGATCCTCCTTCGTCAGGAATGAAATTACCTCTCGCTTTTGTCATCCATACCCATGAACCTTGAAGAATTCTCAAATGCAGCAAGAGATCTCGGATCTACAGTCACCTTGCTTGTGTTCATGACAGTCTCGCAGATCTTACGATTACAAAAAAAACAACAATAAAAAAATCTCACAGATCTTCTATCTTGCATTCCTTTCACTCACACCTCCCTGACTTGGACTTTCAGATGTTGAATCTGTTAGTTAACTTAGGATCATTCTAGGTGTAGATCAGTGGGTTGATTTGCTTGTATTTGAGATAAGCGAGTAGAACATCATAGAGATCATGAGAGAGAGAGAGTAAGAGAGAGGGGAAGGTACATACCGTCGGGCTTGATCGAGGAGCTCGAGGTAGCCTTGGCTTTAGTGGTGATGTCAACGCAGTCCAGTGATGGCGAAGAGGTGACGATGGAGACCGGCGATGGCACTTCCCGCCGCTGGCAGTGCAACCCTCAGGATCGGACTAGGGTTAGGACAAGGGGGGCACTAGCGGCAGTGAACCTCGTATCCTAAGCCTCTGGCCCCCACCTCCTCTTATATGCACTGTGCGACGGGGGTCCACCAGCCAAACACGGGCTGGGCGTCCCCGATCAGGACGCGAGATCAGGGCCCACACCTGACCGTTGGGCCAAGCATGATGGAGATCAAACTAACATTCTCCCCCTTATCTCTCGTCACTTTCTTCGTTCTTTAATTTCTTACTCAAAATTTCGATTCATATTTTTCTTGCTTCTTTCCTATTTCATTACAGATTAGTACATAGAACTGTCCCATCGTCACAGCAATTAGTGTCGCTAGACTAACAGCCACAATACACTTCTCTATTTTGAAATGAAACTTTCTTTGGGCCCTTTATTATCCAGAAATCATAGGCTATACCATAAACCCATGTCGATTGTGCATTCTCTGAACACACTGGGTGGTAAGCCTTTATAATCGGATATGCAAGTACTTGCTTTTTACTTATACATTCGAAAGCTTTTCAAAAAGATTCCGGACTTTCTCCTTCACAACGTCTAACTTTATGTCAATATGTTTGGCAGCACACTTGACCCGTTGTCATAGGAGTCAATTACTTTAAATGGTAATTGTTGTTGTATACCATTACCAATTCCAGGTATAAGTTAACCATTTCGCCTGTCCTATGAGCCTCATAACAAGTTATACTATATGTATGCATCATTGATGACACCACAACTATTTCTTTGGAGCTTTTCCACAATAAAACTCCAACTGCAAGTGTTAGCTACTATGTGGGTTTCATTAAACATCTCGCGAAATTCAACATTCTTGTACCCACAACCGTTTGAGAGTACTTGTTCTTTCTTAGTTATCATGAGGCTTATTAAATCTTTGCACAATTGCAAGACATTCTCAACTCCATTTCAGTGATCTATATCTGGACTGGACTTTCTGCCAAAATATCCCGGATAAATAAACTATGTTAGGGTAATATCATAGTTGTGCACTCATTAAGCTTCCAACAGCTGAAGCATATGGATCCATATTCATTTGATCTATCTCATGTCAGTTCTTGTAACACTAAAGTTCTCAAAACTATTACCCTTGACTATATGAACAGGCGTAGGTTCACTTGCATGCATACTTTGTTTCTTTACCATCTTTTCTAGGCATGCCTTTGTGATAATCCTAATACCCCTTTCATCTGTCTCGGTGAATTTCAATTCTTATAACAAGTCATTTCACCGGAGAACATTCTTATTGAGCCTCGAGGACAAGAACTTCTTCACATATAGTAGATTGACATCACTACTAGCAAGTAAGGTGTCATCCACATATACAGGATTAGAAAATGAATTTCCCATTCTATAACTTTGTACCGATGCAATTGTCCTCTCACTCTCTTTAACCTAAGATTTCTAGTTGACCCTTCAACTTGAAATGTCACTGTTTAGAGACTTGCTCTAGTTCATAAAATATTTCTACAGGTGGCATTCCTTTCGTTCTTTCTTTCCACAACAAAACCTTTAGGTTGTGCCATGTAATCATTTTCATACAAATCCCATTAGGGAATGTTGTCTTTACTTTCATCTGATGTAACTCAGATCATAATGTGTCACTAGCACTCATTGTAATCTATTCATTCGCTTCACGCAAAATCTTTTGATTCAAGTTGCGCTCTACATTTTTACATATTCCCTTTGGAGTCACATTTAGACCCATCACAACCTACTGTTTTGGCTCCTTAGGAACATTTCATCTTCCTTTGCTTCTTGCCACTGGGACGAGTGAACGTCTCTCATGGCTTCTTCAAATTAGGTAGGATTACCCTCCATTTGAATTTCACTAACATAGAAATATATGTTTTTCTTATTCTTTGAGACTTTCAGGGGCCTCAGCTACTAATATTTTTTTTACCTTTATTGTCAAAGGACAATTGATTCTTCAAGGTCCACATTATTCATGCTTCTTGCGGAGTTAGATCTCTTTGTACCATGCTCCCCCAGATTGTCCCATGTTCAAACTTTCTCATTTTGGGTTTATTCTATTAAAATCTATCTCATTTGGTGCTTTAAGCACCGCCTTAGTATTTCTTAGTCTCATTGCTATCTTCCTGTCGAACTGAAAAAGGTTCAGGAATTCAGCCATTTTTGTAGTTAGGGGTATCTTTATTATGACCGTTATACTCCCTCAACGATCACCTTCATCTTTTATAGGTCACTTTTTCTCTAAATACAAAGCATACAATGGGGAATATCTTTCAATTATCTTTCTGAGTTTCTTTTAATTGTCTTTCTATCTTTCTCAATTCATGTCACAATCCTCCCCTCAAAATATGGCACAAACTTTTCTGCCATAATTTTGAAACATTTATAACTCTTGTGAATGATGATACTTTGATTACTTACTTCATCCACATGATTACATCATGGAAGATGAAATTATTTCTTAATTCGTATGAGAGTATGTATTCTTTTTCCTCATTTCACTTCAAGAACTCAACAGAGTCCTTTTCATCAGTACTTCTGTAAGTCATGCTTGCATGTCATTCTTATCATGAGGTTCGTTTGCAATTTCCTTTTATTCTTAAACTCATACTAGGATAGCATAAGAGCTACCCTAAACATCTCTCCATGTACAGGATACACATCGTTATCTCACTTTCTCCTGCCATGCAGGACAAGTACTATGCCAATTTTACCCCACAATGCGGGTATTTTCTTAAATTTTATGCCGCCATGCGAGACAATTCCCTTGAAGGGACATAAATGCCAGGATTGGCTCATATTCAATCATCAAATTCAGGAATAAATCTGATATTCTTTAACACACATGCTTAATCCGACGTTGGTCAAATTAAACATGCATGTCACTCATTACAATTCATATCATGATGATAAAAACTAAAAATAATTAAATTATTTTTCATAGAGAGTACATAAAAGATATTTCTCAAACTAAACTCTTATTATTCTATTTTTTTTTCTTGGATCAATATCCCTAAAATCTTTGAAAAACTTTTCTTTTCAAGCCACTCTTAAAGAGGACATAGTCTCATGCAATGGCCTCCTTTCATATACTCAATTTGTCCTTAGGCTTTTCATCATCTGAGTCACAAGTACCCAGTGCTTTTCTTTCCTTTTTCTTTTCTGCCTTTAAGAACGAAAGCATGAAGATCTTTGTCTGAAAATTATTCAACAATAGTCATCATTAATGCTCATTAAACTCTGATTTCTTTATGTTCTATTCTATATCACCGTTGGACAGATATAGAATAAAATAACTTTCTTCTACATTAATTTTATATCACCGTTGGGCAGAAATAGAATAAATGCATAAAACTCATAGATAAAACTTATAAAATTTTCTATCAATAACTTTTGCT
Source organism: Saccharum hybrid cultivar R570 (assembly GCA_038087645.1). Taxonomy (NCBI): domain Eukaryota; kingdom Viridiplantae; phylum Streptophyta; class Magnoliopsida; order Poales; family Poaceae; genus Saccharum; species Saccharum hybrid cultivar. Next base: position 3,288,255 of record JAQSUU010000426.1, read on the forward strand.
AAAATTAGCAACATCATGAATACAATATTCTTGTACATTAATTCCACATCACCGTTCGGCATAAATGGAGTTAACATATGGAACAACTCAATTATCATAACCATATAACCACTCTTCAAAATTAAATTCTCTCGTTGGTTCGAATTTAATTAGAGGACAATCATCATTATTGCAGTAGAAACATATTACACTCTGCTCGCTCTAGAGCAATTTTGTTTCTTTATTTGTTCTCTGAAAAAATTGGTCACTTTGATGCATAATTTGTCAGAGATTTAAATTTCAACCTCAAACTCATAAATAAGCTTATAATATTGTTATCATCAACGTTGGTCAGAAAATAACAATATCATAATTTCACTTAAATCATAATGTGAATATCCATCTAATTAAATTTTCTTGTTAGTTCCAATTTTAATTAGAGGATAAACTTTTCATCATTTTCTGAACAACTGTAACTGCTCTTCAAATTAAATCCCCCCGTTGGTTCAAATTTAATGAGAACACAATATCTTTTTCTTTGCCGTGAAAACTTTGAAAAAAAATCATCTTAAAATAACATCATTCAGAAGCATTTTTCATACTCATGTACTCTCTAGACAAATTATCGCGTTGGTTCAAATTTGAGTAGAGAAGTAACCTTCAAACTTGTCAAAATTCATTACAATTTGCTTCTGAAATAATGAAACAAAAAATCACAAACTTTACTATTCAATTCTTCCCTAAAGCCCACAACCGTGTTGGGGCCCATTAGTTCACGCAAGCGCTGGCCCGCATTCATTCGAGTGCAGCCCAGTAAAACACGCAGCCGCAGCCCATTAGCACTGCAGGCCCAGCTTGCTCGCGCTGGCTTACAAGGCGGCCCACTTGGATGCGGCCCAGCGTCGCGCTCTGCTCATCCCCGCGCCCAGGCCACAACGTAGGCCTGGGCCGGGATTCTGCCTTCCCGCTTGGGCTCAAAGAGGCCCAAGCAATGCCAGCCGTTCATTTCCATCCGACGGTGGACCGGCGTTTTCGCGTGATCAAAACCTGATCCGGCTGCCACACCCTGAAACCCTAAGCTCATTTTCTTTTCTCCCGGTTCCTTTCTTCACTGCCACAGCGGCACAGCGGCGGCGGCCTCCATGGCCGTGCGCCGGTGAGGAAGAGCGCCGCCGCTCCCCCTCCTTTTCTGTTTCCTTTCTTTTCCGCATCTCCTCCCTCTGTCGCTATCACCCGTGGCAACAGCGGCCACCGACGAAGCAATGACGCCGCGCTACGGAGAACCAGTGGCGACACCGCTACGGCACCCTTCGCCGGCGCTCGCATGCGGCCGGAGCCGCGCGCGGTGCCATCGAGTGGCCCCGCAGTGGTGCCCTGTCACCGGAGCCCGCGACTCTGTTTCTGTTTTTTTATCCTAAGCCCATGGCTTGGCTTCCTCTCTCACGCGCGGTGGTGGGAGCTTCTTCCTGCACGCCGGTGGTGGCGACGGCGGTGAGTGAACCAAGGTAGGTCCCTCCCTTATCCATCCTCTTCCATCGGGTTAGGGTTTGGGTTCGTAGAGTTAGGGTTTCAATCTCAGGGATTTCTTCCCGATTCAAATCGGTTGATCTCTCTTTTTATTCTTTTCATTTCTCAATCCCGATCTGGATCTACACGCTAGAACCAAGGCTCTGGTACCATTGTTAGTTAACTTAGGATCATTCTAAGTGTAGATCAGTGGGTTGATTTGCTTGTATTTGAGATAAGCGAGTAGAACATCATAGAGATCATGAGAGAGAGAGAGTAAGAGAGAGGGGAAGGTACATACCGTCAGGCTTGATCGAGGAGCTCGAGGTAGCCTTGGCTTCAATGGTGATGTTGACGCAGTCCAGTGATGGCGAAGAGGTGACGATGGAGACCGGCGGTGGCACTTCCCGCCGCTGGCAGTGCAACCCTCATATCCTGAGCCTCTGGCCCCCCACCTCCTCTTATATGCACTGTGCGACAGGAGCCCACCAGCCAGACACGGGCTGGGCGTCCCCGATCAGGACGCGAGATCAGGGTCCACACCTGGCCGTTTGGGCCAAGCATGGTGGAGATCAAACTAACAGAATCGCCTTAGCGATCCGACGGCAGGCCTTGGTCTTCGCCGGTAGGTTCTTGCATTTGTTAATGAAGCCATATGGTCTAGTTGACTCAACAAACTCGAGCAAAACTAGTGGAGAATTATTGTTCATTACAGCTCATCAAGAATAATGCTAACCCTGCTTTGCAAATATGACGACCCCAGACCCAGTGACCTGGTTGTATTCGGCTATTCGCCCCTGTCAATGGTGCCCTGAATCATCAACCTAAATTTCCGATCGCCCGAAACACATCACAAGCCGCCTCGTTATTGCGCTCCCTGCCAGCTGGATGTGGCTGGAGGTCGTCGGGCGGGTGGTGGTGGCTGGAGCCTGGAGGTAGCTAGAGCTGGCCGAGGGGCTCTCACAAGATGACGTCACTAGTTTTCAGAGGCTTTGGATATCGATTTCAGCGTTATAGGAGGAACTACTCTTTTCCATCCAAAATGCATCTTTGCAAGCACCAAAAACCATACTTGTAGGGCTATTTATTGGCACTCCTGGAGGTGCTTTTCCGTCCTTAATTGTATCGTATTAGGGACGTCCCTCACAGTCCTAGTAAATCGAGACTTTTATGCTAAAACCTTATATACTCTTATCTATAAAAATTTATTTTCATAAAAAATGTGCTTTCATAATCATTTCATAATATCTCTAGATTTTAGTGAGATCAACCAAAAAAATAATGGCCAAATCTATACCTAACAAATGTCTCGCTACACATGCCAATGCAAACTGGCGCACCAAGGTCCTGCCCAACCGGTTCAAGTCCTTGACTTGTGCTCGTGTTTTCCTAGAATTTGTTCCAGGATTTAACGGCATTATACTATCAATGGTAGTCGATGTTTCCGTCGATAGCGAGACACCTGTGGTGACTTCGTCAATCTCGAGATGTGCCGGCACAGTCTTTCGGAGGTGCTCTTAGGGATAGGGTCTGCGTGCGTGTTGTGAGCACCTGCGTATGTACCTGTGTAATTCTAAAAAAAACAATTTAAAAAACTGGCACACCAGGGTCCTCCAACCTGTCTTCGCCACTGCTTCAAACCAGACACGCACATGATCTTTATTTTTCGCACCACCTCCAACATACCACACCATCCACTGGCTCCCTCGATTAGAGATGAAAAATAAAAAATGAATATTCAAATTATCTAACATTCGTATTCACTGAAACTTGTAATATGGATATATGTATTCATATCCTTTTCTAATGTGGATACTAAGAGTGTGTTTGGTTTGAGAAATGAGGTGATCCATCTTCTTTTCACTCCTCACTTTTTTATTTGGTTTGTGAATAAATGAGTAGATCTATCACCACCTCATTTCTCGCAGGTTAATAATTAGTATATGCATGAGGAATGACTTGATTCCATCAAAATTCATGGAATGGACTTATGATGCATCACCTCACGAAGTATGGGATGGCTCCACAACTGATTTATGTCAGTATTTAAACTTTCTCTTCTCATTTCTCTAAAATGAATTATACTTTCTTGCACATGTTCCTTCAGTCTCTAGCTCTTGGGATCTCAAAGCATGGGCTTATCTTTGATCCTCTATGTATTGATACCCATGTGTATAAATTGTTTTAAATTACCATATCCCACCAAACAGAGATCTTCGGTGATGAGTTACAGTAAGAACAAAATTTTCTTTTTTCCACTAGATCAATAATAGTAATGTATGCATTTATCCCTGCACTACATACACATATCTTTAAAGTTGACACTTTTTCAGATATCTTTAGAGTTGACCCTTTTTCAGTGAACAAAAAGCTTAAATGACCTTAACAATATTGTAATTATACTATCATGTTAGCTGTCAATGTTTTACCACCGATAGCCTGCCACGGGGGTACCCGGGACTGTTGTTCGGGCCTTTGGCTAGCGAAGAACTCACGGTTAACGCGAGACCGTCGAATTTATACTGGTTCGAGACCTCGAGTTCGATCTCGAGTAATAGTCTTTACGTCCAGTTCGGCGTTAGCCTTGCGTTGGATTGATTGTATGTGTATGATTCGTTTTTACAAGGGTGCCTACAACCTCTCTTTATATCGATAGAGATGGTTGTAGTGCGTCTAGACTATGAGGTCTATTCCTACTATCTGAGGTGAGGTGCTGATCTAAGGAGCTCTGCCCTCCTTTATATAGTTCAGGAGGCAAGAGTCATAGTCGGTTATACTGTAGAGTCCTAGTAGGATTACAAGATAGTAATGCTACTAGGATTTTATGGGAAGAATCCTAGTTGGACTAGATCTTCTCTCTTCCTTGCGGGGTATCCCGTGGGTCCTGCATTGACAAGCCCCCGAGCACTTTATGGTTGAACTTTGGAAGCCTCGTCTTGTTTCTTCAGGTCTTGCCGAGTAGAAACAAACGTCGTCCGAGTGCTTTCTTGAGTGAAACCGTGTAGCGCTTCTTGAGATCTTCAAGTGGTGTGCACTTTTTGAAAAAGTACACTCACTGAGTGTAGCTGTAACGGATCAACGTAATTATACAAGGTTAAGTAAGAAAATCTTCCACCGAGACGGATAATTTACCAAACTTAAACCCGTATAACCCGAGATTCTGTGAAATCACGAGGGATTTTAAACCAACCAACATACAACCAAGATCGTACTGATTTAGCAGCCACAGTTCACATTATACATAGATTTCACAATAAAAGTAGAATACATCGGAGTTCGGAATAAAAGTTATTACAACCTTATTTCAAATAACATAGCGGAAGCAAGCAGTTTTAAACGCACACACTTAGTTCAAATACAGTGCCAGTAGATAGTCATGGTCCACAAAAGCATTAGATAAGACGAATAGAGTGATCATTGCCCAAGGTCCTAGTTGTCGCCCATCGCCGGATACAGACAGTTGGAGCAGTACCCATAGTACATCTGACCATCTGCAACAACAATGGGAACAACGCCCTGAGTACGAGAATGTACTCAACTAGACTTACCCGTCATAAACCAGAAATAACATGACGCCAAGGAGTATGCAAGGCTTTATACAGTGAACTGGCTTGACTCGTTTGCGAAAAGCATAAGTTATTATAAAAAAACTATACTAGTACTTTTTGCATCCCTTTTAGTATAACCTATTCAAGCTAGGTAAGCACCTATTGCTAAAGTATTCACTTGATACAGCATTAACATCTAGATTACCATATTAGGTTTAGCATTTCCAACATCATTCACTTAACCATCAGTGTTCCATTAATGTTACTACGATGTCGTAGCTCGAGTCAAGTGCTCACTAACCGGGAGCGACGGCGATTCGAATCGAATTCCTATCCAGCTGGAGATTTATTCCTCACACAAACTATGCTTCCCCCGTCAGGGTCGCGTAGATCACCAATGACACTTTCCAAGAAGCCGCGGGATAACAATCATGGATCGCACTACCCAGGGACCGCCCTACTGCCAGAACGCACCTTGGGCTTACTCTTCGCGTCCCCGTTACCCCCTTCAGCACCAGTCTGCCAACCCGAGTTTATCCCGGCTCGAAATAGTGTCACTAGCTTTGCGGTCGAAAGGTACTTTATTCGGCCAGCTAAATGTGAGGCGTGCGTTCAACATGACAAGAGGGACGAGCAACGATCGGTCCTTAACCGACACAGACGGAATCACTATAGTCTAAAACCCTATAAGACTCCGCCCGGTCTCCGTTTATCCACCAACACTTGGTTACTTTCCACGATCACAATTACAGCTAACCATAACCCGGTATCCACCTATAACTCGCAGGTGATAGGAAATCACCCGACTTCTACCGGTCTAAGCATGGCTAAGCAATTTACTCGATCCTGACCTAACAGGGTAAAAGGTAATCCGGTGGCCAAGGGTAATAATGCAACAACGGTTTCACTCAACTCCTATAACTTAATGCAACAATATATAACTATAACTCATGTAATAAGGAATAGCTTTTATAAAATAGGAGACTTAAAATGCTCCGGGGCTTGCCTCTTTCGAACGAGCTAGGATGGTGGTCGATGCACTCTAGCAACTCCTCGCCTGGCTCTTCTTCCTCGGGCACCTCCTGTGCCTGGGCTCCTGTTGGTCGGTCTAAACTTGCTCCTCCGGTACTGCTACTTGCGACTCCTCCTGCGATCCTGTATGATGCAAGTGCATAAGTAAATATGCGAATGATGCATCGGGTTAAGGTGGAATGCTTTGATGACATGACATGCGGATGAGCACATGGAATGAGCAGTTTGGATATAACTACATCTTATACAAGGTAGTCCACGTCATCCAAGAACATGTACCCTAAAACATGCACCTTGTTATTCTACTAATTAGCACCTCATCTACACATACAAGTGATCCTAAATTACCAAATCTTACCAACCTAACTCATCCACAACATCAGCAATGCATATTGATGCTTGAAAGATACACCAAACATATTTTATTACTCTTAATTTCTCATAAAGAATAATCTTTTATTCCCTATTTATCTAGGGTTACACAGCAACACCTACTTCTGGTGTAGATAAAAATCTACAAAAATTACAGTAGCTTATTCTTACCCTAACTAGCCTACCACTAAATTTTTATGAGAATTGAATATGTAAAACTTCCTGTACAAAATAAACGAGTTATAGCATAAATATGAGCATGAAATTATTTTGTACTAGAAAAAGTATCAGACAACAGATTTCACAATTTTCCTATGTTACTTATAGTAAACTAACATACTACAAAAATTATCACATGTATGTTCTATACAATTTTAGTGCTCTACTAAAAATAACAAAGATTATCTATTAAAAGCATTTGAACTACACTTCAAAAATTTCTCACAGAACATACTTCACAAGTATTTTTTTCTAGGAAGTACATCACTAAGAAAGATTAATGCAACAAGAATCACATTTTTCCCACCATTATTTTATTTACTACATATTTTCTAAGATATTGGCATTTATAGCAATTAAATAAATTTGCACAGCAAAGTGTCACAAAATTAACATGAAATATTTTTAAATAGTAGATCTATTCCATAGGAACATTACAAAATTTGTTTCATAATTTTTGAAGCTATAAAGTGTACACAAACATTTTCTAAAGTATTTTCTTTTCCCAAAATATAATAGAAATTCAAAAACAAAATTCGGGAATCGTTTAACGGGCCGGCCCACTCGGCAATACTGGCCCGCGGACGATATCCGCTAGAGCGCTGCGCGGTAAAAAAATGAGGGGCGGCCCGGCTTGGCGGCTCGGCCCAAGGCCGGTGGCCGAGCAAGCAAGGAGGGGGGGCGGAACGCGGAGCGCGGCCACGGGTGCCAGCGTCCCGACGTCGCGGTGCGGCGGCGGCGCGAGGAGGCGAGAGCGGCGGCTGCTGCTGCTCGCGCGAGGCCGAGCGAGGTGAAAATGGAGGGCGTGCAGCCGAGGGAGGAGCGGGCGCAGCTTCAAGGCGCGTGGCGCGGCCGGTGGAGCCCACGGCTCGCCACCCGTACGCCGGAGGCGGCGAGCGGCGGCCACACGGCGACCGCGGCCTGAGCGCGGGCGTGCGCTGGCGCGGGGCGCGCGCGCGGGCGGACGCGCGAGGCGGGCCAGGCCGGCTTCGGCCGTGGGCCGAGAAGCGAGGCGGCGGCCGAGCAAAGCGAAATCCGATTTTTCCTTTAAAAATAATATTTTCAGATTTCCTTATTTGTTTCAAAAGTGAATTTGAAGATGAAAAAGAGGTTTTCAGAATTTTGGCCCAAAATAAAAGTTGTTCAAAATTTTATTCTCTACAACTTTCATGTAGGACATTTTTCAAAATTCTCAATAGATTTTGAATTTGGGATTTAAAGCTAAATTGTTAAATAAAAATGCATTTGTTTAAAATATTTTTAAAGCAAAATTTGAGGAAAAATTTGAATTCAAGAATTGCTCCAAAAATTATGTTAATTTATTCTAGATTATTTAAAATTGCTATTACCCAAGAAGTATACCACCTTTTGCACTCACATTCAAAGTTAGGGTTCTAACTATTTGCTTTTCAAGTTTAAATTTAAAAAGAACTATATTTCATGCAATGCTAGTCATGAAATGATGTTGAATGCTTTATGCTTTGGAATGCTAATGCATGCTTAACACCCAGGGGTGTTACAGCCCTCCCCTTGTAAGAATTTTGTCCCGAGATTTTGAGTTACGAACTATTTATCGTAAAAAGTTTTATACGCGGTTTGAAGATACTCTCCCGTTTCCCAAGAAGCATCACTCTCATTATGATGGCTCCACTGAATCTTGTAGGTTGTGACCACTTTATTTCGAGTGATTCGGTCCTTAGTATCCAGGACTCAGACCGGTTGTTCACGATATTCCAAGTCTGCCTTGATCCGAATACCCTGAGGTTCTATTCTCTCTTCTGAAACACGCAGACACTTCTTTAACTGGGATACGTGAAAGACAGGAAAGATCGAACTCATCTCTTCTGGCAACTGTAACTTGTACGCTACAGGACCCTTTTTCTCTATGATCTGGTATGGTCCTATATATCTAGCGGACAGTTTCTGCTTGATTCCAAACCGTTTTTTCTTCATTGGGGTAACTTTCAAGTAGACGTAGTCACCCACTTGGAAATTCAATGGTCTCCTCTTATCTGCATAACTCTTCTGACGGGACTGTGCAGCTTGCATGTTTTGTTGGATAATACGGACCTTTTTCTCTGCTTCATCTACAAAATCAATTCCGTAAAACCTTCTCTCTCCAGGCTCCACCTAATTTAATGGTGTCCTGCACTTTCGGCCATACAAAGGTTCAAAAGGTGCCATCTTGATACTCTCTTGGTAGCTGTTGTTGTAAGCGAATTCTGCCAACGGTAACCAGGATTCCCATGAGCCTCTGGATGATAGCACACAAGCTCTAAGCATATCTTCAAGTACAGCATTAACTCGTTCTGTCTGCCCGTCTGTCTATGGATGGTAAGCCGTACTACGAATCAAACTAGTGCCCAAACCTTTATGAAGATGTTCCCAAAAATGAGAGGTAAACTATGAACCACGATCAGACACGATCGTTTTTGGTATACCATGTAATCGGACAATCTCAGCAATATACTTTTCTGCATATTGAGGTGGTCGGAAAGTTGTTTTGACTGGCAGAAAGTGAGCTGACTTGGTAAGACGATCGACTATTACCCAAATCGAATCATGTCCCTTCTGTGTGGTGGGAAGACCAATGATAAAATCCATACTTATATCATCCCATTTCCAATCGGGTACAGACAAGGGTTGCAGAAGTCCTGCAGGTCTCATGTGAAGAGCTTTAACTCTACAACACATGTCGCAACGAGCAACGTATGCTGCAATCTCCTTTTTCATCTTAGCCCACCAATAATGGGGTCGCAACTCCTGGTACATCTTACTACTTCCGGGGTGAATAGATAGCTTAGAATGATGGGCCTCATCCATCAACTTATTCTTAAGCTCTCTATCCTTGGGTACTATCAGGCGATCCTTAAACCATAACACTCCTTTGTCATCCAATCGAAAGTGTTTGGTGGGTTCCCTCTTCATCTTTTCCTTGATATGAAAGATTCCCTTATCTGTTTTCTAACCTTCAATGATCTGGTTTTCTAGAGTACAACTGATCTGAATATTATGCAACACAGCAGGATGTAACAAATTGAACCCTTCTTCAAACAACGGTTGCACATCAATAGCATGTGATTTTCTGCTTAGTGCATCTGCTACTACATTAGCCTTCCTGGGATGATAATGCACGTTTAGATTATAGTCCTTTATCAGCTCTAACCATCTTCTCTATCGCATGTTCAACTCAGATTGGGTAAAAATATATTTGAGACTCTTATGATCTATAAAGATATTACACACATTACCCAGCAGGTAGTGTCTCCAAATCTTTAGAGCATGCACCACTGCTGCAAGCTCCAAATCATGGGTAGGATAGTTAACCTCATGTTTTCTCAATTGACGTGATGCATAAGCAATGACCCTTCCATTTTGCATTAGCACACATCCTAACTCATTCTTAGATGCGTCACAGAACACATCAAACGGCTTTTCTATATCCGGTTGGGCCAGAACAGGAGCAGTGGTCAACAACTTTCGCAAGGTGCAAAAAGCTGCCTCGCACTCCTCTGTCCATACAAACTTATGATCCTTCTGTAACAGGCTTGTCATTGGTTTGGCAATCTTCGAGAAATCCGGTATGAAGCGATGATAGTAACCGGCTAAACCAAGAAAACTGCGAACTTCATGAACTGTGGTTGGTGACTTCCAGTCCATAACCTCTTGCACCTTACTAGGGTCTATGGAAATGCCATTCTTAGACAACACGTGGCCGAGAAAAGGAACTGTCCTAAGCCAGAACTCACACTTACTGAACTTAGCATACAGTCGATGTTCTCTGAGTCTAGTCAAGACAATTCTAAGGTGTTCTGCGTGATCTTCTTCATTCTCTGAGTATATTAGAATGTCATCAATGAACACAATCACAAACTTGTCCAATTCTGGCATGAAAACAGAATTCATCAGATACATAAAGTATGCAGGAGCATTTGTCAATCCGAAGGACATGACAAGATACTCGTACAAATCATATCTAGTAGAGAACGCAGTCTTAGGCATATCTTGCGGCCTAATCTTTATCTGATGATACCCTGACCTCAAATCTATCTTAGAGAACACTTTGGCTTTAGACAATTGGTCAAACAAGATATCAATCCTAGGAAGAGGATACTTGTTTTTAATTGTCACTGCATTCAGTGGTCGATAATCCACGCACATGCGTAAGGAGTTATCCTTTTTCTTTTTCACAAACAGTGCGGGGCATCCCCATTCAGACGAGCTAGGACGAATTAAACCTTTCTTTAGCAAGTCCTGAAGTTGCTTCTTCAATTCTACTAACTCATTGGGAGGCATCCGATAGGGCCTTTTCAAGATCGGTGCTGTTCCCGGAATTAACTCAATGGCAAACTCAACATCTCGGTCTGGTAGAAGTCCAGATAACTCCTCTGGAAACACATCTGAGAATTCATAGACTACTGGAATCTTGGCTAGCAGAGTAGTTTGGACCGCACAAGTCGTGCTAGCTAGGTCTACTTTCTGAGGTAGGACCACCCAAAAGGTGCCTTCCCCGCTTGGTTCCTTAAGGGAGATACTCCTTCCTCCAATATCAATTACTACTCCCATCTGATGCATCCAGTTCATACCCATGATCACATCCAAAACTAACCCTGGCATGACTATTAGATTAAGCTTATATTGCCGGTTTGATATGTTTAGGGTTACTCCCTGAACTATCTGATTAGTCAACAGATCAGCCCTGGCTGAACTGTTTCTATATGCACATTCTAATTCAACTATCTTTTGCTCATGCCTCTTAACAAATGCTTGACTTACAAATGAATGGGATGATCCGGAATCAAACAAGACTACTGCAGGATGATTGTTGATAGAAAACATACCAGCTGTCACTGGTTCTCCTTCCGGGATGTCATCCATGGTGGTGTGGTGCACACGAGCTTGATACTGCATCTGCTGTTTCTTAGGGTAGGGATAAAACTTCACAAAGTGTCTGGGTTGGTTGCAGTTGAAGCATGGTCCCTTCACTTGAGTCACAGTTCCAGATGAACTGCCTTGTCCTGTCTTTGCTTGAGGCAATGCCATCTTGAACGGTTTCTGGTTCCTCTGGGGTGGTTGAGCATTCTGATTCTTCCTTTGCGGTGGCCTAAACCTTGCACCTGGGGCAGGCGAACGATAAGCTAGACGGTTGGCCACTGAGGCTCTGGACTGGGACGGACCCGACTCGAAAGCTCTCTTATGGATCTTGGAAGCAGCATAAACATTGTTGTTCTTCTCTTGCTTCAGGCAGTCACTAACAAAGTCGTTGAAACTAGTCCTCATATTGGTACCCACATGTTTCATCATCTTAGAATTCAGGCCTCTCTTGAAGCTAGCGATCTTCTTGGCATCAGTATTCACCATATCAGGAGCATAACGACTCAGGTTATTGAATGAATGTAGGTATTGAGTTACAGTCTTCGTGCCTTGATTCAATGCTAGGAATTCCCCAAGCTTCATCTCTGTCAGACCAGGTGGAATGTATGTTCCACGGAAGGCTTCAGTGAACTCCCTCCAAGTGATATGGGTGTGGGGAGGAAAAGTGGTGCGGTGATGTTTCCACCACATTCCTGCCAGACCTTGAAGCTGATGAGCTGCATACTCAGTTTTCAACACTTCAGTCATCCTCAAGACACGGAACTTGTCTTCCATAGTGTTAATCCACTCTTCTGCATCCAAGGGTTCTGCGGCTTCCTTGAAGATCGGTGGACGAGTATCCATGAAGTCCTTGAAACTGCTGTACTGATTTGCTTCGTGCCCACCCAGGTTTATCCCCCGACGGGTGTTATCTGCGATACTACGCAACGCAGCTTCCATATTCTGTTGCATGCTCTCCATGTTGCGTTGGCTTCCAAGAAATTGTGCGAAAAAACTGTTCCGCAGTGTAGGGTGGAGGCGGTGGTGGATCACGGTCATCATTAGCAGCTGCACTGCCACCAGCCTTAGCGGCACCATACACGGTACGACGAGTGTTCGGCATCTGCATGTTTCAACAAAAGTAATTATTAGGTGATGTTGTAGAAATTGCGACCGAATGAAAAATTATGGGGAACTGAATTCACTGGAGAGAATAAATTCATACAATAAAACAGGGGCACAATAAGTTATTCCAATTAACACAACATCACTAATTAGATTACTTAAAGCGCACACATCGGGTCCATTACAACCAAGTTACCAGCATACATACACTGGACTTTTGACATTCGGATACCGCCACAAACACATCCAAGCTTTCCAACATTACATCAAAGCCTAAGTCTTTCTACTCATTATTACATGCCCAACGTGCCAACAAAGCAAAAGATCATGCAGACGGAACCTAGTAGCTAGTGCAACAACTACTAGCCTACTCATCATGGTCGCTGTCTAAGTCAAAGACGTTGGCGTTGTCACCATCTGCAGCGTCATTGTGCTCCTTAGCTGGTGCCTCAGGCTCTTCGGGATCTTCGTCTTCATCCAAATCCATCTCTGCCGCACCAGGAGGAACATAGGGGTTGAGTTGATTGTTCAGCCGATGAACCTCCTCATGTAGGTTGTCATTATACTCCTCTGCATTAGCCAGCTGCTGCTCTAGCTCAAATTGTCTAGCCCTCAACACGTTCTCTGCAGACCAGGCTTCATTCCTCTGATGGAGCACATGGGTCAACATGCGCTCAGCGTTCCTATTGGCGGTGGTCAGTCGTCCAGCCTGCTCTCTCAGGGCACGTACATCTCCCTCGAACACTATAGTCCTCTGGGTAGCCTGATCCCTCTGACGGGTCAACTGAGCCATCTCTGTGGTGAGCCTCTCGATCTCGGCGTCGTGATCTCTCTGAAGCTGACGGTGGTCGTCACGAGCCTGACCAAGAGCACTAGACACACGTCTCAGACTACCTTCCACTCCATCGAAGGCCTTCATCACTACGAACATGGCACTCATAGCGGGGTTGTCACTGTTCTGTGCTTCTGCTGCGCTAGTCTCTAGGGATCTTCCTCTTGCCTGCTGCCATGAGTCAGTGGAGGGGTTGCCCCTTGGAAAGACTCCAACTATAGATGTTGCCAACTCCTGAGAAAAGCTATCCATGATATCACTCAGGATCCTAAAGGCTGCCCTCTCAGCGGCTTCTTCAGCGGTCCTGCTAGTTGACTCAAAACGCCAACCGGTCCACTCAGAACCATCACCTCGGGGATGAACTACTGCTTCCACAGTCACCAAAAATCCTTCCCCCAACCGCTCATTCGATCAAAAGTAGCGGGGCTCCATTCCATCAGGATAGCCTACATAGCTGAGCACTCTCCACAAGAGCGTAGGCATCCCAAACTCTCCAAAAAAAGTGTGGCGCTGACGAGTGCGTGGAGCAAGCTGATAACGGGGAGCTCTGCCGGTGGACTTGCGGGCTGTCTGCTTGGTACGTGCCATCTGTAGCAAAATTTTATTACCGTGGTGAGAACAGATTTTTAAGTTGGCATTTTTATCGAAATAAGATAATCAACTTATAAGGGGAGGAACCATGAATGAAATGCACAACATGATGCATGCACGTTCCGTACGTCCTCACAAACTTAGAAAATTAATAACTACTAATGGAATAAACGGTGGCATACAACGATCTTTTGTAACGTAACTAATACGTACTACTCGAAAGCGTTGTTATGAACCTGCAGAAAGTCACTTCAGCCCAAACCTCACAGTATGAAAATATGCAAGAAAGCAGTAAAGTAAGCTACTCGCTCTACACGCATCCTCAGATACGAGTATAACGGTAACAACTACCCGAATCATCGTCCTATTGACGGCATCGTCACCGCATGACGGAATTCCCACAATTTGGATACCCTCATACGAACATGCGCATAGCACGTAAGTGTTTCGGTATCACATAAGCACTTTCCTAGGTCGGCAGTGTATCCGACCATGCTCTCACAACTTTTACTTACCCAAGCGTAGAGGTAATTGATCCATACATTACCACTCAAATGAATGGCACTCATACAATAGCACGCCGTATGAGCGATAAAATTTAAAATATGATGCAAACCCCCAAGTTAGTACTTAATTAAGCCACCTAGAGTCCTTACTGGGCACAAAGGATATGACCACTGGCACACTCTTAAATTTAAAAGCTTAGTTGAAAACACAGTTTTGTTTTTAAATACTCATGTGAACAGTAACATGCTAAATCAAGCTCTGATACCAGCTATAACGGATCAACGTAATTATACGAGGTTAAGTAAGAAAATCTTCCACCGAGGCGGATAATTTACCAAACTTAAACCCGTATAACCCGAGATTCTGTGAAATCACGAGGGATTTCAAACTAACCAACATACAACCAAGATCGTACTGATTTAGCAGCTACAGTTCACATTATATATAGATTTCACAATAAAAGTAGAATACATCGGAGTTCAGAATAAAAGTTATTACAACCTTGTTTCAAATAACATAGCGGAAGCAAGCAGTTTTAAACACACATACACTTAGTTCAAATACAGTGCCAGTAGATAGTCATGGTCCACAAAAGCATTAGATAAGACAAACAGAGTGACCATTGCCCAAGGTCCTAGTTGTCGCCCATCGCCGGATACAGACAGTTGGAGCAGTACCTATAGTACATCTGACCATCTGCAACAACAATGGGAACAACGCCCTGAGTACTAGAATGTACTCAGCTAGACTTACCCGTCATAAACCAGAAATAATATGACGCCAAGGAGTATGCAAGGCTTTATACAATGAACTGACTTAACTCGTTTGCGAAAAGCATAAGTTATTATAAAAAACTATACTAGTACTTTTTGCATCTCTTTTAGTATAACATATTCAAGCTAGGTAAGCACCTATTGCTCAAGCATTCACTTGATACAACATTAACATCTAGATTACCATATCAGGTTTAGCATTTCTAACATCATTCACTTAACCATCAGTGTTCCATTAATATTACTATGATGTCGTAGCTCGAGTCAAGTGCTCACTAACCGGGAGCGACGGCGATTCGAATCGAATTCCTATCCAGCTGGAGGTTTATTCCTCACACAAACCATGCTTCCCCCATCAGGGTCGCGTAGATCACCAATGACACTTTCCAAGAAGCCGCGGGATAACAATCATGGATCGCACTACCCAGGGACCGCCCGACTGCCAGGACGCACCTTGGGCTTACTCTTCGCGTCCCCGTTACCCCCCCCCTTTAGCACCAGTCTGCCAACCCGAGTTTATCCTGGCTCAAAATAGTATCACTAGCTTCGCGGTCGAAAGGTACTTTATTCGGCCAGCTAAATGTGATGCGTGCGTTCAACATGACAAGAGGGACGAGCAACGATCGGTCCTTAACCGACACAGACGGAATCACTATAGTCTAAAACCCTATAAGACTCCGCCCGGTCTGCGTTTATCCACCAACACTTGGTTACTTTCCACGATCACAATTACAGCTAACCATAACCCGTATCCACCTATAACTCGCAGGTGACAGGAAATCACCCGACTTCTACCGGTCTAAGCATGGCTAAGCAATTTACTCGATCCTGACCTAACAGGGTAAAAGGTAATCCGGTGGCCAAGGGTAATAATGCAACAACGGTTTCACTCAACTCCTATAACTTAATGCAACAATATATAACTATAACTCATGTAATAAGGAATAGCTTTTATAAAATAGGAGACTTAAAATGCTCCGGAGCTTGCCTCTTTCGAACGAGCTAGGATGGTGGTCGACGCACTCTGGCAACTCCTCGTCTGGCTCTTCTTCCTCGGGCACCTCCTGTGCCTGGGGCTCCTGCTGGTCGGTCCAAACTTGCTCCTCCGGTACTGCTACTTGCGACTCCTCCTGCGATCATGTATGATGCAAGTGCATAAGTAAACATGCGAATGATGCATCGGGTTAAGGTGGAATGCTTTGATGACATGACATGCGGATAAGCACATGGAATGAGCTGTTTGGATATAACTACATCTTCTATAAGGTAGTCCACGTCATCCAAGAACATGTACCCTAAAACATGCACCTTGTTATTCTACTAATTAGCACCTCATCTACACATACAAGTGATCCTAAATTACCAAATCTTACCAACCTAACTCATCCACAATATCAGCAATGCATATTGATGCTTCAAAGATACACCAAACATATTTTATTACTCTTAATTTCTCATAAAGAATAATCTTTTATTCCCTATTTATCTAGGGTTACACAGCAACACCTACTTCTGGTGTAGATAAAATCTATAAAAATTACAGTAGCTTACTCTTACCCTAACTAGCCTACCACTAAATTTTCATGAGAATTGAATATGTAAAACTGCATGTACAAAATAAACAAGTTATAGCATAAATATGAGCATGAAATTATTTTGTACTAGAAAAAGTATCAAATAACAGATTTCACAATTTTCCTATGTTACTTACAGTAAACTAACGTACTACAAAAATTATCACATGTATGTTCTATACAATTTTAGTGCTCTACTAAAAATAACAAAGATTATCAATTAAAAGCATTTGAACTATACTTCAAAAATTTCTCACAGAACATACTTCACAAGTATTTTTTCCTAGGAAGTATATCACTAAGAAAGATTAATGCAACAAGAATCACATTTTCCCACCATTATTTTATTTACTACATATTTTCTAAGATATTGGCATTTATAGCAATTAAATAAATTTGCACAGCAAAGTGTCACAAAATTAACATGAAATATTTTTAAACTATAGATCTATTCCAGAGGAACATTACAAAATTTGTTTCATAATTTTTGGAGCTATAAAGTGTACACAATCATTTTCTAAAGTATTTTCTTTTCCCAAAATATAATAGAAATTCAAAAACAAAATTCGGGAATCGTTTAACGGGCCGGCCCACTCGGCAATACTGGCCCGTGGACGATATCCGCTGGAGCGCCGCGCGGTAAAAAAATGAGGGGCGGCCCGGCTTGGCAGCTCGGCCCAAGGCCGGTGGCCCAGCAAGCAAGGAGGGGGGGCGGAACGCGGAGCGCGGCCACGGGTGCCGGCGTCCCGACGTCGCGGGGGAGCGGTGGTCGCCGTCGGCTAACGGCCGACCTCCGGCTCCGAGCTGCAACCACGAGCACACATGGCCTCCGCGCAAGGATGGCGAGCACGACCGCGCGAAGCAAGGGAAGGAGGGAGCGAGGGTGCCGGTGGCGGAGCTCGAGCCCGGCGGCCGGCGACGGTGGCGCGTGCGGGAAAAGGAGAAATTGAGCCTCACAATCGTCGAGCAAGAGATACCGAGCCCCGTTCGGAGAAGAGGAGAAGGTGGCGGAGCCGGTGTCGAGACGAATCGGGAGGTGGTGCGGCCGTTGAGCGGGAACGGCGGTGTTCGCCTCGAGCGGAGCGGCGGCGGCGCGAGGAGGCGAGAGTGGTGGCTGCTGCTTCTCGCGCGAGGCCGAGCGAGGTGAAAATGGAGGGCGTGCAGCCGAGGGAGGAGTGGGCGCGGCTTCAAGGCGCGTGGCGCGGCCGGTGGAGCCCACGGCTCGCCACCCGTACGCCGGAGGCGGCGACCGCGGCCACGCGGCGACCGCGGCCTGAGCGCGGGCGTGCGCTGGCGCGGGGCACGCGCGCGGGCGGACGCGCGAGGCGGGCCAAGCCGGCTTCGGCCGTGGGCCGAGAAGCGAGGCGGCGGCCCAGCAAAGCGAAATCCGATTTTTCCTTTAAAAATAATATTTTCAGATTTCCTTATTTGTTTCAAAAGTGAATTTGAAGATGAAAAAGAGGTTTTCAGAATTTTTGCCCAAAGTAAAAGTTGTTCAAAATTTTATTCTCTACAACTTTCATGTGGGACATTTTTCAAAATTCTCAATAGATTTTGAATTTGGGATTTAAAGCTAAATTGTTAAACAAAAATTCATTTGTTTAGAATATTTTTAAAGCAAAATTTGAGGAAAAATTTGAATTCAAGAATTGCTCCAAAAATTATGTTAATTTATTCTAGATTATTTAAAATTGCTATTACCCAAGAAGTATACCACCTTTTGCACTCACATTCAAAGTTAGGGTTCTAACTATTTGCTTTTCAAGTTTAAATTTAAAAAGAGCTATATTTCATGCAATGCTAGTCATGAAATGATGTTGAATGCTTTATGCTTTGGAATGCTAATGCATGCTTAACACCCAGGGGTGTTACAGTAGCCCCCGAGCCTCTTGTTGTTTGGTACAAAGAGTTATAGGGTCTTGTCTTGTAATTCCTTTGTCAAAGAAATTTTGAAAATCATCCTCTAAGAATACGTATCCCGCAGCCTCCCGAGCCTGTGTCCGAGCACTTGTAGTCGGAGTTAGAATCTGAGAAGAATATACTCGGGGAAGCAGGAGTGGTTGAAAGCTTATAAACTTAGTCTTCCATGGTTGAATCCGAGCCCCCGAGTGTAGCGTCGAAGTGAAGCTGAGATAGCCATGATACTGGTCGAGCCTCCAAGCTTGCTGTCGTGGCATCTTGCTTGCTTGTTGAGCCATTGTACGTGCATGAATACATGTAGATCCAGCTAGCTTGTAGCCTTGTACGACTTGCATGTTGATTAAGCTTAGCTCCGCATACACCTCTTGCGTTTGTTTTTGACTGAAACCTCTTGCGTTTGTTGAAAGCCGTTGTGGTCGAGTAACCTGCCTGCATGCTGAGTAGGCAGTAACAGATTGTTTCGTGGCCGAGCTGAAACGTAGCCTGAGTAGTTGGTCACCACGGCCGAGTAATTGGACACCCGGCCGAGTAGTTGGAAACTGTGGCTGAGAAGTCAGACACCCGCCGAGTAGTTGGAAACAGCGGCGAGTAGTCGGTCACCCGGCCGAGTAGTTCTTGATCGTCTGGAAGTTGTGCCGACTAGTATGTGGAATCCGGGTAATCACCAGCAGCTAGGTCCTTCTATCCGGGTTCAATATGCTGATCTGGAGGCTCCGTCTGATTGGTAGCCGAGTATGTCCAGGTGAATTCGTGCTCTTGTTCTGTGTCTGCCGCATCGTATCGGCCTTGTCCCGAAGTCGGATAGTCAAATCATGGAAGTATAGTCGCCGTGCTTTGTACGATGCATGTATACGTGCAAATCTGGTATGAGCGAGTGCATGCTCGACATCTTCTCGCATGCCTTTGTAGGCCATACGCCACCAGATTGACTCTGTCTTGGGGTTGCATGTTGAATCATCTTGCCCTTCTTAGGGAAACCGGAGCTTCATTAATCATGATCAGGATTACAATCACGGTTTATGATGTCCATAAGTCCAGGTGGGGTTATAGGCCACTCCACCACCTGAGAAGCACGGGACACCAGCCAAGCACAAGCATGAGCTAAAGTATTACATGTTTTACTGATGAAGCAAAGACTAAAACTATCAAAGTTCCGGCTAAGATCTTCTATCTTTCCGATGATAGGCGAAATCTCTGAAATCTGTCTCCAAACAAATTCGCCGAATGCCCCGATCGCGCGCGAATTGCAGGCCGTCATAGCATGCCCGAGCCTCAGCAACTAGCGCACTCATGCAATGCTCATACCATTTAGCTGTGCCACCACATGTTCTCCCATCTGAATCTCACAGAATAACACCGGTTGCTGCTGAACGATCACCATCATAGAAATCCGCATCTACACTGCACTTGGTCCAGCCCGGAGCTGGTCTTTCCCAGCGCTTCAGATTAGCTACTGCAGCCTTCTCTTTTTCCGGGTGTACTAATTGCCAGAGGTCAAAAGCTGTATCTACAGCCCATTGAACTGTAATTCTCACCGGCAGCGGAACCTTATCATGGTGTCTATCATTTCTTGCCATCCACAAGGACCACATACCGCATAAAATCACCGCTGCATCTTTAGGCGGGAACAGGTTGGGATCAAGCAAATCACGAGCCCAAGTAAGAGGATTCAGGTGTGGAATTTTGACGCCTGAAAGTACCTTTGTATGGTTCCAGAATAACTTTGCCACTGTACAGTCGAGTAGGACGTGCTTAACAGACTCCTTCTCTTCTCCACAAACATCACAGTTAGGCACTGGTTCTATATGTCTTTGATTCAATATTTCCTTAGCTGGAAGGAAATTGTTAACCACCCTCCACCAGAACACCCGGACTTTGGGTGGCACACAAAGCTTCCAGATTCTATTCCAAGTAAGAGCATCTCCAAGAGTTTGCCAAAATTCACTTGGCAAATATCGTGATTTGGCAACTTGATAAAATATATGGCAAGTGAAAAAATAGACTCTCTCCAAGAGTTTGCCATTTGGACTTGGTAAAATAAGAAGAGGCCCGCTAAGCGAACGAAGAGCCCCGCTAAGAAACGAAGAGCCCCGCACGCGAAGCCGGATGCGCGCTCGTGCTCAGCGCGCAAATATGCGCGTGGAGGGGGGAGATTTGCCAAGTTGCTAAAATTTACCAAGTTGGATGCTAAACTGTTAGAGCGCAATTTTTTCTGTTTTGCCAAAAATAGATGGATACCAAGTTGATTTGGCAAACTCTTGGAGATGCTCTAACATCACCAGAAGGGGAGGCATGGTCCAGCTCTAGCTGCTGCCACTGCTCATCAAACAGCAGACGATACGCCGATCTCACTGAATAGGTACCATGTCTTTCCAATTCCCAAGCCCAACTGTCATCACCAGTGCCTCTGGTTGGCAGACTCAGAATGGCGTGGGCATCAACATCAAAGAATAGTTGCTTGATCAGTGCCGAATTCCATGCTCCACTTGGAGTTAGTAGATCGGACACCGTCTCAACTAGCGGCGAGGCTAGAGTGGTGATCGGCTTCCCGCCAAAATGGTTAGGCATCCAGCGATCATTCCAAACACTTGTCATTGTTCCATCACCAATTCGGCACACAAGACCCCTGGACAAAACTCTACTGCCTTCCAAAATAGCTCGCCACGTATGACTTGAGTGCTTCTTCCTCGTGGCATGCAAGAAGTCAGAGTCATGGAAGTACCTGCCCTTCAGAACACGAGCACACGAGGAGTCAGGGTTTTGGATTAGCCGCCACCCTTGTTTACCCAACATGGCCAGGTTAAAAAGTCTCAGGTCTATGAATCCCATGCCACCAGCAGTTTTGGGTTTTGTCAGGAGCTCCCAGCATTGCCAATGTATGCGTCTACTATCCGCCGAGCTTCCCCACCAATAATTCGCGAACACTGGTTTCATTTTGCGACACGTATCCTTCGGGATCAAGAAGCAGCTCATAGGGTAGGTTGGTACAGCTTGAGCAACAGATTTAAGGAGCACCTCCCGCCCTGCACAACTTGCTTCACGACCACTCCAAGTCCCCACCAGGTTTCTGATCCTGGTCGGCATGAATTCAAAGGTGTCCTTCACCGCCTGCCCTAAGGCAGTGGGGAGGCCCAAGTATTTTTCCGCGAGGGCTTCTGTATCAATATGAAGGATTGATCTCACCTCTGTTTTGCAATTATCATCACAATTAGCACTAAAAAAGAACGCTGCTTGTCCCTGTTGACCATCTGCCCGGAGCCCCTGCTATACGTCTCCAAAATATCATGCAGTCGCTCGGCGCCCCTCTGTGAGGCTTTAATCATCAGCGAACAAGAGATGTGAAATCCATGGTGCATGAATCCCAACCCGCACACCCCTGGATAGGTGTACCGGGCCAACTGATCGCAGAAGGCTGGAGAGTCCTTCAGCGCACAGTAAGAAGAGGTACGGGGATATTGGGTCCCCTTGAAGGATACCTCTCGAAGGCCTGAACGGGTCTGAAAGTTTCCCATTCACACGAGCTGAAAAAGTGACCGAGGTAATACATCTCATGACAGTATGGACAAAATTCTCTGTGAAACTCAATCTCAACATTATGCCTTGAAGGTAATTCCATTCCACTCGGTCATAGGCCTTCGCCATGTCTAACTTGATCGCACACGCACCTGATTTCCCCTTCTTCCTCTTGAGATAATGGGTGCATTCATAGGCTACCAGCACATTGTCTGTAATTAGACGACCGGGAACAAAGGCGCTCTGTTCTGCAGAAATAATCTCATCCAAAAAAGAGCGAAGTC
Source organism: Saccharum hybrid cultivar R570 (assembly GCA_038087645.1). NCBI lineage: Eukaryota > Viridiplantae > Streptophyta > Magnoliopsida > Poales > Poaceae > Saccharum > Saccharum hybrid cultivar. Next base: position 3,310,884 of record JAQSUU010000426.1, read on the forward strand.
TATTTGCCAGCACTTTAGAACATATTTTATAAATCACATTGCACAATGAAATCGGTCTGAAATTCTTAAGGTCCTGCGGGTGCTTTACCTTGGGAATCAGAACAATTGTAGTTTGATTAATGGCCTCCGGTAACTGCCCACCATTGAGAAAATTCAGAACCCCATTTGTAACACTTGGGCCAACTGTCTCCCAGTGGGTTTGATACAAGCCCGCAGTAAACCCATCAGGGTCGGGCGCTTTATTGGCTCCCATCATGAACAGCACCCTCTCCACTTCTTGGCCTGTATAGGGGTTTCCTAGTGATTCATTCATCGCACTAGTTACCCGCTGTGGCACATGGGCCAGGATCCCATCCGGCTCTAAGACCGGCTGGGCTGTAAAACCATAGAAAGTTGAAGCCATGGCCTCCAACTCGGTTTGTTCGGTCACCAGCTCACCATTAGGAGCACGCAGGGCCGAAATATGGTTGATTTTGGTACGTTCCCACGCACGAGCTTGGAAAAATTTAGTGTTCCGATCACCATCTTTCAGCTAGTTTATCCTTGCATGTTGCTTCGCCATGATTTCCTCCCTTGCTAAGAGTTCGGACATCCGCACCATGATATGTCTTTCCTGCCTCGACGGGCCAGAAAAGAGAGAGTATCGCCTTTCATTTTCTAGTTCTCGGCGCAGTTTAGCTATCTCCTGCTTGACTGAACCGAAGACAGACTGATCCCACTCCAGAAAGGATGAACGCATCCTTCCCAACGAACAGTGCAGTTGCTGCATATCATGGATAGCGCTTGGTTCACCCCATGTGTCCTTCACCAAGCTTACGTATGAAGGCTCCCTTTTCCACATATTTTCATATTTGAACATCCTCCTCCGCCTGCCACTGTTCCTCTTGGAGCGATTACAATCAATCAATAAACAGCAGTGATAGGATTCGGTTGTCTGAATATGGGAGACCTTGATTTCCTTGTACCGATCTGCAAAGAGTGCGTTCGCAAAGGCTCTGTCCAACCGAACCTTAATATTGTGAGAGCCGTGCTGCCGGTTGTCCCAGGTATAGGGAAGCCCAGAAAAACCAAGATAAAAGAATCCACATGATGCCACAGCGTCCCGGAATCCATCCATCTGTCTTTTCCGGTCGCTGCACCCCGCCATATTGCTCACCAGCATCAAGTATCTCGTTGAAATCCCCGGCACATAGCCAAGGAGCATTACTTTGGACGCTCAAAAACTCCATGAGTTCCCAGCTCCGATGTCGAAGCTCCCTTCTAGATTCACCGTAAATTCTGATAAATCTCCAGCGCTCGGCATTCGAGACCGGGTCAACCACCATCACATCTATATGAAGCTTGTCAAATGATTGCAGCTTCACACAGATCTCATTGGACCACAGTAGGGCGAGACCCCCACCACGACCAAAACTGCCAACACCCACACCATTAGAGAAGCCCAAACTCCTCCTCAAACTTTGAACATCATTAGAGAACTATCATGTTTCCGATAGAAACACCATTACGGGGCAGTGTAGCTGCACAAGGCTACACACTTCTAGAACTGCCTCGGACCGCCCCAGGCCCCGGCAGTTCAAACTTAGTAGTTTCATTGTGCCCGACGGGGGCTGCCACTCGCAGCCGCCGCCGATCTCGCATTTGAATGAGATTTTGATCTCTTCTGCTTCTTCGGTGATACCTCAGAAACATTAGCATCCACCTCTCCACCATTCTTACCCAGTTGGTTCACTCTCTCTGCGACCAGTCCCGCCTGGACTAGAGCTGCTGATTCCGGAGCCGGGACGTTGAGGTCCGGCGTCACGGACGGGCCGGAGGCCGAGCCCTTTGCTTTCCTCTTCCGCAGCACTATCTGATAGTCATCCTTGTTGTTGCCCGGGAACAGTTCACGGCTGGCCACTGCTGCCCCCATAGAACCACCGTCCGACTTCGCTGGAGGGTTCTTCAGAGGAGAAAGGACTTCCTCCTCATCATCCCTACCAGCTCCATTCTTGGGATCCAAACTATGCATCGAGCTCCAAGATTGTTTTGAGCCAGCAGAAGAACCACTGCCAAACGACTCTGCAGCAGCTTCAGTAAAACTCTGAATTTTCTTCTTCTTCACCTCCGGAGCACGGAGCTTAATATCATATGGAAGCTTACCCGACGAGTTGTGTATCACTGGCTTATCACACTCCAGTTCCGAGTGACCCATGATGCCACATGATAGGCAGTAGAAAGGAAGCTTTTCATATTGCAACTCAAACCATTCCGGTTCTGCATCACGCTTTGTCTTCAGTAGCACACCCCTTCTCAAGGGTTTAGCTATCTCAATCGCCACACAGGCACGCAGAAAGGCGCCGCTGGCTTTCCCATCTCTATCCACGTCCATTTTCTTCACCGCTCCAACCAGACCCATGGCACGTTCACCACGGTGACGGTTCATCCAGCCTAGCGGGAGATTCAAAATGTGAATCCAGATGTCCATGCAGTCAAACTTGATCTCTGATGGCCTGATTGACTCATCATAGACCTGTAGCAGTAGGGCGTGCCGCCCAACCATCCACGGCGAGCCGCCGAGCGCCCACTCCATATCCTGTTGCAGATTAAACTCTGCAATGAAAAGGTTATCCTGCTTCTCTCCTATTGATCTGATCTTTAGACCATAAGGATTTCCCCAGGCAGGTTTCATAGCCCGGAAAATTGTGGTAGGATGAACTACTGCCGGTGAAAGTACCTTACCCAACAGCACCCACTCCACTACCTGCGGGGCATCAACATCTTCATCGTCACTGAACTCTGCGACATCCTCCTCTTCCACCGTTAGGTTGAGGTTCCGCATCAGATCAGTGACGCTGGCATCCGGATCAACCGGCGATCCACTCCCAATCGCGTCCATGGCTTCGATTCGGGGGGAAGAAGGGGGTGTGCGGCGTACACGTAATAGGCTCGCACCCAAAACACGATCCCAAACCCTAGGGTTCCTAAGCGGCGCACCCCTAGTGGGAAATCTGTGGTCGACGGCGCCTGGAACGGCTAACCGTCGATTTGCAGTTGGCTGCCGACGACTGGACGTCGAGGGCAGGGCATGGGCGCCGGGACCAGAGCGGTCGTCGGCGTTGCTGGTCTGGGGCACCGGTGATGGCGTCCTAGACCGAGGATGGGATCGCGATCGTCTCCTGGATCGCCTTCACGCGAGCTCTGGGAAAACCGGACCTATCCATCGCGAAGTCTTTGCATCATCTTGCCCTTCTATGCTTACAACTCACTGCATAGGTTTATTGTCTGGATGTTGCATGCCGCAGTAAAATAGTCTTCTTAGCTTTTCCGGGCACCGCTTTCGTCCGGATATCTTTTCTTGCTGTTTTCATGATGGATCCGATCCCAAAATAGCAACGGAAATTATATGCATGTTCCTCATGGCTCTGTAGATTTATTTATCCTATGGCTGTCTTTGTTTCTTCGTACGTGTGCCCTTGGTTGCTTCACTGGCTTGCCTTGCTCAGCATCACAGTATGTTGACGTGAGGTACATGATTCTGTAGATTTGCTGGTGAAGTGTCCTTGTGAAGGCACGATGCCACTTTGGCGTTGCATGATCGATGGCGTTGTCCTTGTGTTGGAGCCGGCTTGGTGTCATAATCTGCACAGTTGTCTTCTTGATGTAGTTCAGAATATGTGAAACTCCTTGGTGCAACATTTGGCTGATGCCATCCCTGTGTTTCATGTTTGAGAGCCCTCGTGCATACTCAAGGTAGACGGACTAAGCTGTTCCAATATTTTTGAACTGAGTCGCCGCGAGAGTACTCGACGCCAGGAGCTTGCGTGCTGGTTGACAGCTCATTTGTTCACCTATCAGCCTTCTTACTCCCATCCAAGTCTTTTCGAAAAGACTTAGGATAGACGAGCTCAAACATCTTTTCAGCTCTTTTGCTTTTATCCGACTGTGAATTGCGAACTCAAGCATCTTTTCAGCTCTTTTGTTCTTGATTTGCAAATTGTGAGCTCAAGCATCTTTTCAGCTCTTTTGCTCTTGATTTGTAAATTGCGAGCTCAAGCATCTTTTCAGCTCTTTTGTTCTCATCCGAGGTAACTACTCGGGATGGGGCGAGCACCCTTTGGCTCTCATCTAAGCTGTGAAAACAACCTAGGATAGGTTTGAGTGTCAGCTCTCTAGCCTTACTCTCATCTAAGCCTAAAAAGACTTAGGATTACGAGCTCAAACATCTTTTTAGCTCTTTTGCTCTCATCCGAGGAAACTACTCGGGATAGTGCGAGCACCCTTTGGCTCTCATCTAAGCTGTGAAAACAACCTGGGATAAGTTCGAGAGACTCGGAAAAGCGGTTCGCTACTCTCCGGAGTTTGTTTAAGTCAGTCGCCGATTTCCTCCGAAAGCATGAAGATGATGAGAGGACTCTTGGGGATTTTATTCCTCTTATCTCAGTGCGGCTCCAAAGCTTCGTCAAAGATGGGGTTCGTGCCTGTGTGAGGAACGTCTTGGCACGCATCCGGGTTCTTTCTCCCTCCATCCCCCTTGATAGCCTCAGGGAAGACGTGAATGAGGAAGATGCTTTGGAATTGATCTCCCAGGCGGAGGTGGAGCTAGACAACCTGGCCCATCATATTTTCGAAAGGCTTGAGTTTTCGCTCCCTGGTGATGGTGATGGTGCCGATGAATGATCTTTTTTTCTTCCTTTTCTTGTAATGACAAAATACTTCATGGCCTCCTTCGTTGGGAACTTTGTCCGGCCTTCGAGCCGTGGATACTTTTGTCGTATGTTTGAATTCTGTGTATTTATTTGAGTTCTCTTCTCTATCTCTCATTCCTTCAATTGAACGATTTCATATTTGTGAATTGAATGTGAACCTAAATCGGTTATAGGCATATTCGTGATGTTTTCTCTTCTCGAGAAATCATGCCCCTGCTTTTTATGACTTATAAGTCATTCGAGCATTAGCGCAGAGCTTGCCGGGTTCTCTCATCCAGTCTTGCTAAAGGCTGGGATAGGTCGAGCATCAATTCTCTCATCCGCGCTAGAAATAGTCACAGGATAGGGTGAGCGTTAGTCTTCTTGACCTTACTCTTATCTAGGTTTGATAAACCCTAAAGCGAGCTCAAGCATCTTTTCAGCTCTTTTGCTCTCATCCGAGAGAACTACTCTGGATGAGGTGAGCATCCTTTGGCTCTCATCTAGGCCGTGAAAACAACCCAAGATAAGTTCGAGTGTCAGCTTCTTAGCCTTACTCTCATCTAAGCCTGAAAAGGCTTAGGATTGCGAGCTCAAGCATTTTTTCAGCTCTTTTGCTCTCATCCGAAGAAACTACTCGGGATAGTGCGAGCACCCTTTGGCTCTCATCTAAGTAGAAACTACTGATCCATGGCCTGCAATAGCTTGACGAGTTGATGATACTTGTGTTGGCTCGGTTGCTTGCCGAGTAGTATAATTTTCCTTGTTTGCACATCATGGCTTGCATTTACTGTGAGTTTTGCATGACCCTCCTTGATTGATCAACCTGCAAGGTGTGTGTGTGTGTGTGTGTGTGTGTGTGCGCGCGCGCGCGCGCTTGTCATCTTGATCGGCTTGTATGTTGTAACACCCTCGGTGTTACCGTGTCAATCAAGTCACTAAACAATTCATGAGCATCATGTTTACATATTATTGCATGTAATCACCTGTGTAAATAAGGTCTTGCAACTTAAGGCAATCAATGAAATGTCAAAAATGAAAAGCTTATGATATTGTGTTTTATATCAAGTAGAGGTATAAACCAATTTTTACTGAACGAAAATGCTATATAACTTAATGTTGGCGCCTTAATAAAGTTTGAAGTATGAACTTCGTAGATGACCGTGAATGGTTTGATTCCGCGAATTGATATCATGAGCTACTAATTCTAATAGCTTAGAAATGCAACTTGGAGCAAATTCAGTCTAAGGACTTAGGTTGTTTCCAAGTCTGTTTGCAGCCTGACATGGTCATGTTTAGTCATTTATTGGGAGGTTTTGGGCTAATGACTGGTATAGGGTTATGGCTCAGCTTAGTAGCCTCATATACCACCTTGACCGTAGTGAAGTCGGTTTCGGGTTAGAAGGGACAGTTTGGTCGTGGTCCATGCTTTAAATTTCGTGCATAGAGGTTGACTTGGACTGTCAGGCCAGGGTACGCGGTCACCCCGCATGGTCGCCTGTGTCGCATGCCTGTCCGCGCCGACGCGTCGAGCTGCCAAGCCAGCTTGGTCAGGCCTATTTTTAGCTTGCTCGCGGTCGGCCACAGTGGGCCGTTGGCCATCTGTCGGTCAGCCGAGGGCCGTTGTGTCCTTGCCGCGCGAGGCTGCTGCAGCCGTTGCCCCTCTGCCCCGGTCGCTGCTCCGCTATCGCGCGCGGTCGCTGAGCCCCGTCGCCCACGTTGCGGTGCCATCGCCTTAATGGCGCTGAGCGCGCACGGTCCCCGGTCACGACGGCGTGGCGCTTGCGCGTGCGCTAGCCAGCTACCCGTCAACCACGTCTCGCCAGGGCGAGGACATACTGACCCGAGCCAGCCCCTTTCCTCTGCCACTTTGACACCGGAGTCGTGCCATCAATTTGGCGTGGTGGAGGCTCCAGCGCCTGATTTCCACGCGCCAACGGCTCCGCCTCCGTGCCGTCCAGCCATCCGACCCCGCACCGCCTGGATTGGTGTCCGACGTGGCGCCAATTTGGCGCTGCTCGCCGTCGGCCCGTTATAACCGCAGTGGCAAGGATTGAGAGAGATCGGCCATCCCCATCCCGCTCACGTTCAATCAGCTGCACCGCAAGCATCGCCTCCACTTTACCTCCACCCCGCACACCTTTACCGAATCGTTGCCGCCGCCTGGGTGTTGCTGACGCGATTGTGCCCCACGGTGCGCCGCCGCAACTCTCGGGTCGCACGTGGCCAGCCTCCTCCGTCGCTCTCCAGCTTCAACGAGCGCTGCGGCCAGGTCCTAGGTATGCCTTAGATGCTCTAGCACTTGCCAGTTGGCTTCGCGGTGGACTTGGGTGGCCGGAACGGCCGCGCCACCGCCGTGTGTAGCCGCTCGTTGTGATCACCGGTCCCGTGAGCTCCGCTGCTCCTGTGCCGCCGCCTAGGGTAGGCGCTTAGGCCGTAGATGCTCGTCGGCTCGTTGTCTGGTCCAGTGGGAACCCGAGGTGGCCGGCGTGGCCGGGCAATGCCGGCCGGTGCTGCGTCGGCGAGCTCGGGGCGTCGGGGACCGACCGGATGCAAAGACGAGTTTGTGCGAGGGCCTTTGTGCATAATCGCTGACTGCGGGAATAGGGAGTATAGGAGTTGCGAGATTTTGCTGTACTGCGAGGACTCTTTTGCGATTTTGCTAGCGTGCCTGCGGGCCTTCCCGCATGGGTCGTGTGCTAGGCCGGCTGTCTAGTCGTGGGCCGCCTTTCCCCGTGCGCGCGTGGAGGCCGAGCTCACGCTGGGCCGCGCTATTGGGCCACACCGAGAAATTGTGTTTTACCTTTTCTAGCAGTTTAAGAAATGTTTTTCTTATTTAGTTTGACATGATCTTTGGTATGTTATAATAAATCATGTAGGTGTCCAAAAATCATGAAATAAATTTTGTTAAACTCCTGGAATTAGGCTCTATCGGTTGGTATATTTAGTTTGCGCTTATATATGTTGACTTTAGGAACCATCAAATTAATTGAGAATGCATAATATTACGAATGCAGTATTTGTAAGAATTTTTGTGGTAAAACCATGATAGCGGTGACCTTGTGAATTTTATAGTAGGTTCTTGGAAATATTAGGTACTTGATGTAAATTTTATAGCCCTAAACAAGACTGTTAGGTATGTAGCTATGTGTATCTTATAACAATTAAAAAAGGAATTAGAGCATAGTAGTGCTTTATAAATAAAAACCCTTGTATGGTAAGCTTGATCTTAGTTTGACCAAGATGATAGGTAGTAATAGTTTGGCCATTTGAGCTAGCTTGTTAGCATAGTTTATGTGTTCTAATTTTAAGAGTTGTTGTTGTCTAAATACTAAATTGTAGCATTATCACCATCGCATGCATGTAGAGAACGAGTTGGTGGAGTTCGTCACCGCGGGAGATCAGGAGTACGAGGAGGAGATTCTCATACCGGAGGAGATCCCAGAGCCATCACTGACTGACTTCACTGACACCCCGCCTGCCCAAGGCAAGCCCCGATGCATATATATATATACCCATGAGTCTTACTAGTACAGGGTCGTGTAGCTGCTTTGCTTAGGTTTATCGATAGCGTGAGTAACCTGTTATTACTCACAATAGGTGGTTATTATTTTTATTACATTCATGATGAAATGATGGAAAAGAAAATGGTGACCGGGCAGGGATATGGTATGGGTATTGGTGGGTGTAACAGGTTATGTCCCGCGGCCACGGGGTATATCTTGGTTGCACTATTTCCCTGTCCGTGTCGATTAAGGACCGTTCGTTGCACTGGATCCCCAGTCAAGTCACAGATTTATTATCCCGAGCATATACTTGCTTATGGGAGTGGGAAGACTTGTTACTCTCTTGTCATGGGCTCCGGCTCTTTTCGGACCGACTGATTGGAGGCGGGGATAGGTGGAGGTCTAAGCACCACTTTGAGGTCGGGCCTCAAGTGTGGGGGCTTGGAGTCCAAATTTGGACGAGGACCTGGAACCCGTGACAGGAGTGGGACAGGTTGGTCTCGCTCGTGCCTGGGGTGCGGGCGAGGCGTGTGTTTTTCGGGGTACCCAGCTAGGCATATTGATTCGCGAATCGCCATTTCTGCGTAACGGTACGACTTGACTGCACTCTGGCACCGTAGTAAGAATTGGCATATGAAAGATGGAAAAATTGATTCTGATTGCTCAACCCTTACTTGATAATAGAGCAGGTGCTTACATAAAAGGTTGGATAATGAAATTAACATGGCTGCTAATAATCTAATGAAATAAGGACGTACTTTTAGAATTGCTTTCCGCAAACACGAACTCACAAGCCATAAAGCTTATCATAATCCTTGAGAGTCGGGAAATATATTCCCAGTCGGGTAAGTCTTGCGAGTACATTATGTACTCAGGGATTATTTACCCTTGTTGCAGGTGCTGCTTGAGAAGCTAGCTGTTGTGTGGAGGATTCTTCTGGTGGGCACAGACGGATTCTTATACCGCTCCATTAGATGTTATTTTATTCCGTTGTTTAATTTATCACACTCTGAACTTTGGTATTGTAATAAAGAATTTCTGAGACTCTTGTTGTATGAAATAGATTAAGTATTGTAAGCTTGTACTCATTTTTGGATCCCGGGTGAAAAATTGTGGAATGTTTCGAGTTCTCCCGTTGGGTGTGCTCGACAGAACTGCATGACTTGGCTCACTTTTGGGGTGCTTAGTGTCTAGTGGAAGACAGCGCCTCTAAAAGTGTGTTAATTCAGGCGGTTCTGCCACATATGTCTTGTATCTTCTCAACTCTTGTTTCTTTGAATAAATCCGGACCAGTTATTTTGCAGGATGGAAAATCCTGTCATCATCTTGCACGGCTCTTGTAAGTTCTTGCCTTGTATTTATGTATATACATGTGTCTTCTTGAATGTTGCTGCGTCTTCCATGTATATATGTAATCCAATCTTCGATATTCAATTAGCTTGCATGTCGTTGTAGTACTCATCTTCGGCGTCAAAGGACTTGCTGATGCTTCGAAGGTTGTTGTTGGAGTTCAGGGGTTATCACACTAGGTTGTTTGATAGAGGAAACCAACAACTCCTCTACGAACATACCGGGTTCGACCTTCCCCTGTCTGATCCGTGCTGAAGCGACGATCAGGATCTGAGTGGTTTCAGGGGTTATCACACCAGGTTGTACCAGATGCGACCTTTCCTATCCGATCCGAGATGGAGTGACGACCAGGATTTGAGTGGTTTCAGGGGTTATCGCACCAGGTTGTACCAGGTGCGACCTTTCCCTGTCCGACCTGGGCTGGGGCGACGACCAGGATCTGAGTGATTGGAAGGGAGTTCAGAGGTTATCACACCGGGTTGTACCGGGTGCGACCTTCCCCTGTCCGATCCGAGCTCTCCAAGGATGTCTGCTGCAACTTTTGAGTCGTATAGGACATATAGAATTTTCGGGTCTTGAAAGTGTTTCTTGAGCTTGCGTTCGTGGTAAGCGTCCATGTTATCTTCGTCGACGTATTTGAAATTCGTCCCGGCTGGTGTGTTGAGGCACTCGAAACTTGTCTCTGACTGGTACAATTAGTAGTCGAAGTAGTTTATTGAGGATCTCGGCGAAGTAGCTCAGTCATCGTCGTGGTCGTTGCTGACGGTTTGATGTGTACTTCGATGAGTACTCAGATGTTTTGATGGTCCCAGAATTTGTAGAGTAGTTGATCTTTCGTGAAGGAGAGTCGGTACTTATGGACGGCTGCCCGCTGGTGCGAGTATTTCATTGATAGAGTGTTGTACATTCCAATAATTCCGGCCTTCGTCTTTGTGCATGAGGTTGAGCATCTTTCTGCTTTTTCATGGAGCGCCCAACATTCTGTTGATGAAGGCCTGCGGGCGTGATGCCGGCTGTTCGTGGCCGAGTAGTCTTGCTCTCCGAGTATATTTTGTGGCAGGGTAGTCTGCTTTTCAAGGAAGATGGGCAGCTCGCCGACTTGCAGGATACCGCAATTTTTGATATGCGGCAGCCGAAGCTGATTCGAGCGAGTATGATCAGGCGTTTGATCGTTGGCTTGCTTGCATCATCTTGTACGCCTAGTGATGCATGAGTATGTGTAATTCTTAATCGCTTGCTTTGACCTTGACGTTGCATGTTCATCAATCACGAGCTGGAAGCAGAGTAGAGGTCAAGAGACCAATCATGTCAGCTGCTCTGGTTCTTCAGTTTGTATGACTGGATCGTTAATCACCCAGAACACGTTGCCGAGCGCCTGAAAACTACCGCCGGGCACCCGGAAGCTGTCGCCGAGTACCCGGAACTCGTCGTCAAATACTTGGAAGTCACCATTGAGTACCCGGAAGTTAGCTTGATTCATGGCTGATTGGCGTGTGATCTTGGTGCTTTTAGGATTAGGAGCCCCCGAGCATAAGCTTGAGCTTCGTTTCCGAGTAGTCGGACACCGTGATCAAGTAGTCGGAAACCGCGGGGAGTACTCAGGCAATGCGGTTGAGTAGTTGGTGACCGCAGCCAAGTAGTCGAGCACCACGGCAAACTAGTCAGACATCGTGACTTGACACAGTATCTTGCATAGGCGTGCAGAGATCAAGTATGCTCCTTCTGTTGATGTGCTCAGTACGTATAAATTCTCAACAACTGGCTTCTTGCATCGTCAGACATGCATGACGCTGTAGATGTCTTGTTTGCTTGCTTTTGATTGGTGGAAAATACGACGATTGGACGACCGAGCCGTAGTTGCCGAGTAGTTCTCAGCCGATTGGTACCCGTTTCCGACTAGTACGCTCTGCATGCCATGTTGATTGGATGGCCTTCTTTTGATTGCTTCTCGGCTTGTTGGTTCAATGTAGTCGAACGTGCTTTGATCACGTGATATTAGCTTGCATAGCTTTTGTATACGTTCCTTGATATTCAGGTTTGCACGTGGCCATTATCTTGCATGTAGTTCTGAAGATGTACGTCGTCCTTCCTTATTTGCGTCGGTCATTATTAATTGATGACGAATCTGAGTATGGCTCCGCCAGAATCCGAGTGTATCCCGCCGCTGGCAGTTGATTGCAACCCGAATCTAACTCTGTCACGATCTCAAATTATCTTTGTCAATTTGACGTCTTAACGCCCGTGTCCTATCCAGGCTTGGTTCCGTGATGGACTTGGATCAGCATGGGCCAAGTTGTCTTGAAGGCAGCAGCGGATCGCGGCAAGTTGATCTGGTAGGACAACAGTAGACAAATTGGGAATTTGGATCTGCACGGTGATGATCTTTAGCTCTGCCTTGATCCACGTGTGGCACAAAAGCACGTATTTTCTGTTAGTTCGAACGTCGGCTCCTGACTTGGTAATTCGCCGAAACAGAGAATTGAACTTTCCAATCTGGATTTCAACTTGGCCTTGGACTTGAACAGGTGGATCCTTGTTTGTCTGCTCCTGGACCCATGAAGCTGAGTCCGGTTGCAGGCTTGCTGAAGGTCGTCGCCGTACACCGCCGTGAGAATCCGAGTCACCACAGTCGACGCCGATGTCCATTCGGCGAGTTGTCGACGACGGCCGATGAGAGCTGCAGCGAGTTGTCGATGAGGGTCGATGAGTGCCGCAGCGAATTTTGATCTTGAGGTCCACCGAGCTCTTGAACGAATTGCCCCCAAAAGCCCCTACCTGGTGCGTCAGCTGTCGATGTTTTACCACAGATAGCCTACCACGGGGTACCTGGGACAGTTGTTCGGGCCTTTGGGTAGCGAAGAACTCGACGGTTAACGCGAGACAGTCGAATTTATACTGGTTTGGGCCCTCGAGTTCGATCTCGAGTAATAGCTTTTACGTCCAGTTCGGCGTTAGCCTTGCGTTGGATTGATTGTGTGTGTATGATTCGTTTTTACAAGGGTGCCTATAGCCTCTACATCGGTAGATATGGCTACAGTGCGTCTAGACCGTGAGGTCTGTTTCTATTATCTGAGGTTATATGCTAATCTAGGGAGCCCTGTCCTCCTTTATATAGTCCAGAAGGCAAGAGTCCTAATTGGTTATAATATAGAGTCCTAGGTAGGATTACAAGATAGTAATGTTACTAGGATTTCATAGGAAAAATCTTAGTTAGACTAGATCTTCTCTCTTTCTCGTGGGGTATCACATGTGTCCCGCATCGACATTAGCTTTGAAACAAATAGACCATATCCTCGAGACGAGTAATTTTCTATTTTACTCCACGAGTAATTTTACCCTGGCGATCAACATAATTTTCTATTTTACTCCATGGTGCTCAAGAGGAGCATGGCGCTGCGGCGAACACTACCGATGCTCCCGTACGACGTGTCGTCGAAATCGCCGGGCTTGTCGTTGCGACCTCGCCGCACTCGATGGAGTAGACCATGCGCGCAGTATGCATGAAGCGCGTCGTCAGGAGCCGCGTAGTGCTGGAGCGGGAGGAATCCATGAGGTGGTTCGCGGGAGGAATCCATGAGGTGGTTCGACCCCAACTGCTACCTCAACCTCCACGACGGGAACTTATTCATGGATTGGTTGGCGTACAAAAGAAATAGATCGAAAATTTCTTTGTACTGATATAAAACATTATCTTAGCCACATTACAAAAAGAACTATACTATAGAGTTTGTGAGCCTACGACGCCACTCTCTGTGACTGTTAATTTCATAAATTTTATTTTTTAAATTAAATATCACTTTAACGTTGGTATTTAATTTTTACAGTATTATCATCTTATCGTGCAATCCATATATCTTAAATAGAAAATGTTGATCCCATAGCAACACACGAGCACGCTGCCTGGTCCCTGTCTATCTTCATGGGGTTTGGGTAGTTTACCAATAGGCAACGCAGGCTGTTAGAAGTCTCTGCTTGCCCCATTTTGCCGTCTCATAGATCATTATTACTCCTACCAGAGGTTCGCAGAAATCAGATAAACTAGCTGGAGCTGAAAACACACGGTAGTAGCAAAACTGCACAAATGACTTGTCGTAAAACAATGTTGTATAGATTAAATCATACAGATCACCGACTTTCAATTTTCATTAACGACATAATTTAGTAAGCAGATACAGTTAGGCCATTGCAGAAACTTAAGGAATCAGTAGATGCTGGGAATCAATACTTTTGCAGTTTTGCTACCAACAGATATGGCACAAGCAGATGGAGGCATGTAGCCATCCCACCCTTCGTACGTCCTCTCCTTAACGCAGCAAATGCTCTATTCAGGGAAAACAATTCATTTTTCCAAACCCAACAAGATAAAACATTGCCACGCATGACTGTCCAGTATCACAGTTCGGGGACCAGGCCCACAAATTATTTAAAACTAAGTAATCAGCAAGGAACGCTCGGCACAATTGAAACTATCAGCAACAAAGCCTCCAAGGGCATGGAAGACATCGCCATCACCACCAAAGAGCGCAGTCACAACTCACAAGACGTTAAATGGAAAATGCACGCAGGCCAGAGGAAGTGGGTTTCAAAATATACATAGCACAGACTAAGAGAGACAAACTTCGAGGTCAAATAAATTCATAACCCGCTTTGGCAGCACTCCGATATGATCTGATCTAGATAAGCAGGTGTCGTCAAACTGAAGACTACTATACAGTGACAATAGCATCTTTGGATGACCAACAGGATCTGCATGTAGAGAGCCTTGCTCAGTTGTGTGAATTGCTGGAACAGAGCGGTTTCCAAAATTATCAAATTAATAAACATAGTACGTATGTGAGGAATTACAACACCATAATTATTTGTTTCTGAAAGTGAAAATTGTCTAAGAATTTCTCAGTACTGAGAGAACATTATAGCTCCCTCAAGAAAAGTAGAGCCTTAAAATGTGAAGCTGTTATTTGCCAGCAGTATATAGAAAAATATGCCCAGGGAAGCAGTCATTTTCAACATCTAGCAGAAATAGTGAATCATCATAATAACTGATGTAATCCACATGGTTGTCAAAAGAAAGCAAGTGTTGAAGGTTTCAAGTGGATGGTCAATTCAATATGATAGGGCATCAATTTGTTTCCGCATAAAAAGTGCCTGATCAAGAGATGGTACCTTCATATTTACACTACCAACTTAGAGTCAAGTGCTGCAGCAACGTTTGCCTCTCCAGGGTCCTGCTTTGGAACAGATTACTCAGCATTTTATATAATGCAACGAACAAGATTTTGATTGCATTAAACTTACCTCCATTCCCCATTTAATGTAATCTGGTGACTCACAGGCCTTGTATTCATCAACTAGGCTCTCTATTATCTCTCGAGATTCATCAAATTCAGATAGATCATTATCCTGCATGAAGAGGTCAGAGATCAGCATGTCGCACAAAAGAATGAAGTCATCCACAAGGTTGTACACAGTTGAAAGTACTGTTCTCAAGAAAATTTACATATGCCTGTCATTATCTAAGGAACCATGTTGGCAATCATAGTCTTTGTAAGTATAATGACACAGTATCTAAATTTCTTTGCAACTGCAAGATTAGAGTTTTAGTTGAATCGGCATCAGAAAGGTTCCTGAACTTGACAATGCACTCAACAGGGAATAGAGTACTTTCCAAACAGACAGCTAAGTAAGCAGCTCAAAATATGCTTGCAAGCTAAACAATTCAAAGCAATGAGCTAGGAAACTAAAAACTTGTTGAAATATGTTCTTACCGCAAACATTGGGAACTTCCTGTAGTTGTCAAGAAAAGCCTGCTTTTTCCTTAGCTTCTCATATTGCCCCAGGCATTTGCTAAATAAGTGACGGATGCTCGTATGATTTGCTAACATCAGACCACTAACCTGTAGCACAGTGTTACTTAGTACAACATTATCCATTTTCTTCAAAATCAAAAAGAAATAAAAGACTGAAATCCCACCAGAAGGTGAGAGAGGGAGGGAAGGTAAGAGGAAGAGATCATTGTACCCTGTGGGTTGTTTGAACATATGGGGATTTCCTTGACAAAGCAACCTGTTGCAGTTGAAACGCTTAGAAATTTTAATGCCAGACAACGAAACAAAAATGTCTTTTAGTTATGCGATAACCTGAATGGTTACAAAAAAAAGGATAACCTGAATGCTTGCAGGTGCCCAGTCTATGAAGTTAACAAGCTTCCTTTCGCGTATCCTTTGCAGGCTCTCATGAACCTAAATCCATGACAAGACCAAATAAAATAAGACAGAACAACAAATAATTTCATGGTACACAAAGGAAAAAAAATTAAACCGTATCTAACTCCAACTAAAAGTTATTAACTAACAAATAACATGCCACCACGCTAGTATGTACGAAAATCCGTTTACAGATTTGTAGTGAAAGTTCATGTCATTTTCAGCCAATGTGGGGTATATTGGAGTTTATAAGGAGAAAGGTGGATACAAATGTGTTTTGTTTGATGTAACGATGAAACAACATATCTTAAACTTTCATGTTTCCAGCAACTTCCTCTAGTAAAATGGGAAGAGAATGAATGGTATGAAACTACCATGTTTTATCATGAATTCTTGGTTTAGAATTTCAGATGACCATTCCATGCATGTAACTCCCAAGTCACTACACTTCAGCATTTGGCAAATCTTATTTCATGATGCTGTCATTAGATTTGACCAAGATATATCCACAGTTCCACACTTGAGAAGAAAATTCATTTGACAAAACTGTACCTGTGTAGGGTCCACCTCCCCTTGAATGATGTTCAGTATGGAGATGTATTTAGCTTGGCTAGCTTCTTTTGTCCGAGCATATGATGACACCATTATATTCTTTGTCTGCAATATTTCATAAATAATGGATTCAAACTTTATGAACACTTAAAGAGTTAACCACCCTTCCTACAGTGACAGGTAATACCTGCAGAAGTCTTCTCATAACATCCAATACCGTCGTTTTGCGTATCATGTTAACCTGCCACATAGCAAATCCAATATAACCGAATGATTCAGCTATTCGCCCAAAACAAATATCAATTTAATTACTTTCCCTAATTCTTTTGATGAAGTGTCCCAAAATGCAGTTAATAGACAAGCACAGGTAACTACAGATTCCACAAAGGCTACAAAATGTGACATAAAACATGCTACACGAACCAATGTAACAACTAAGGAAGAGGATATCAAATTACCTGGCGCTCAACAGTCAATGGAGTATAACCTGTCATCAAAAAATGACATCTTGGAGTGGGGATCAGGGAGGCAAGAAGGCCAACCAGATCGTTGTTCATATATCCAGGATACCTCAAAGTAGTTGTGCTTGCAGACATAACCGTGGAGACCAAAGAGTTTGTTTGTGCAAAAGTAGGATTTGATAAATGAAGACGCTCGACTGCAATCCTATTAAGAGCCGTATTGTCAAGAACAACCACACAGTCAGCATTCAGTGTCAGCCGCTTCAGAGTTAAAAGTGAGTTGTAAGGTTGGACAACAACATCACTTGTTTCCATCTGATTTGGGAAAACACTATATGTCTGCACAAGCTTTTTACTGTATCGATCATTCAGTGTCTCCAACAGATAAGAACCCATACCTGAATGAACATGGGCAACAGGACAGTTAGACAAATGGTAGGAGAATAATAGCTGTTATAATGTTTCATAATATTGAGGCGATATCCAATCTACAGTGAGTCAGATGGTAGGCACCACGAAATACTCCAAGCACAATACGAAGTCATCAACAGAGAAGTGAGAGTAGAATAGAAAAATGAAAAATAAAGGAAATCAAAATATGAGAGCCAGATAGCCAACCTGACCCAGTTCCACCAGCAACAGAGTGACAAAGGACAAAACCCTCAAGGCTATCACTTCCATCTGCTTCTCTGTCAACCATGTCCATGATATCATCAACAACTTGTTCACCCTACGAGAATATGAAAGGCCTTTGAGCATTTATTTCCAAAACAAGAAAAGGAGCAACTGGCCTATGGACAAAACAAACAGGTCTACAAAGCCTGCAAGATTGATTCGTCTGTGGAACCTAAGGTGCAAACAGAGATACACAGCGTGACTCTACCTGATGATACCCACTGGCCCAGTTGTTCCCAGCACCTCCACCGTGCTCAGCAACAAATATGTTCTCATGGTTGTACAGGTTCCTGTACTCGCTGTTCTGAATTCCATTGATCACTCTTGGCTCCAGGTCAATAAGCAGAGACCTGGGTATGAAGTGCTGATCATCAGCCTGGTAAAAGAAGACGTCCTTCCTGTCGCCCCCCTGCAGGTAACTTAAGCAAATTAGAGCTGGCTCTTGTTTAATTTAGCCTTATCAGATAAACAGAAATGGTAAATCCTGCATCCATCCAGTACAGACAGAAACACAAGTGTTACAGTGGATGCTTTTAAGGGCTGCACAGTTAGGTCGGAGAAGCAATTTCCAGCATAATGAGGCACATGATACATGGGTGTTGTAAGTTCAAAATGTTTATTTAATTTCTTGTATGCAGTTCTCGTTAATTCCAGCTAAATCTAACACTATACACCGATATTAAAAACCACTTAAACACTAATCCCTTATGACTGAAAAAAAAAAACGTGTTGACACCTTAAGGAAAGCTGAATTCCGCACCCCAATCACAATACCAGTTGAAATCTCCGAAATTCTCACAAGACTTAGGCATGCCTTGTGAGAATTCTACTAGTACACACCCTACAGCAGAGGTCCGAGGACTAGTCACCTGGCCTCGCCGCCATATCCACAAACAGCACAGATCAGAGCACCCGCGGCACTGATCTCGAGCAACCCATAAACCTCCGTCAATCGACTCACCGCGGCCAGCGCGTGAGGAGAGGAACACTCGGACAGGTCACGCTCACGTAGACGGGGACCGGGGACTGGGAGAGAGGGGAATGGGGGCCGTGGGGATGTACCTGAGTGGCGAAGTCCTCGAGGAGGCCGTCCTTGCCGATGCCGTGCTCCAGGCAGAGCTGCTTCCAGAACTCCATCCCGATCTGGTTCCCGCATTGCCCCACCTGGATCGTGATGATCTCGCGCGGCATTTTTCCCCACTTGCTCCGGCGGCGGCGGGAGAGGAGTGGGTAGGGTTAGGGTGCTGCGAGGCTAGGGTCGGCCGGGGCTGGAGGGAGGGAGCCCGGCAGGTGGCGGCGCCGGCGGAGGCTAGGGTTCTGGGGGTTTGCTTGGTTTGGACGCGAGCGCGCGCCAACTGCGAGTGCGATTGGTGGCGGTGGGAGCGGGAGGTGACGACTGATGACGAGTGACGAGGCGGAGGGGAAGCGGAAGGGGGCGGATCCGGCGGGGATTTTGGAGGAGCGAAACGAAATGGGCGCAATTTTCGAATTTCCAGGGGTTTTATGGAAGCAGTCCGAGGCCTGGTTTAGTTTATGAAATATTTTGCGAAATGTTTCTGTAGTACTTTTTTTTTTGTTGTTATTTGAGGCTTAAAAGATTTGTCTCGTCTATTTCGTCTAAATTATGTAATTAGTTTTATTTTTTATCTATATTTAATGCTCTATGCATGTGTCCAAAGATTCGATGTGACGAAAAATCTACTGTTTTTTCGCGAAATATTTTGAAACTAAACCAGCCCCAAGCAAAATCATTTTTTGTTCGGTAGGTCTCCAATTTTTATGGGCTCAGGCTTCAGCTCTCCCTATGGAGCCGCTTCTTTTAAGAAGCTAAAACCGTTTAAAAAACGTTCGGTAAAAACTGTTTTACTAGTAGTTCTGTAATAATTAGCATTCGATTTGTGAAGAGGAGTTGGATAAATAAACTCTAGCTTGTTGGCTCCTTCAGACTTTTTTAAGAAGCCATTTTTTAATTCTGTTTTGCATGACTCCTTGCAAGGAATCAGAAGAAGCTGAAATCGAAACCCAACCAAACGAGACCTCCTTTGCTATATATGCAGTTCCGAGCTTCTACTGCCCCTTTTCATATGATTCTTAGGCATTTTGCGTTTTGTCAAAGTTTCAGCAATGTCCCAGCGTTTGTCTCAGCACAAAATTCTTTAGACGATCCAAAAAAATCATATATATGGTATATATGCTAAGCACTCGCGTCGTGTGGACCAAGCCCTCTCTCGGTTAGTTGAAGGGTCCATCCAAAACTATGCTCGTTTGGACTCTAGCCGGGGAATCATCATGGTTCTTCAATGTTGTAAAACATCAGTAACAATGAATGCCTCTTAGTTAAAGATACTATGCTCCGAGCTCTCGTTGGAATCTTTATAAATTTATACTATATTTATAAGAAAATAGTATCAATATTTAGAGCATCTTCAAGAGTATCCAATAATCCTTCCCAATCATGATTTTTGGAAGAAAAAAAAATGAAAAAAATCATCTCAACAACTCCCAAACTCACCTCCTAATCTTTTGGCTTGGGAAAAAAACCTCCCTTGCACGTAAAGATGCGCGGACTCCAGGTTGCGCGTATCTTCTCGCACACCGATCCAATCTAAAGGTGGAAGGGCATGGAAAACTAAAGAGTAGAAGAAGGGATCCTAATGCAAATGTACTAGAGAGAAAAAAATATATAAAAATGGTTAGAATAATTTAGATATAGTATATGATTCCTGATGTAAAATAGTCTTTTATATTTTACGAGTGAGTTATTGGAAACTGTTAGAGATAATCTTATTTGTTCCTTCCAATACTTTTTGGCGAGTTGCAAAAATGGTTTTGGGAAGAAATTTTTTGTGAACTCTTGGAGATGCTCTAACTTCAATCAAATATATATATATATATATATATATATATATATATATATATATATATATATATATATATATATATATATATATATATATATATATATATATATATATATATATATATATATATATATATATATACCACTACAAAGACCCGGATGTTATGGTCTGATTGCTTCACCCCGCTCCTAATCGGACCGCCTCTCCGTAATCGCCCCACTCCCACGGTAATCCCTCGCTCCGACTAATCCCCCACCCCGCATGATCGACGTGAGCCACGCTACCTGCGCACCACGCCCACCTCCTCCTCCCTGCCCGCACGACTGCAGCTCCTTCCCTCCTCTGTCGTCTCGCTGCGCCTTCCCGAGCCACAACGCTTATCTCCGCAGCTCCCTGCGTGAACCACCTCCGAGGCCAAGGGCACCGCCAACGCCGGGCCGAACCGCCGCCCGGCTCCCGCCCCTGGTCCGTTCTCCACAGCTGACGACGCGCTCAACCACGGCCAAGGACACCGCCACCGCCGGTTCCTCCACGACGTTGGCCTGCTCATAAAAGCAATGTGATGACAAGTCTCACATTCGGAGAAAAATAATATCACTTACAAGGATCCTACCAAGCAATTAGAGCTCGGTTTCTCTGTAACTCCTCTTCTATAGATGTATAAAAAAAATTGTTCAGTTGCGATTTTTGTAATTCCTCTGTAACCACTTCTTATTGTTAGTAAAAATATCACTAATTGCATAGAGCTTGTCGGACTTCCTGATTTTTTTCACATATCTAACCTCATCATGCTACCTGAATGCTCATGTCATTCTGGTTTACAAACAAAAGAATATATATGTTTGCTTAGCAGAAAGTACAGTTTACAACCAGTGAATATTTTGTGTCAGATAAGACTGCAGATATGATTAGCAGTGGTCATCTTTAACATAGCTATTTGCTCCCAGCAGCATTGGCACTAGCATTGACCTATAGTTTGTAGCACATACACTCACTCAAATCCTGTAGTCTCTGAAAACTGAACATGTAGCCGATAACTGCAGCAATGTGACAAAACCGACACTCCTTGAATAACAAAACTACTCAACAGTAGCTACTGCTAGCTCAGCTTGTTTTCTAGCAAAACTAAAAATACATGCTTCTGCTACCTCTACTTCTTGAATATCAAATATCAAAACTGAAAATATATGCTACTAAGAAGGCTCTAAATTAATGGTTCACAATTGTCCATGTGTGTCTTAGTTGTATTGGAATATGCAAGCAAACTTAGAATTACCAACTGCTGCAACAGGAAGATACATGTGATGCCTCTGATACTGTGTTTGTGAGCAGTTAAACATTTTCAGAAGTCTGAAAGTGCAACTGTAGGCTCACATGTTGCTATGCAAGACATCCTATATGAAACTGCTTTCCATTATTCTATCAACAATATGTTCTACAATATGTGGGAGTTAGTAAAATTAACTGATATCTATATGCTTTAATTATTAACTGCAGATTATAAGAGCTAGAAATACTATTGGAGCACACTCCAGTACTCAATTAAACAATAAAGGTGAGCAATTCTTTACACATTAATTTCTCTGCATTTTTTAAATTCTGAGTTAAGATCTATTTCAGTGTCCCTTGAGCATCTTTGGCTGATGCGAATTGGAGCACTCCCGTACTCAATTCTCAATTAAACAATAAAGGTGAGCAATTCTTCACACATTAATTTCTGTGCATTTTTTAAATTATGAGTTAAGATCTATTTCAGTGTCCCTTGAGAATCTTTGGCTGATGCGATTTGGAGCACTCCATTACCCAATTAAACAATAAAGGTGAGCAATTCTTCACACATTAATTTCTATGCATTTTTTAAATTCTCAGTTAAGATCTATTTCAGGGTCCCTTGAGCATCTTTGGTTGATGCGAATTGGAGCACTCTAGTACCCAATTAAACAATAAAGGTGAGCAATTCTTCACATATTAATTTATATGCATTTTTTAAATTCTGAGTTAAGATCTATTTCAGTGTCCTTTGAGCATCTTTGGCTGATGCGAAAAAGGCACTTGATCTCTATGAATTCTTCTATTGAATTGGCAGAGTTGATACTTACCAGCTTTTCCTGAAAGAAAACTTATATTTTTCATAAGCTCACAAATTGACCGTGTATCCCGACAGTTTAAACCAACTATTTATTTGGCAAACTAAAGATCCTAATGTATTTGCAAAAAATGAAAAATAATGGAAACAGTTGTGTCTCTACTTTTGCTTAATGCAGTTACAATTATTTCAGCACTGGATATTTCTTCACAAAAAATAGAAATGAATGTCTATTTTGTTAGACCAATACTGTGTTAGTTACATACCAGAATTTGTGCCTTTTTCTCTCTGTAGTTTTAGAGATGTTGTCTTCTTTGAAAAGTAAAAAATGAGCACCGGACAACAAACAACAGCAAGAAAAAAGCATGATAGTGTCATTTAGGTTACCTATTTATACCAAGCCTATAGTTGTTTTGCTTTATACTGTAGATTCATGTTATTGTTGTTTAGAAATTTTCAACTATTAATTGTTACCGTATGACTCCTAGACAATTAAATACTATAAAAAGGTACATTCCAAGCAATTGTGGGTTAATTCAATGGAAAATAGCGGCTCTCCTGCATCACTGGGTTATTCAATGGAAAATAGTGGCTCTCCTGCACCATTGGAAAAATGTATTTTACCTTTGTTGTTGAATTCTTTGCTGATTCCCCAGTTTAATACCAACCAGTATCACTTTGTAAGACATTCACTAAGAAGTGATATTTATGTGCGGGTACATCTACCCTAGGTTGTCTGACTGTCAAATCAGAGCAGCAAGGTTAGTGGGATATGTGTTGGCAAAATCACAATATACCACCAACGCCTCTTTACTGGGATAATGATTTGGATGCGAGATGTTTATGCAGTTGTTCTTTCTTATTTACTAATGCCGCTCTTGACCGAATTTATACCAGATTACTTATGCTAGTTTCTTTTCTTGCACGACAGTGCCAGGCTGTTGGTGGCACTGATGCTCTAAATGAGACCCTGCCGTCATGGATGTCATTGTGCAAGCGCAGCACTCATGGTACCCGGGTCCACAACATGTGGGGACACTAGGGCCGACGAGCGCAAGCCTCAGTTTGTGGCGCCTCTATGCCACATGGCATGCGTGAATCGCTGGTCGCATTGATGGACATGCTAATTGGATGAGATGTGCCTTGCATTTGCAGCTTGCAGTGATTTCTTCAGCCTCCCACGAGCATTTTGCTTGGTGGTCGAAGCAAGTTAAGCTGAGCATTGGACCAATTTAGCTTTTCTTGAGCTGTGAGTACATAATCTCGTGGTGATCACTGCAACAGTTTGATGCATCTGAAGTCATCTATCTGTTGCATAAAAGGTGGGTACATAGGAACCGCTTGAGCTTTTGTAACTTAATCAAAAATCTAATAATCTACCATTTTAACAATTTTATTTGAGTCTGATAATTGTATGTCTTGTTCTAATCTTTAGCTCCTGTTGCAACGCACGGACATTCAACTAGTATTTATACCCCTAAATAAAATATACCTAAAGCTATCGTCTGTCACCCCGCCAAGTTACGGCCAAGTTACGTTACGGCAAAAAAAAAAAAGAAAACACCGTCCCCATATCCCATATCTCAGCACAAAAAAGTTATGGCCAATAAAAGAAACCCACCATCCCGTATCCTATTCCTATGCGGCAAAAGAAAATAAAAAAAAATGTTTCCCGGCCGGCTCCCATCCTGAAGACAACGATGCGGCAAAGTTCGAATCGTCCACGTCCAGGTCCTTCTTTACAGTACGGACTCGGATCCCAATCATCATCATGGCTGTGTTTAGTTTGAAATTTTGCTCCAAAGTTTGTCATCACATCGAATGTTTAGACACATGCATAGATTATTAAATATAGATAAAAAAAATAACTAATTTCACAGTTGGGTGGAAAATCGCGAGACGAATCTTTTGAACAAAAGTAGCCCATGATTGGACACTATTTACCAAATAAAACCAAAACATGCTACAATACACTTTTTAGCGTTTTCATCCTCAACTAAACACAGTCATTATATAATAAACCAACCCCAAAAAATATGATCACCGAGTAGTACTACTTACAAATAACGGCCGCTGGGACTTTACTCCGGCAGCTTACCAGGAAGCTTCCACAACTCAAGTTGGTAAGGCCGCAACAACACGACATCTACGTAAGTAAATAATTCACATGGCCTGTGGTCTGCAAGACTTGTTGTTTGATTACCATTCTTATTTCTCTTACGTCTCCATAATATCTCCATGCTAATACGGGTCAACCAAATGGAAAATAATGATTCTGATGCATCATTAGAAGAAAAGATTGACACTACCAATGCAGGTAAAAAATTCTACGTAAGTAAATAATTCACATGGCCTGTGGTCTGCAAGACTTGTTGTTTGATTACCATTCTTATTTCTCTTACGTCTCCATGATATCTCGAGGCTAATACGGGTCAACCAAATGGAAAATAATGATTCTGATGCATCATTAGAAGAAAAGATTGACACTACCAATGAAGGTAAAAAAATTCTTTTATTATATTCCATTTGACGCAAAATGTGCACATTTTTTTATTTCACACACTACAAGTTTATGCCTACTAGGAGCAGAAGCTAGAGCACGCAAGAGGGAAAGGGACAGGGCCCGATGACATGCAATGACTAAGGAGAAAAGGGATGAAAAAAATAAAAAAAACGTCGAGAAGCATATTAGATAAAAAAGGAGCAACGACTACACGATGAAACTTCCAATGGTAATTAATCTTAAATTTTGCTGATTAATGCTACATGGATTACTATTGTTCTTTCTTATCTTATATGTGGTGTCTTTAAACATAAGAGCAAGTCATAGCTCACCGAGCAAGCAGTAGGGCGACATATGCAAAAATGACACATGAGAAAAGACAACAAAGACGCGAGCGACAAAGGTAATGAAGCTCCAATGCGTAAAGAGGCAATGAAAGTAAATGCAAAACGATCTAGAGAGGTGCAAAAGGCCACTCTCAACTAAGAGTCCATCGCAATGGAGAACCCAATGTATATTCCTGAGGTTCATGGAAACATGCCAAGCACTAGCGATTGGGGTATTTCGGAATCCAATGCATTACTAACCAGTTTCATTCACTTAATACCACATTATTCCCATCTCAACCATGTCCATTATTTGATTTACAGAAAAAATTGGACCAAGCATTCCCCCTGCATCAAGAACACCGGTACAACAAGTATTGGAACACACCGGTAATACATTTATTTTAGCACTCTGAAGGCTATTGAATTCCCTTTATTTATGTGCTACACATAGTTGAACTAACTCATGCATTTTTTATGGTTGTAGATGATGATGAGGGAGATATATTTGAAGATGACGAGGAAGAGGATGAGGGATACATGTTTGTTGGGCAAGGTATTTGTGATAAATATTAAAATCTTAAATAATATTACAGATGTTATCTGAATCATTTTGGCTTAAAAAATCCTTTCAGACGAGGAAGATGACGATGATGTCCAAAATGATGACATCGAGGAAGACACAACTTTTATCCCTGAAGTACCTGACCCATACGAAAAGGTATATAGTAACATGCCTATAGATACGCATATGCTAAAACATGTCGCAGATTGTCCTCACTGCGGTGCAAAGAAGTTTGAACATGAACCATGTGGGTTCTGTTGTCGCGGTGGAAAGGTCGAGCTTAATGCACCAGACATACCTGATGAGATGATAAGGTTTTGGTCAACTGCCAACGCAGATGCTAGGCACTTTCGTAACAACATCAAGTTTTTCAATGGTCATTTCTCTTTCACTTCTTTATACTGTCGCCTTGATAGCGCTACTGCAAGCATGAGAAATAGTGGGATATACACCTTCCGTGCACACAGCCAGATCTATCATAACACAAGGTCATTTGGGAAAGAAGATGGTAAGGAGCCAAGACATCTTGAGCTTTACTTCTATGATGACGATTCCAGCCTTGATCACCGATATCGAAGATGTCGTGAAGAGCAGCGTCAAAAAGACAAAGAAGTTATTGAGAGGCTTGTGACCATCCTCCGTGACAACCCATACTCATAGAAACTTAGGAGTATGGGCCAGGTTGAACACCTTGAGGACTATCGTATCACATTGAACCTTGACCAGAGGCTAGACCAGAGAACATACAACGTGCCATTAGCTTTAGAGGTGGCTGTTGTTTGGATCGAGGGAAGCGAACTCCTTGGTCAGTTCCAAAATAGTGTTGTCCTATATGGGAAGGATAGAAGCAAACACGGCATCCGCTCGTATCATGGATGTTACGATGCTCTTTCATACCCTATATTCTTTCCAATGGGTGAGCTCGGGTGGCACATGGATATCCCAAAAAAAGGAATTAGTATGGAGGATGTTATCGCATACCGCGCCCTTCGAAAAGGCCCGTAGTGGTTCAGAAGAAGAAACATGTTTGTTATTCTTCTTATTTAATTATTTATTTAATACTTTTTATATGCCTCAATGGTTATTCTACAAACAATGCTAATTTCATTCTTATTTTTTCTAGACTCCCCTGGTAGATTATGTGTGTCTATGCGTGACTACTACTGCTACAAATTTCAGATGCGACCAGGAATATTTAATCCCATACTTTATGGTAAGCGTCTTTTCTAGCAGTTTGTGGTTGACACGTACATCAAGATCGAGAGTTCTCGATTGGATTAGATACGCAACCATCAAGATGATTTTAGGGCCGACCTCTACCAAGGATTGGTTGACAGCCTGCATGCCGGTGAGGGTAGAGCAGAAGCTGTTGGAAAGCGAATGGTGATGCCTTCATCATTTATCGGAGGCCCACGTGACATGAGGCGTTGATACATGGATGTCATGGCTCTGGTACGGAGGTTTGGTAAACTGGACATCTTTCTCACTATGACATGTAATCCAAAATAGGAAGAGATCAAGCGTGAACTCTACTCTGGCCAGACACCACAAGATCGTCCAGATCTCGTTGTTCGGGTTTTAAAGAAAAATTGGAAGAGTTAAAGGATAGGTTGATGAAAAAAGATATCCTTGAAAAGGTCCGGGCATATGTGTACTTTGTTGAGTTTTAGAAGAGGGGTCTACCACACGCACATTTTTTGCTAATCATGGAGAAAAAGTACAAGATCACGTGTCTAGAGTAATATGATTTTCTCATCTCAGCTGAGCTCCCAAACAAAAAGAAGTACCCAGAATTGTACAAGATGGTTACGAAACATATGATGCATGGCCCTTGCGAAGTGCTTAATCGCAACTGCCCATGCACAAAGGGTCGTGATTCCTGCAAGAACCGTTACCCCCGGCCTTTTTGTAATGCCACAGTACAGGGCAAGGATTCATACTCAGTTTATAGACGGCATGAAGATGGGCAAAAAGAAAAGGTTCGTGGACACGAGCTTGACAATAGATGGGTCGTGCCTTACAACCCATATCTCCTTCGTCTATTCAACTGCCATATCAATGTTGAGGCATGTGGGAGCATCAAGGCAGTTAAGTACCTATTTAAGTACATTTACAAGGGTCATGACCGAGCGTCTGTGGCTGTGAGAGAGGCAGACAAGGAGGACAACGAAGGGAACATCAATGAGATCAAGCAGTATAGAGATGCTAGATGGGTAACCCCTCCAGAAGCCTTGTGGAGGCTATACAGTTTTGATTTGAGCGAGAGGTCTCCTTCTGTGTTGTCCTTACAACTCCATCTTCCAGACATGCACATGGTGTCATTTCACTGTCACGAGGAGGTTGAACGAGTGCTTAATCGTCCAGGAGTTGAAAAGTCAATACTTACAGCGTAATTTGAGATGAACAGGACAGATGAAAGAGCCCGAGGTATCTTGTACCCAAACTTCCCTGAGTTCTATAGGTGGCACGCAGTGGGCAAAAAATGGCAGAGGAGGGTATGAGAAAAATCTCTACAACAGATTGGAAGAATCGTCTCTACCAATCCAGCCGAGGGGAGCGTTACTATCTTAGGGTTCTTCTAAACAATGTTCCCGTTGCAACCTCCTTCAATGATCTTAGGATAGTTGATGGCAAAATCTTACTGACCTTTCGTGAAGCTATAGAAAGAAGGAACCTGATCGAAATGGACAACACGCTAGATGAGAGCCTTACTGAGGCTACTGAGTGGATGATGCCATATGCGTTAAGAAGGCTCTTTGCAACAATATTGGTGTTTTGTGAGCCAAGCGATGTGTTCGGACTTTGGGAGAAACATGTACAAGCAATGTCGGAGGACTATAGGTGCAACAATCAATCCAACTTCATGGTGGAGCAGATGGTTCTCATAGATATTCAAAAAATGCTTCAATCAATGCAGAAGGATATAAAGATGTACCCACTTCCTGATATCGATGACTCGTATAACGCCTCTAGTGATATTCCCAGAGAGATTTTGGAGGAGGTTACCATTAAGGTCGATGCTAATGACGTGGCTCTATCAGAAACCCTTAATGAGGAGCAACGAGCTGCCTATGATGAGATTATGACTGTTGTTGATACAAAAAATGGTGGTTTATTCTTTGTGGATGGGTCTGGTGGCACCGAAAAAACTTATATGTACAAGGCCCTGCTCACTACTATACGTAGCCAGAATAAGATTGTCGTGGCAACAACTACATCTGGTGTTGTAGCCTCAATAATGCCTGGTGGCAGAACTGCCCACTCATGCTTCAAGGTTCCCCTAAACCTTGACAATGGTTCCTTTTGCAGCTTCACAAAACAGAGTGGTACTGCCAAGCTACTTCAAATTGCTTCAATAATAATCTGGGATGAGGCTACCATGATAAAAGGCAGGGTATCGAGGCACTAGACAATAGCCTCCGTGATATAATGGACCGACCTGAGCTGCCATTCGGGGGGAAGACTATCGTGTTCGGTGAAGATTTTAGACAGGTTCTTCCTATTGTTCGAAAAGGATCGAGGGCTCAAACAGTCGGTGCCTCGCTACGGATGTCCTACCTTTGGGATTCCATGCGACATCTGAAACTGGTGCGTAACATGAGGACGAAGAGTGACCCGTGGTTTGTAGAATACTTGCTCCGCATCGGTGGAGGCTATGAGAAGGCCAATGAAGATGATGAGGTCCGCCTTCCTCGTGATATATGCGTACCGTACACCAGGAAAGATGGCGACCTTGATACGCTAATTGACTGCATACTCCCTAGGCTCAATGAAAATATGGCAAACAAAGACTACATTACCTCTCGAGCGATATTGTCTACATGGAATGAATGGGTTGACATGATTAACATGAAGATGATAGACAATTTTCAAGGGGATCAGATTGTGTACCATAGCTTCGACTGTGCAATGGACGATCCATACAACTACTATCCAAAGGAATTTCTTAACACTTTGACACCAAATGGTCTACTGCCACATGTGCTAAAGCTGAAGATTGGTTGCCCAGTCATATTGCTTAGGAACATTGACCCTACGAACGGACTTTGCAATGGTACTAGGCTTATCATACGGGGGTTCCAAAAGAATACTATAGACGCAGAAATTATGTTGGGATAGCATGCTGGAAAGCAAGTTTTTCTGCCTCGCATATCCTTATGCCCGTCTGACAACGAGATGTTCCCTTTCCAATTTAAGCGTAAACAATTTCCCATTCAGCTCAGCTTCGCCATGACGGTTCACAAGGCATAGGGGCAGGCTATCCCTAACGTCGGGGCATACCTTCCAGAACCAGTGTTCTCGCATGGTTAGTTATACGTAGCGCTATCAAGAGCAACAGCAATATCAAACATTATTATCTTGATCACGCCAGTTGTTGAGAAGGATGTCAACAAGGGCAAGAGGAAGAAGAAACTGACAGAGGATAAGAAGAAGTTGGAAAAGGATATATTCACGAAGAATATCGTTTATAAAGAAGTTCTAACTACTTGACTAGGTGCTTTGCCGAGTTAGTACCATTAGGATGTGGTTAACAAGATGTGTAACTTTGGTGTGTTGGAGGATACAATTAAAACAAAAATGCTATCATAATATTGATGTTCCAACATCACATTCACAAATACTTTTTTGTTACACACTCATATTAGCATTATCATGACATTAATTTTAATCCGTGCATTGCACGGGTATTTATCTAGTACACTAAAAAATTCCTTAAGGGTATCATCCGATCGCCTCGCCTTTCGCTCCGCCTCGGTTCCCGTGATTTTTATTTTTAACACTTTTAAAAAACTATTTTTAATTTTTTGCACCGAAAGTTTTTTTTATATCTAACACTTTTGGCCGCTCCCCACGTGAGGGAGCGGCATTTCAACATTGCCGCTCCCCACGTGGAGGAGCAGCAATGATGCTGACGTGGCAGAAGCGAAAAGTGGGCACGGCTGCCGACAAAACATTTCCTCCCCCCCGCTACCGCTCCTTGATCTGGGGAGCGGCAGCAGGGGGAGGGGGCGCGGCAAGATATGTTTTGCGTTGGGCTCATGTCACTAGGAGCCGCTGTTGGACGCTCACACCCTCCCCCCGCGGCCCCCCAGCAGGCGCAGGGCCCCTCCCCGCGCTCGTGCGGGCCCTAGCAACCCCCCCCCCCCCCCGCGCAGCAGCAGCTCCCCCTCCCCAAGCATTGCCCCGCGAGCAGCGCCGAGCCCCTCCCCCGATCACTTCGCCCCCGATAGCAGCTCCCCGCGTCCGAGCTAAGGTAATTCTGTTTTTCTTTTTTCTTTTTTTTTGAATTTTTGATGTATTTTGATTGTTAGTTAGATTTGTTTGTTTAGCTAGTATTGTTAGTATAAATAGTTAGTTTAATTGTTTAGTTGGTATCATTAGTAAAGTTAGCATAGTTAGTATAGATATTATAAATAGTTATTTAAGTTAGTATGATTTGTAAAGTTAGTATAGGTATTATAAATAGTTAGAATAGTTAGTATGTTTAGTTTAGATTAGTGAAGTTAGTATAGGTGATATAAATAGTTACTTAGGTATTATAAATAGTTAGAATAGTTAGTATGTTTAGTTTAGATCAGTGAAGTTAGTATAGGTGATATAAATAGTTACTTTAGTTAGTTTAGTTAGTATAGTGTAGTTAATAAACTTAGTATAGTTTGTTTGTTTGGACGACTTGATGAAGTTTGCTCAAATGGTTTTCAGATGGATTGTTGTGTCCGAGTTTATTTCGGATGAATTGTTAGGAAGGAAGATGGTGAATTTGAGGATATAGAAGAGGAGTTGGAATAGTTTGATGAACCGCCGAGCTTCAATGACCTTTGTGTGCGTTTGAACGCAAAGTTTGGCGGTGATTTCACAATCAAGGCGAGATTTGACAGTGGGAAGACTCAGGCAAAATATGTCCTGATGCCTTTGCGCGACCCTGCTCATTGGTCCCGCTACACTAGAGTCCTCGCAGGCTCGAACTCATCCATTGCTAAGGTGGTTGTGGAGAATGGGTACATGTTGGAGGATGATCATCATGACGATGTTGGAGGTGACGAAGAAGCAGATCCATTTACATCCAGTCAGTTGTATATGGATGGTCAGTTGACGCAGGAGTAGTTGCATTCACATCCAGTCGGTTGTATAAGCAACAACTTCAATGTGAGGGAGTTTGAATGTGAAGAGCACGAGTAGGCGGAAGAGAACTGGTTCGGTCATGACGACCGCGACGATGATGATGACGACGACGACGATGACGACGACGACGACGATGATGATAGAGCTACCCATGCGACGTCGGTTCATGCTACAACGTCCGATGTTCCACTTTCGGTGCTTCATGCCATGCCGACTCAGGGCAGGCTAGTCCATGATTTGTCAGAGGATGGTGCGCCGTATTTTGATCTGTGGGGTAGGATCAACAAAGCACAGCATTATGTTGCACCGCCCCCTTACACAGAGGCAGAACTCATGCAACTGAGTCAGAACGGTGTACCTTTAAGTGGTGGTCTGAACTACAGGGATGTCAGCATGATACATATGGTAGTTTGTGACACATGTCTATAGATGTGTGTAGAATCACTATATAACCATGAGCATGTAATCCTTCAGAAGGGCATGATATTCAATACAATGTCAGAGATGAAACTCTTTCTTTAGGATTATGCTGTGTACCACCATAGGCCATACTTGGTGACTCATTCCGACAAGAACTTGAGGTACCACATTACCTGCAAAGCAGGTTTTCCATGCCAGTGGAGCAGGGGCGGAGCTAGAGAAAAATTTAGGGGGGTGCGACACTTTCTTCATGCCATACACATTCATATACTACTGTTTTAACAAATTAATTTGTCGATGAAAAAACCTATACAAAAATTAGTATACTAACGATGTTGATGAAAAAAGTATAAAAATTAGTCTATTGACAACAAAATATTTTTCGTAAAAAAACAACAATATTTTTTTGACGATGTACAAACATAAAAATGCCGACATGACTAGATTCATACAGAAATTAAATGTACGATGTTTGAGAAATAATGTTACTTAATTGTGTGCAATGAACACACTTTTAGAACCAATAATTAAATACAAAGTGGTAATCTTTTAGTTTCCTTACCTTGCTTTTATTTGTTACCAATGTTGAGGAAGGACACTAGTAAAGCAACACAAACAAGGATCCACGGTTTGACGGAATGATGGAGAGTTGGAGACTGGAGATGAGCTGCCATCTTGCCAAGGTGGACAGTTGTTGGGCGGTGGTCGTAGCTTGCCAATGCGCTGGCTAGCAAAGGCAGTAGATTCGTTTCAAAAAAAGCAAAGGCAGTAGATTTTTTTGGCGCTCTGCTGCTGTAGTGTTGTCTCTTGTACTCCTATTGTGTTCCCATTTACAATTTCCCTGATGATTGGTGGCGCAATGAGCTACTAGTATTATGTTTTTTGGTGGAATACTAATAGTGTGTCGGGCTGGTTAACTAGCTAATGGACTTTGTTTGATTGGCCTGGGTGCATGGCCCCGCTCTTGGGGGGGTGCAAAAGAGGTGAAAGTTTAGAGGTAAGCGTTGATTTCTGTGTTCCATGTGGGTGCAGCTGCACCCATAGTCGGCAACATAGCTCCGCCCATGCAATGGAGGCTTACTGCAAGGAAGAAAGCGAGTGGTGGCAAATGGAGGATAAGTAAATTGGTCCAACCCCATTTATGCTTAGATAACAAGGGGAAAGAATATCATCCACAACTCACTGCACGTTACATTGCCCATCGTATATTGGGGCTTATTGACAAGGACAATGACGTCTCAGTGTCTTATTTACAGTAGTCCATATATGAGCTTGTAAAGTATCATGTGAAGTATGGCAAGGCTTGGCGTGCAAAGCAAATTGCACTGGTGAAAGGTCTTGATGGCTAGAGAGGGGGGTGAATAGCCTTTTAAAATTTTCTACAAAGACAAGCTAAACAAGTTTATCAATATAACAAGTAGCGAGATGCAAGTTTTGCTTAGCCTACGGGGTGTTTGCAAGCCACCTAACCAATTCACAATTCTAGTATATTTGCACTCAACCGCACAAGTCAAACCGCACAACTTAACTACAACTAAAGCTAGCTAGCTACACAAGCTAAGAGTAACACTAACAAGCTAGCAAGGTAACTAAGAAATTAATACAAGAGAGAGTTAGGAGAGTATCACCGAGGGGCGAAGTATTGAGCCAACCAATCAATATGATCAAGAGATGAATACCACAATATACAACCACCGGGATCGATCAAACACAATAAGAATGATGACACGAAGATTTATCCCAAGGTTCACGTGCTTGCCGGCACGCTAGTCCTCATTGTGTCCCTTTTCACCACGTGGTTCGGTGGCTAATCGGTCACATACCGAGCCTCTCAAAAGGCGCCACAAGAACCTACCAAATGGCAAAAGGTTGCAATGACACGAGCAATATACTAATGTTGCCTTTGGCGCTTCGCCGAGGTAGGCATAAACCCCTCACAATCACCGGAGGTGGCCAAGAACAATCACCAACTCTTGCCAATGCCTCCAAGCTGCTCAACGCCGTCTAGGTGGCGGCAACCACCAAGAGAAACAAGAATCCCGCAGCAAATCAACCACCAAGTGCCAACTAGATGCAATCTCACAATGCAAATGCACTTGGATCACTCAATCTCACTTCGAATATGCAAAGAAGCAAGAGAGATGAGTGGGAGGGGAGTTGCTTAGCTCAAAGTGCTCACAAGTATGTCAAATGTTCGAGAGAAAGAGCCTTGAGCCGGCCAACGAGTATTTATAGACGTACCCCTTCGATTAGAGCCGTTAGAAACTTAAACAGCCGAAATCGTGCTGACCGGACGCGCTGGTCCAACTAACCGGACGCGCCGGTCGCACAACGGCTAAGTCATGAAGCACTGACCGGATGTGCTGGTCCAAACGACCGGACGCGCCGGTCGCACAACGGCTAGTTGCAAAGCAATGACCGGATGTGCTTGACGTGCAGACCGAACGCGCTGCGAACGACCAGACGCGCTGGTCCTGTGACTGACCGGACGCGCTGGTCAAGCTTGAGAGCGCACAACGAAACAACGACCGGACGCGCTGAAGAACTGACCAGACGCCACAGTGCCAGCGTCCGGTTAGAGTCCAGTAAGCACCCTGAACGACCGGACGCGTCCGATCGACTGTGACCGGACGCGCCGCACGTTCGATCATCAACCTGAAACTCGCGCAGAAGCTGAACACTGACCGGACGTGTCCGGTCAAACAGAGACCGTGTTCGGTTCAGCGTCCGGTCATCTCTGTGACCTCCGTTCGCCTCAGTTTCTTTTCCGACTTCCGGCGTAGTGGAAAATAGTCGTTTCAACTCCTCGAAAACGCCTGAATTATGGACATGTCCGGTCAAATAGTCGTTTCGCCTCAGTTTCTTTTCCGACTTCCGGCGTAGGAGAGAGGACCCCAAACCCTCTCTACCGCTCAAACTCCACCGCCTTCGCAAACATGCTAACACCAACAAGTAATCTCGTCATGTGTGAGTGTGTTAGCATTTTCACAATCATTTTTTGAGGCGTTATTATTTCTATCCAAAAGCATATGATTATGAAATGCACACCTAGAGGCACTTAGGAGTTCAATAGCCGCGTCATTCCCCTCTTTATAGTACGGCTATCTATCCTACAATGTAACCACACCCACTAGGTGTCTTGGTTACTAAAACACAACCCTTAAGCATATACCTTTGCCTTGATCACGTAGGGTTACGTCCAAATCCAAGTGTGGCCATCATGATCACCATGTCCATCTTGCCACCAACCTTGGAATGTACTAATCCTCATATGCTACATACAACTTAGGCATAGGATTAGCACTTAGGCATTGTCACTAATTACCAATACCAAACATAGGACTTTCAATCTCCCCCTTGTTGGTAATTGGTGACAAACCTTTCACAAAGATGTTATAATAAAATTTTGATGGAACCCATGTCACATTGTCCAAGTATATTACCATGTGTAAGAATTATGGACATGTGATCATGAATTCAAATTGATAGTAATGGCTCCCCCTACATGTATGCTATATGTTTGGATTTTGGAAGCATACATGTTAGATAGGAAAGATTAGGAGCATTGACTACCAATAGGTGCTAAGTGTTTAAGATTATAGACCTTTGAAGCATGATACCATCGGAGTAGCGATAAACACCATCTTAGCACCTTGTGTAGTTAGATTCCACTTGAAAAGCACAAACATAACTAGAAACCTCATGAGATCAACATTATAAGCAAGGTTCTAGTACCACTTTGAAAAACATGAATCAAGAAAAATCTAACTACTTCCTATTCATGCTAGTACCTCAATGCATCATCCAAATTAAACTAGCAAGTCACCACACAAGCAAAGTATCAGAGAAAAAGAAATGCATAACTATGCATCACACATATGAAATGCACATGGAAATGCAACAATCATGCTTAAGAGCTTGCTCCCCCTACTTGTGTGCTCAAAATTTTAGTTGATTCCCCTTCTTTTATCAATTCTCCCCCTTTGGGTTTTCTCACCTTTGAACAACATTTTTCTCAATTTTAGTTGATCCCCCTTCTTTTATCAATTCTTCCCCTTTGGGTTTTCTCACCTTTGAACAACATTTTTCTCCCTCTTTGTGCTTCTCCCCCTTTGAGTTCTATCTTTGTGAATAACATTTTCTCCCCCTTTGGCACCAATGACCATAAGGGACCAATTTTAGATAGATTATCATGTTGAATTATGGGATGAGGAAAGTTTGTGATTCAACCTAGATTGCTTGCATAAATAAAATGATTCGGTTTGATCCAAGGGCAAGCTTCTTCACACCTCACTAGTAGGGTTATCATGCACCATGTTGAAGCAAATATTTAGACAAGTTTTCTAGATTAAACACTTAGGATCACAAGCTACTTAAACAAGTTATATGCTACCACTAGATCATACAAGTCATGGAAATAATAGTGGAACCATATAAACTTCAAATTCATTTGATTTTTATGAATGAGCCTAGAACATGTAAATTATGACTAGATGCACTAAACAAGTCCTTAGCATAGAATGTATGACATTTCAACCAATTGTACCTTGGGGCTCGAAGGAGAGGCATGTCATATATGGGGTGCATCAACTCATGTTGGAGAAGTCAAGTATGTTCAACTCATTCTTTAGCTTGTGAAATCTCTTCTCATCAAGTGGTTTGGTGAATAGATCGGCTAATTGATCTTCGGTGCCCACACTCTCAATAGCAATATCACCCTTTTGTTGATGATCTCTAATAAAATGATGACAAACATTAATATGCTTTGTTCTTTGATGTTGAACTGGATTGTTGGTTAGCTTCACGGCACTTTCATTGTCACATAGTAATGGCACATTCTTGAAATTGATTCCAAAATCCTTCAATGTTGCCTTCATCCACAAGACTTGTGCACAACAACTACCCGCGGCGATGTATTCGGCCTCGGCGTTAGACAGTGCAATACTATTTTGCTTCTTGGATGACCATGAGATAAGTGATCTTCCCAACAATTAACAAGTCCCGGAAGTGCTCTTTCTCTCCACTTTGTCACCGGTATAGTCGGAATCCGAATATCCAACTAGCTCAAAGCTTGCACCTTTGGGATACCACAATCCAACATCTTGTGTATGCTTTAAGTACCTCAATATTCTCTTTGTTGCCTTCAAATGACTTTCTCTTGGTGAGGCTTGAAATCTTGCACACATGCATACACTAAACATCACATCGGGCCTTGATGCCGTCACATAGAGTAGGCTACTAATCATTGATCTATATAGCTTTTGATCCACCATGTTGCCATTCTTGTCACTATCCAAGCTTCCACTAGTGCTCATTGGAGTAGTGATTTCTTTTGCATCTTCCATACCAAACTTCTTTAGCATATCCTTTATGTATTTGGTTTGGCTTACAAATGTTCCTTCCTTCATTTGTTTAATTTGAAGTCCAAGAAAGAAACTAAGTTCACCAATCATTGACATTTCAAATTCTTTTGCCATCATTTTCCCAAACTCATCACAATAATCTTGATTGGTTGAACCGAATATGATATCATCAACATATATTTGCAATACAAATAAGTCTTTCCCAATCTTCTTAGTAAAGAGAGTAGTATCCACTTTGCCCATGATAAATCCTTTGGATAGCAAGAAGTCCCTCAATCTTTCATACCATGCTCTAGGTGCTTGCTTCAATCCATACAAAGCTTTTCTCAATTTGTAGACATGATTGGGTTTCTTGTCATCTTCAAAACCGGGAGGTTGCTCCACATACACCTCTTCTTGAATGTACCCATTGAGAAATGCACTCTTCACATCTATTTGATATAGCTTGATATTGTGAGCACAAGCATAGGCAAGTAAGATCCTAATTGCTTCCAATCTTGCAACCGGGGCATAAGTTTTACCAAAGTCAAGACCCTCTATTTGTGTGTAACCTTGAGCCACTAGTCTTGCTTTGTTCCTTACTACTATCCCATCTTAATCTTGCTTGTTGCGAAAAACCCATCTTGTTCCAATGACATTGTGATCCTTAGGCCTCTCAACTAATTCTCATACTTCATTTCTCTTGAAGTTGTTAAGCTCTTCATGCATTGCATTTACCCAATCCGGATCTCTCAATGCTTTATCAATGTCCTTGGGTTCTTCCATTGACACAAAAGAAGAGTGAGCACAAAATAATGCCAATCTTGATCTAGTTTGAACTCCCCTTTGTATGTCACTAATGATGGAATCCAATGGATGGTCTCTTGCAAATGTTAGTTGGTTGAAGCACTTGGACTTGATTGCTTGGATGTTGATGTTGATCATAAGTTGGAGATGATGAACTAGCCATTTGTTGATCTTGTTGCACTTGAAATGATGTACTAGCTTGATTTTGCATTAGAGAACCACTAGCTTGTGTAATTGGACTTTGGAGCACTTGATCTTTGTTGTCATCCACATCAATCACTTGCTTTGGCCTAATATCGCCAATATCCATTTCCTTTATAGCATTACTCAATTGAGTTCCTCTCACATCATCTAAGTTTTCTTCATCTTGAGAGCCATTTGTTTCATCAAACTCAACATCATGTACTTCTTCAAGTTGTCCACTAGATAGGTTCCATACTCTATAAGCTTTGCTAGTAGTTGAGTAACCAAGTAGGAAGCCTTCATCACATTTCTTCTTAAACTTGCTCAATCTAGTACCCTTCTTCAAGATGTATCATTTGCAACCAAATACCCGAAAGTATGCAATGTTGGGCTTTCTTCCATTTAAGATCTCATATGGTGTCTTCTCTAAGAACTTGTGGCAATAGAGGCGGTTGCTATAGAAGCAAGTCGTGTTGATTGCTTCGGCCCAAAATGAATGACTCACATTATACTCATTCAACATTGATCTTGCCATATCAATTAAGGTTCTATTCTTCCTCTCAACTAAGCCATTTGATTGAGGTGTATACTTGGCCGAGAATTGATGCTTGATTCCAAGCTCATTACATAGCTCTTCAACTCTTGTGTTTCTAAACTCACTTCTATTGTCACTTCTTACTTTCTTGATTGTGGTTTCAAACTCATTTTGCACTCTCTTGATGAACTTCTTGAATATGTCAAATACATCACTTTTGTCCCCAAGAAAGAATACCCATGTATATCTAGTGAAATCATCCACAATCACAAAAACATACTTGTTGCCACCAATGCTTGTGTATGTAGTTGGCCCAAATAGATCCATGTGCAACAACTCAAATGCCTTGGAAGTACTCATAATGTTTTTC
The DNA here is from genome assembly GCA_038087645.1 of Saccharum hybrid cultivar R570. Taxonomy (NCBI): domain Eukaryota; kingdom Viridiplantae; phylum Streptophyta; class Magnoliopsida; order Poales; family Poaceae; genus Saccharum; species Saccharum hybrid cultivar. Next base: position 3,350,419 of record JAQSUU010000426.1, read on the forward strand.
AATGGATGAGTGTTGCCTACTTGCTTTCCGGCTTGACATGCACTACATAGCTTATCTTTCTCAAATGTGACATCCTTTAAGCCTCTAACTAAGTCATGCTTCACTAACTTGTTCAATTGTTTCATGCCAACATGACCAAGTCTTCTATGCCATAACCAACCCATACTTGATTTGGTGAGCAAGCATGTTGAAAGTTGAGTGTCACTAGCATTGAAATCAACCAAGTATAGATTCTCAAATCTAAAGCCTTTGAAGATCAAGTTAGAGCCATCAACACTGACTATCTCCACATCATCAACACCAAATATGCACTTGAAACCTAGATCACATAATTGAGCAACCGAGAGAAGATTGAAGTTCAACTTTTCAACTAAGAGCACATTGGAAATGCTATGATCATTTGAGATTACAATCCTTCCAAGAGCCTTTACATCACCCTTGCTATTGTCACCAAATATGATGCTATCAATGCCACTATCATTTGATTTAAGAGAGTTGAACATTCTTGAATCACCGGTCATATGTTGAGAGCACCCACTATCAAGCACCCAATGCCTTCCTCCGGCCTTGTAATTGACCTACAAAACAAATTAATGTTTCTTAGGTATCCATACTTGTTTGGGTCCTTGGAGGTTAGTCACTAGGCTCTTTGGTACCCAAATGGCCTTCTTCTTTGGGCCCATAATTGGTGTACCAACAAACCTAGCATGCACACCTTTCTCACCCTTGGTAAGCACATAACAAGAATCAAAAGGAATGTAAGGTATATTAGCATTTTTCTTGTTCTTATTCATTTTGTTGCAATTAATCTCTAGATGCCTAACTTGCTTGCATCTATTGCAATAACGACCATTGCCCTTCCCAAAGCGAGGCTTTAGAGTAGCAAAGGCCGCCTTGCCCTTCTTGGGAGTATAGCCCAAACCCTCTTTGTTAAGAGAGAACCTTTGGCTACCCAAGTATTTTAGCAAGCGGGCATCCCCACCATAGGCATTGCCTAATGCGCGGGTGAGATCATCCACCTCTCTCTTGAGATTCTCATTCTCAACCACAAGTGATGAATCACTAGTAGTAGAGGTAGAGTTGGTTGTGGTGGATGATGATGAGCTACATGAAGCATTAGTAGGACCAACAAATAAAGAATCATCAATAATATCACACGTTAGTCCAATATCACAAGTGACAATCACTTGCTCCTCCTTAGCTTCCTTCATGAACTTCTCCAACTTGAGGTCCTTTTCCTTGATGAGCTCAAGTAGAGTGGAGTGGGCTTCCTTAAGCCTAGTGTGAGCAATTTCAAGATCCTCGTGGTCTTCCTTTAGACACTCATGAGAGGCCTCTAGCTCATCAAAGGATTTCCTAAGAGCTTTAAGCTCTTGTTCAATTCCTTTGCACTCCTTACTCTTTTTGAGAGCAACAAGCTCCTCCATCAAAGCATCATTTTCATTGCTCTTGGCAATGAGCTCTTGTTCCAAGATTTTATATTTCTTGGTGGTCCTCTTGTAGCCCTTGCTCATTTGATCTATTATGCCCAATAGATCATCCTTGGAGTAGTTCTCATCCTCCTCATCATCACTCCTACAACCATCACTAGCACAAGAATCATCATCACTATCATTATATTTTACCTTGGTAGGCTTGGCCATAAGGCATGTCGATGTAGTGTCGAAGATGGATGGCTTGTTGGAGAGGGCAATGTTTGCAATGGCTCGCCGAGTGGTCCTTTCATCATCACTAGAGCTCTCATCATCATCACTATTGGAGTTGTCACTATCCCAAGTGACTACATAACCACCACCCTTCTTCTTCTTATTGAATGTGAAGCTCTTCTTTGCTTTCTTCTCGTTCTCTTTCTTATCCTTCTTTTTCTTCTTAAGCTTCAACTCCCCATCATGATATCTTTTATCTTTATAGGGGCACTTCGCCACTACATGATCAGGGCTATTGCAATTGTAGCAAAGCACCTCCTTTGCCTTTATGAAGTCCCTTCTCTTTCTTGCACCATAGCCTCTCTTCTTCATGAACCGACCCATCTTTTGCACTAGAAGGGCCATGATCTCATCATCAAATGGATCATCATCATCATCAACCTTGCTTTTGCCCTTGGAAGAAGAAGCCTTGAATGCGGTGGTCTTCTCTTGCTTGACCATGATCTCCTTCTTCTCATCTTCATCATCATCATATTGAGCATCGGTCATGACATCTCCAAGCACTTGGTTTGGAGTCACCTTGTCCAAACCCTCTCTTTGGATCATCTTCCTCAAGATAGCAAACTTCTTAGGTAAGTTCATCAAGAACTTATGTGAGAAGTCCTTATCCTTGACATCTTCTCCTAGGCTCTTGAGATCATTGACAATAACTTATAGCCTATAGAACATTTCCGGTATGGACTCATCATCCTTCATCTTGAAGCTTGCAAACTTATCCTTGAGCATATAGAGCTTGGCACTCTTTACCGTTGAAGTGCCCTCATATGTTTCCTCTAATCTTGTCCACACTTCACTTGCCATTTTAAGATCCTTGATTTGCTCAAAGACCTTTGCATCAATCCCATTGTAGAGAGTATTGAGAGTCATAGTGTTGCATTAGTTGTTGATACGGTCATTGTTGGTGAGGTTGTCGGGATCAATGATAGCATAATCATGGTGTGTCACCTTCCAAACGTTCTCATGAATAGAGCCAAGATATTGCTTCATCTTTCTTTTCCAATGATAAAAAGATGTGACACCATCAAAGAATGGAGGCTTGCCCTCGACATGGTTGAACACAACTTGAGCCATCTTACACCGAGGTTGTTAAACCTTGCAAATAGTGACCACGGCTCCGATACCACTTGAAAGGTCTTGATGGCTAGAGGGGGTGAATAGCCTTTTAAAATTTTCTACAAAGACAAGCTAAACAAGTTTATCAATATAACAAGTAGCGAGATGCAAGTTTTGCTTAGCCTACGGGGTGTTTGCAAGACACCTAACCAATTCACAATTCTAGTATATTTGCACTCAACCGCACAAGTCAAACCGCACAACTTAACTACAACTAAAGCTAGCTAGCTACATAAGCTAAGAGTAACACTAACAAGCTAGCAAGGTAACTAAGAAATTAATACAAGAGAGAGTTAGAAGGGTATCACCGAGGGGCGAAGTATTGAGCCAACCAATCAATATGATCAAGAGATGAATACCACAATATACAACCACCGGGATCGATCAAACACAATAAGAATGATGACACGAAGATTTATCCCGAGGTTCACGTGCTTGCCGGCACGCTAGTCCCCGTTGTGTCCCTTTTCACCACGTGGTTCGGTGGCTAATCGGTCACACACCGAGCCTCTCAAAAGGCGCCACAAGAACCTACCAAATGGCAAAAGGTTGCAATGACACGAGCAATATACTAATGTTGCCTTTGGCGCTTCGCCGAGGTAGGCATAAACCCCTCACAATCACCGGAGGTGGCCAAGAACAATCACCAACTCTTGCCAATGCCTCCAAGCTGCTCAACGCCGTCTAGGTGGCGGCAACCACCAAGAGAAACAAGAATCCCGCAGCAAATCAACCACCAAGTGCCAACTAGATGCAATCTCACAATGCAAATGCACTTGGATCACTCAATCTCACTTCGAATATGCAAAGAAGCAAGAGAGATGAGTGGGAGGGGAGTTGCTTAGCTCAAAGTGCTCACAAGTATGTCAAATGTTCGAGAGAGAGAGAGCCTTGAGCCGGCCAATGAGTATTTATAGACATACCCCTTCGAATAGAGCCGTTAGAAACTTAAACAGCCGAAATCGTGCTGACCGGACGCGCTGGTCCAACTGACCGAACGCGCCGGTCGCACAATGGCTAAGTCATGAAGCACTGACCGGATGCGCTGGTCCAAACGATCGGACGCGCCGGTCGCACAATGGCTAGTTGCAAAGCAATGACCGGACGCGCTTGACGTGCAGACCGGACGCGCTGCGAACGACCGGACACACTGGTCCCGTGACTGACCGGACACGCTGGTCAAGCCTGAGAGCGCACAACGAAACAACGATCGGACGCGCTGAAGAACTAACCGGATGCCACAGTGCCAGCGTCCGGTTAGAGTCCAGTAAGCACCCTGAACGATCGGACGCGTCCGATCGACTGTGACCAGACGCGCCGCACGTCTGATCATCAACCTGAAACTCGCGCAAAAGCTGAACACTGACCAGACGCGTCCGGTCAAACAGAGACCGCGTTCGGTTCAGCGTCCGGTCACCTCTATGACCTCCGTTCGCCTCAGTTTCTTTTTTGACTTCCGGCATAGTGGAAAATAGTCATTTCAACTCCTCGAAAACGCCTGAATCCTGCCTCGCAAGCTCGGCGGGAGAGAGAGAGAGGACCCCAAACCCTCTCTACCGCTCAAACTCCACCGCCTTCGCAAACGTGCTAACACCACCAAGTGATCTCGTCATGTATGAGTGTGTTAGCATTTTCACAATCATTTTTCGACGCGTTATTAGTTCTATCCAAAAGCATATGATTATGAAATGCACACCTAGAGGCACTTAGGAGTTCAATAGCCGCATCATTCCCCTCTTTATAGTACGGCTATCTATCCTACAATGTAACCACACCCACTAGGTGTCTTGGTTACTAAAACACAACCCTTAAGCATATACCTTTGCCTTGATCACGTAGGGTTGCGTCCAAATCCAAGTGTGGTCATCATGATCACCATGTCCATCTTGCCACCAATCTTGGAATGTACTAATCCTCATATGCTACATACAACTTAGGCATAGGATTAGTACTTAGGCATTGTCACTAATTACCAACACCAAACATAGGACTTTTAACTGGATATCCGATGGGGTAGTTGGGAGGAGGCGTACAACCGGGTTCCCCGAATACTTTCTGCAATGAATTACTACAACCATGGCATGAAATGGTTTGTGGACACCGGTGGGATGTCTTTGCAGAACTCGGTGATGCATGTGCTACACCGTATTTTCTGGTCGTTTGCTCAGATGGAGCATGCTTTCTAGTTCTGTAGGCCAGTGGTCCTTGTTGATGGCACTTTCTTGACTGAAAAGTACAGGGGCACTTTGATGATGGCTGCAGCGGTTGATCCGGAGGATTAGATAGTACCAATGGCTTTTTGCTTTGGCAGAGGGAGAGAACAATTCGTCGTGGTCATGGTTCATGCGGCTTCTACGTACCCTAGTGCTTGGGGTATCACACACTATATGTTTGATCTTGGATCGACACGCAAGGATTCTCCACGCCGCCAGTGAAGATATCGAAGGGTTCCCATTTTTGGTGCATAGATGGTGCATGCGTCATTTTGCAGCTAATTTCTGGTGGCGTCAGAGGAAGAAGGAGGTTAGTGACATGGTTAAGGCTCTATGTTGTGTGCGTACAAAGTACCAGTTCAAGGAGAAAATGAGAGAACTAGACAAAGTGATGAACCAAGCCGCCAAGACATGGTTACAGGACCAGATGGAACAGAAGGAAAAGTGGGCACTAGCATACGACGAGGGTGGATTCAGGTACGGCATCATGACCACCAAATCGTCCGAGTCTTTCAACCGTGTGTTCACCGGAGTTCGCTCGTTGCTAGTGTTTGGGATTGTTGAGTTCTCTTTCATGAAGTGCAACAAATATTTTGTGAAGAGGTGGGAGCTCGCGCAGAGGAATATAAGGGAGGCTGGGGTGTGGGGAAAGGTAGCCGCTCATTTTATTAAGGAGGGAGAGGAATTGGCCAAGCAGCAGATTGGTGAGCCATACAGACCTCACAGGCATATCTACAGTGTACGGGGGTTGGGTGGCACAAGCATGGGCGGGGAGCATTACGGTGGGAGGAACTACCGTGTCGATTTAGATAAAGTTGAGTGCAGTTGTAACGTCCCTCAGATCATGCATGCCCCTTGCTCTCACGGCCTGCAGGATGCGCGGATATGACTACTTGGCTTTGCCATATATGTCTTTTTTGTACCTCCGTTCGAACACCATTCAGGTATGGGAGAAGCGCTTCGAGCCTTACCTCGACCCGTCATAGTGGCCCTCATATCATGGACCTGACTACGCGCCCAATCCGGCCCTGCAGAAGTTGGGCAAGGGTAGAAGAAAGAAGAAGCGTCTCAAGGGGGATATGGATGCTATGAAAGGGTACGACGATGACATGTACGGAGGAGGAGACTTCAACGAGACACGTGGCAGGAATTTGTGCTTGGTTTGAAAGCAACCGGGTCATAAGGCTAGCAAGCATAGAAGACCTGGACAACAGGTCTATCTATATTAGTTTGTTAAGATAACCTAGTATACCTGTTCTTATTTGTACCGTTATGTTTTGTTCTAATATATGTTTTGTTCAGTTTTTAATATTATTTGCACTAACTCTTTTTTTGAATCTGAAATAGGATACATGAAGCTCATCCTCCGATGTGGCACCTGCAGTACCCCCTCCTTGACTACGACTAAGACAAGGACCACAGGGCTGCTCACATGGAGTACGGGTCTATGGACGAGCAGCTGTCCCTTCTAAAGCCGTGCACACACACCCGGCAACTCAGGTGGGACGAGCGTTACGCGCCGTACATACGGCGTGCTATTTTCCTCGAGCTTGTCCGTGTGGTCCGAGAAGGTCTTCCGCCCCTGAACCCCGCACTTCTTAGTGCAGTTGTGGACAGGTAACTTATTTTCCCCCTAAGACAGGTGTTGTAGAATGATATTTGAAGTATGTAACCTTTTTTTCCTAACACAGGTGGAGGCCGGAGACCCACACTTTCCACCTTCCTTGCGGCGAGATGTCCGTGACCCTGGAGGATGTGAAGGCAATACTTTGCCTTCGCATTGGTGGCAGTTGTGTGACTGACGTAGTGGACAATGACGGTTGGAGGCAGAAGGTGTACGAGTTCTGTGGCCACTACCCAGATGACAACGAGGAAACTAAGAAGCATAAGTAAGCTACTGAATTGCTTCCAAATGCTTTCATTGCAATCTTTGTTTAAAATCGATGGCCTCTAATTGTCTTTGCAAATTTTAGGAAAACTTCCGGTGTCACGTCTGAAAGTCCTATGTTTGGTGTTGGTAATTAGTGACAATGCCTAAGTACTAATCCTATGCCTAAGTTGTATGTAGCATATGAGGATTAGTACATTCCAAGGTTGGTGGCAAGATGGACATGATGATCATGATGGCCACACTTGGATTTGGACGCAACCCTACGTGATCAAGGCAAAGGTATATGCTTAAGGGTTGTGTTTTAGTAACCAAGACACCTAGTGGGTGTGGTTACATTATAGGATAGATAGCCGTACTATAAAGAGGGGAATGACGCGGCTATTGAACTCCTAAGTGCCTCTAGATGTGCATTTCATGATCATATGCATTTGGATAGAACTAATATCGCCTCGAAAAATGATTGTGAAAATGCTAACACACTCACACATGACGAGATCACTTGGTGATGTTAGCACGTTTGCGACGGCGGTGGAGTTTGAGCGGTAGAGAGGGTTTGGTTCCTCCCTCCCTCCCGCCGAGCGTGCGAGCGCGGGATTCAGGCGATTTTGGGGAAATGAAATGCCTATTTTCCACTACGCCGGAAGTCGGAAAAAGAAACGGAGGCAAACGGGGGTCACAGTGGTGACCGGACGCTGGACCGGACGCGGTCACTGTTTGACCGGACGCGTCCGGTCAGTGTCCAGTGTCTGCGCGTTTTTCAGTTGTTTGATCGGACGCGAGGCGCGTCCGGTCACAGGCGACCGGACGCGTCCGGTCGTCCAGGGAGCTTACTGGACTCCAACCGGACGCGGGCACTGTGGCGTCCGGTCAGTTCTTCAGCGCGTCCGGTCGCTGGTTCGTTGTGCGCGGCTCAGGGTTGACCAGCGCGTCCGGTCAGTTACGGGACCGGTGCGTCCGGTCGTGACCGGCGCGTCCGGTCGTTGCGACCGGCGCGTCCGGTCGGTGCTTCGCGAAACTAGCCGTTGCGCGACCGGCGCGTCCGGTCAGTTGGACCAGCGCGTCCGGTCAACGCGACTTCGGCTGTTTCAAGTTTCTAACGGCTATATTCGAAGGGGTACGTCTATAAATACTCGTTGGCCGGCTCAAGGCTCTCTCTCTCGAACATTTGACATACTTGTGAGCACTTTGAGCTAAGCAACTCCCCTCCCACTCATCTCTCTTGCTTCTTTGCATATTCGAAGTGAGATTGAGTGATCCAAGTGCATTTGCATTGTGAGATTGCATCTAGTTGGCACTTGGTGGTTGATTTGCTGCGGGATTCTTGTTTCTCTTGGTGGTTGCCGCCACCTAGACGGCTTGGAGCAGCTTGGAGGCGTTGGCAAGAGTTGGTGATTGTTCTTGGGCACCTCCGGTGATTGTGAGGGGTTTGTGCCTACCTCGGCGAAGCGCCAAAGGCAACGTTAGTATATTGCTCGTGTCATTGCAACCTTTTGCCATTTGGTAGGTTCTTGTGGTGCCTTTTGAGAGGCTCGGTGTGAGACCGATTAGCCACCGAACCACGTGGTGAAGAGGGACACAACGGGGACTAGCGTGCCGGCAAGCACGTGAACCTCGGGATAAATCTTCGTGTCATCACTTTCATATTGTGATTGATTGATCCCGGTGTTTGGTTATCTTGGTATTCATTGTTGATCATATTGGTTGGCTCAATACTTCGCCCCTCGGTGATACCCTCCTATCTCTCTTGTATTAATTTCTTAGTTATCTTTGCTAGCTAGTTAGCTTAGCTAGAGTAGTTCTCTTGTGTAGCTTGCTAGTTGTAGTTGTACTTAACTTCTCGGTTTGACTTATGCGGTTGAGTGCAAATACTAGAATTGTGAATTGGATAGGTGGCTTGCAAACACCCATAGGCTAAGCAAAACTCGCATCTCGCTATTTGTTATATTGATAAACTTGTTTAGCTTGTCGTTGTAGAAAATTTTAATAGGCTATTCACCCCCCCCTCTAGCCATCAAGACCTTTCAACGTCACAGTGGCTCATAGGGCAAGAGAACGACGAGTTTTGGTCCGACATCCCGCTTGTTTTCTTTCACGTGGTTGAGATGCACTATCCCATCAGGGTTTGCAGGCAGTTTGGCAAACGTATGGGCGTGCCACCACCTCTTTACTCCATGGGCAAGGAGCTACACAGGTTGGTTCGCAAAATCATATTTATGTATCAACTAATTTGGCATAAGTACGCTATTGCATTTATGTGCACTAACACCGTCTGAACTTGTTGCAGTGTGGACCGCAGGCTAAGGATGAAGCAGAAGGATTGTCGTGAGATACACGCACAATACATCGAGAGGTGGGAGAGAAGAGAGAAGCAGCCGCTACAGGATGGCCCGCCACATGACCCACATGCCTTCAATGAGTACCTATGATGGCTTCACAGGTTGACCCGTGTGCAGGTGAGGCAGGCGTACAAGGGGGGAGAACTTCCCGCCGACTCCGAGGATGACATCGTCGCCGACGAATACGAAGAGGCGACTATGCGCGGGACACAGCCATAGAGAGCCCCCCTTCAGAGATACGTGGTAAGATCCTGGATCCGTGCACTTTGGGTGGGTTGTATTCTAGTTTTAGTAAATTGTAACATCAAGGTGAAACCTCGTTTATGTATGCACCAACGAAGCAGCGTTTCAACTACACGATTGCAGGAACAAAGGGCGAGGAGCGCTTGAGACATTTGTGCACATAAGCAATACGTTGAAAATATCCTATAATGTTGTATGAGTCAAAAGGTTGTCCTAAATAATATGAGTCCATACATGTGTTTACAGAAAATGAGCAGGAGTTTGAGGAAGCTAGCCCAGAAGTTGAGCTGCATGGGCACTCCGTGGAAGCCACCAGCAAACCCTCCGTGTTCCCAGAGCACAGCTTCGACTTCTCTAAGGACACCTACGGGCTCTTCGGACCCCGTGACAGGGTCCACCTCCGGCACGCGTACACCACCACACCGCCCCGACAAGGCCCTAGTTGAGGTAGAGGACGACGACTCAGAGTCGTCCGACGAGGACGAGGCACCGAGCTTCGGCATACCCCAGCACAGACACCCTAGGCAGCAGGGCCCTTCCCACCTCGGTCCTTTCCAACAGGGCTTCTCCTAGCCAGGCCCGTACCCGCAGGGCTCTATCCACCTTGGTCCTTTCCAGCAAGGCAACTTCCAGCACGTACCTTTCTAGCCCAGCCCGTACCAGTACACCCCGGTGGACCCTTCCCAGCACCAGGAGATTGGCATGTCACAACTCTTTGATGCCCCGTTGGGAACCTAAGGAGACGAACAGGTAAAACTAAATAAGCAATTTTTTTTATTTGCCTAGCCCATGTTATGTAAGAATGCTACAATCTAACACCGATTTGTCTTTTATCCAAGCAGGGGCCGACCTATGTGCAGAGGACGAGCCATGTGCAGGGCCAAGGACGGCAGCACCGTCATCGGGACCACACGGACGTTGGCTACACCCCCAACATGGTGCCTACCAATCCAAAGAGACGGAAGCGGCCGAGGGAGCCTTATACTCCTGAGACATAGAGTGCATGTAAGCATAGCAATTATATAAGGATAACATTTCGACGATAAAAAAATTATCTATGTGTTACTTACCAATGTCATATATACTACAGGTTCACTTGGTCATTTTCATGGCAGGATGAAGTTGGAGACCCTTTGTTGCACTCTATGTCACCATTTATGTATCCAAGTCATTTGTCGAAGAACCTACTTAGTGTTGAACTTATGTGTCCTAGCAGTGTGTCGAAATAATTTGCAACTATATGTATTTGGAACTAATGGATTTGAGCTTGTAATGTGACGTTTTATGTGTTCCAGTAAACTTGTAATGTGCAACTTGTAATGTGCTTACATTCTACTTTTCAAGCTCACTGGAGCATTCGATGACGTGTAACAGTGTTTTATGGCTGCCGCTCCCAACTCTGCCGCTCCCTGCCTGGGGCTGTGTTTCCTGCTGCTCCATGCTTTGATCGATACTCTCGACCACATGTACTTTTTTATAATACTAGTACATGTTGGAAAGTGACATGTTGGAAATAAAACACTTGCACGATCGAGGGAAACAGTAGTCACATGGTACACACTTATTATAAGGTTCAACAGTTCCACTACCACTTGCTCCAACATAAACATAGTTCAAACTCAAACACTGATATTAACGAACTAAACAATGGCATGTTGCAAACTAAACCTAGCATGCATAATAATGGTACCACATATTGAACTGAGTTGCGTCTTCCCTACAGTAACCCCCATTGACTGTGGCGGTGGCGGTGCCGGCGGAGAAGGAGGTCCGTGCTTCTTATGGTATGGGCACTGGTAGTATGGATTATTGTATAGTGGCTCCTCTGCATCGTTGATGTTGTCGTCCTCCGACTTGTCCCTATTACCACTTCTAGGGTCATACTCTAGATCAAAGATGCGTCCCTGTAGATATGTGATGTATTGTTGATGGGGATAGGTAGGAGGAGGATCGACCCATCGAGTGAACCCACAGTTATCTGGGCAGCTTGAATCCTGAAAATGCATCTACCAATAAGTACTTCTACAAACCAAATGCAAATCTGAAAAAATTGAGAGTTAAAAGGAAATATAAATCCTCGTGGGCATCTAAAGAAACGACGACCTCCACCGTCACAGTCGTTGTACATCTGCATGACGCAATCCTCACCGTGACGGCATTTTGGCCAATCTTCCGTGCGGTTGTCGTATGATCTAAGAGGTCTCTCGCGGGTGAAGTCATTTTTGTTCTCCAAAGAAAATTGTTCTATAGGTTCCTCAAAAGAATCAGGACCCAGAGAACCCTCCCACACAATCGGAGGCCCCTTCCTCACTCCCTTTCCTCTATCTCTGCTCGACGAACTTCCGCCCGACATTTGAACTACAACAAAACAAGAAAATAACTTGTGAGATGGCCGGGAGGGGGGCGCGGCGCCGAAACGACGAATGACCAGAGCTAAAGAAGAGAAGAGAATAAAAGGCGTCATGCGTTTGCCGCTCCTCGATCCAGGGAGCAGCAAAGTTGAAATGCCGCTCCTTCGCGTGAGGAGCGGACAAAAGTGTTAGATATAAAAAAAACTTTCGATGCTAAAATTAAAAATAGTTTTTAAAAAGTGTTAAAAAATAAAAAAAAATCGCTCCCGTCGCGGTGTCGCACCTGTTCAGGAAACCAACACGCACCCGGCCAGCCCGTAGAAACCCGAGACGAACTCTTGCAGCCACGGAATCGAGTACCATGGCACCTGCTACTTTGCATGTCCACATGCAAAGCAATCTAGACCACTCAACCCTCATCAACGCTCGGTTGTTCCACCGACTGCTTGGCCGATCACAAGACCCGACTAAAATAAGAAAACGAGTAAAAAGACACCAAAAAAAACGGAAACAGAATCGATCGCATCCGCTAAAAATCAAAAATAGAAAAAATAAATAAATAAAAGATTTTCAAAGATGAGTTATATGGCACCAAACTGCAGCTGATCACCAATCAAAGATGAGTAAGAAGATTTTCAAGTCTAATAAGATATATGACATCAATTTCTTGCGGCTGGCCTGCTGCTTCTTAAGCTTGGACTCGAATTTTTTCCTTTGCAACGCAAAAGAAATATAAAACAGAATCGTCTACATGGCAATACTTTGCCCCGCTCGCCCGTTTAGACTATCCGCAGTGGGTACTCTAAAGCGATACTCTAAAGCTTTAGAGTATGAATATAGAGTAAAAACTGCTGCACTGGGTACTCTAAAACGCTACTCTATCATTTCTCTTACTCTATATTTAGAGTGGTACATTGCTTTTATTATTTTTTAAAAAGTGATCAAATCAACTTAAAATTGTAAAATGCATAATAATAAATTACAAAAGTAATAGAAAAATAAAACGGGCTTTATATTTTCTATAAACTAGATCTACATGATATACGTGCCAAAGATCATGAAACAGGCTTTATATTTTCTATGTAATTATATTGTAGATTCCTTAACATGTTCGTTTAATCTGCAAGCCATTTGCGTGGTCGTATACATAGTAAAAATTCGTGAAACCCGTGCATTGCACGGGCATCTATCTAATATACTATAAAAATATATTCTATGACGAATCTAATGGTATGTATTTAGTTTAATAAATAATAATATATTTTATATAAATTTGATCAAAGTTAAAAAAATCTTTTATGATAGAATTTGCATCTTCTGTAAACGGAGGGAATATTGTTCAAAATGTAACGTCAATGTGCAGTTAAGGTATTGATCCATTGGATCTAGACATTTTGAATCACATTCTATATTTACCAGATCACGTTCTTGTTACTGGATTGCCTCTCATACATTCTCTAGCCCTGGTTGTTTGGTTCATATGCTTCGGTTTGTGTGACCTTTATGTGGCTACGATTTCTGTTGATGGGGTCAATACGTCATTGACTGATCCCTTTGCGAAGTTTTACCGTGGCCGAAGGCTTGCAGCAAACAAGTATTTGCAAATGCAAAAGGCACAAAAATGGCGTGCCCGTGGAGTATCGACGAAGAACTGATGAAGAAACTGATGCTCGATAAAAATTGGGCCGCGCATCGGCCGCTGTTGTACAGTACTGCTATCTATCTACGGCCATCGTCGGCTAGCTGCTAGTGCTAGCTAGCATCAGCGACGACATGCTTGCGCTGCGCCTGAGCAAGGGTTCTCTTGCAGGTGTCCGCCTCGACGGTGGCGTTGATCTCCGTCTCCGTCTCTCCCTCCCTCCTCTGCCGCGGAGGTTGTTGTTGTTGACCTCGATCAGGTGGTCGACGAGGCGCTTGAGCTCCTGCAGCGGGAGGAGGACGGCGTCGGCGAGGCGCATGCGCGCCAGCAGTGCCGGGGTCGAGAACGCGGCGGCAGCTCCCGCGCCAGGCCAGCACTGGCGCCTCAGGTCATCCAAGGGCGCCCTGATGCGGTGCGTCCGCGCGAGCGCGTCGGCGAGGAGCCCGCGGGCGCGCGCCGCCTGGCCCCGCGTGAGGTGCACGAAGCCGTGGCTGCCAGGGAGCAAGTCGTCGTTGTACCAGAACCGCCACCAGGCGGCGCTCTCGGGGCGCGGCCGCAGCGCGCCGCCGGGGTCCACAGCCTCGGCCACGTTCTCCGCCATCCCGTGCAGCGCGCACGCGAAGCCGTACCAGGATGTGGACATGACGTCGCAGAGGTCGCGCGCCAGCTTCAGCTGCCGCTCCTCGGCGTCGGCGTCGGCGTCGTTCGGGCCCATCTCCGCCGCCGACGCCCTCGCCACCCACCCGCGTTCCCAGCGGCGGTCCAGCCACCGCAACTGCTGCACGGCGCTCAGGTGATGCAACAAGTTGGTCAGCCTGGCCACGCGCACCGGCACCCAAGAGTAATTATCTTCCTCTGCGCCGGCGGCGGCAGCTAGATCTCCTCCCTCCATGTAGTCGAAGTCGGCTTCAACAGATCTCCGTGCCAATAGCACTCGATCCGCCTTTATTACAGTTTATATACACGTACGCCGCCAACCGAACATATTCGTGTCGGATCTCCTGCCTAGTAATTCTGGTCCGGACCGGGCCCGTCAGGGGCTCGGCAGCCTCCGTGACCGGCGAGTCAGATAAGACCAACGCTAAGCCACAATACATACGAGTTTTGAATCATGGTATACATCGATTATTTCAAACAAGCTGTCTCGGCACTTCATCTTACAGGGCAACCAACAACAAATATGCAATAACGAAGCCAACAAAAACCCACCCCACAGGCAGAAGACCCTCTACATAATCTGGACCCCTAAAAAACAAACATTTGTGTTCTTGTATTTTCGACACTGATGAATTTCTTTCCTCAAATCTGTAACCTACAGATACTACCTACAACAACACAACCTCCCCCTTTACCGTTGCCGATCTCGTTTTGGGGAAGAAAACAGGGTCGTGAGGAAGCTGAGGGCCTTCAGGAGCGGTTGGGGTGGCTGCCTTAGCTTGCTATCCCGCTCTTCTCTAGGCTGCAACTGGTTCATTTACAGAATGAGAAACACCGGAATTAACCTGTTGGAGACAGAGAGCGTCGCTTGCACTTGTTCAGATTTGTGGGGCCAAGAAATGTGATAGCAACAAGAAATGAGGGCATCGATTTATGTATAATACCTTTGCTGCTTTGAAGAGTTCGTCCAGGACCTCGGACAATGTGGGGTGTGCGTGAACAGCAAACTTGATGTCCTGCAACACAGAAACAATTATGTACCGGTTCGAGATGAAATTGCTAGCTATGTTTATGACAGAATCCAACAAAGGTTGATGGTTAATAAAAAAATAGATTGTCAGCAACACTCACTTGCACACGAGTTCCTAGGGCAATGGCATTGGACGCCTCGTGGATGAGATCAGCAGCATGCAAACCCAAAATGTGAACCCCGAGAATTTCACCCGTGTCAGGTCGGTAAATCAACTGCAGTGAGGAGCACATATTGTCAAATTCTGTTAGTGCAAAATTGCGAAAGAACAAGTGTAAATTCTGGAGAAAACATGAACTTGAAGTAGCAAACAGATGACCTTAGCAATCCCATCTCCTTCATTTTCTGCCAAAGCTTTAGTGTTAGCCTTAAAGCTAGTCTTCACAACGTTTACCTCAAATCCTTCTTTGTCTGCCTTCTCTCTGGCTTGTGGCTGAGAAAGTTTCAAAAACAGTACGTTAAGCAAAGAATAAGACATTGCCTATTTATATCCTTTCATAAGTACAATATTAATTGCAGTCAAATGAGCAAAACACGGCCATTAAGAAAAATGACGTCCAAATATTCAGCCGATGAAATTCACGTGCTTTGATTAGAAAGGAATGCATGAAAAGGACAGGTCTAACAACTTCAACAAGAAGATAACTTACCTCTGTCAGTCCAACCATACTAATCTCTGGATGAGTGAAACATGCGGCTGGGATGCTTAAATGATTTAGGATGTGATCCTTTCCAGAGATTTGTTCAACAACTACATTTGAGTAGGGATTCAACATCAGACAAGTACACCAATAAGCTTGCTCCAACAAACCACAAGAAAACGGAATTCTAAAGTACCTGAAATTCCTTGTGCACTGGCAGCATGGGCAAGCATGAGTTTGCCGTTGGCATCTCCAATGCAATATAAATTGGGTACCTATATAATATTATATGTGAATTATGCAGAAATCTTGAGGAGACAGTTGTTCTAAACAAAGAAGTCGCGCAATAAAAGTTGCGACATATACCACATTGCCATCTGCATCCATAACTCGCATCCGTTCATCAACAGGCACAAAACCACGTTGTGTAACAACATTGATCTGAAGAAAAGGAAAATAAGTTTCAGCATTCTTATATTTTAAAATGTAAACTTAGCATAAGATCTGGTAGCTACTAGGTTCAATTTCTAGATCCTCACGTTTTCCAAGCCAAGTCCTTTGGTGAATGGCGCCCTACCTGTGGCGATAAGAGCTGCGTCAACCTACACACAAATTTCCAACCTCCCCAGTGAGCCACTGTGGTTAACTTACAAAGAATCAAATGGTAAATTGGAAAGCTAGCAGAAATGCTCTATGTGCACTCCAATGAGATTTACAGTGCACTTGATCTTGCTTACCATATTCTGATGACTATTTGCATTTGCATGTGGACTTTGACTTTGAATATCTTAAATTTATATGGATTGGCATTAATACATTCATTACAGAAACAATTTCATAATATATAAACGTGTTCTATATAAAATAATATATGTTCTATAGATGTTGTTAGTCAAAGTGTCACCTTGAAGATTGTGTCAATGTCCTAACGGACATACATTTCTGTTCGAAAGAAGTAGAATCATAACATATTATTGATACAAAACATTTCTACTACCTGATTTTGATTACAATGCTTGTAACAAGTAACTGTTACAGCATTCTGTGCTCAACCAACTACACATATGGCAGGTATAGGACCAATATGAAGCATTTACTCAGTAAAGCCATGCAGCAGACAACGAGATAATAAAAGATTATGTGTGTTGTACTTGCACTGTTATATCATAACAAAGAGATGACTGGCAAAAGTAATCCAAAAGAACAAAAGCAAGTTGCCAAAGATTGAAAGATATCAGAAATGTTACCTCAAGGGTTTCTTTGTGCTCCTTTGTCTTTGCATCAATAAGCTCAATGAGCACAGGTTTTCCGTCCTTTGCTGGAGTAATCTAGTGAAAAATCCATAGACCATTCAACATACAGATTATTCAACCATGTCAAAAAAAAGTCTGGAATACTTCATGAAAGCTAGACCAAAGGTGAACCTTGCTTGCAAAAACACCAGTGTGATAGTCAATTTTCCGAGGATTGATAAGAACTCTCTGGGCTAATTTTGCAATTTCAGGATCAAATCCAGGCATCAGCTGGTCAAGAGCTTCAACAAAAGTAACCTGCCCAATTTTGAATTGAGTAAATTCAAGTGACAATTAACTCACAACAACCATGTTCAACAGGCAACTGCAGATGATGTGTAAGGAGCATTCTAGAATCCATCCAGCTTATCAGAATTATTTAGCATTTACTTAAGTTCAAAATGCTGGAATCATATTTCGCACGATAGCCAAACAATCAGTGGAGCTAAGATGAAAAATCAGAGAAAATAACAGCAGAGCAAATAATTTCAAAGCAAGAGCTTTTAACGTACCTCACTTCCAAGAGCTGTGTATACATCACTGAACTCAAGCCCAATGTAACCACTTCCAACAATAGCTATCCAGTCTGGAACTGACTCAAGTTTCAGTGCATGATCACTGGTAAATACAGTTTTCCCTGCAAATAATCATCCGGCAGAATTTTGTGAGAACAGACTAAACAAGGATAATACACCAAAAATGACAGCTAATAGCCTAATACACCATATGTTACAATAAAGAATGCACCAAATGTTTATATCTTTAATCCACTAAATTTCTAGGCTTGTTTGTGAAGTGACAAAAAATGTGCCAGCGACAACAGAATGCACCAAATGTTTATATCTCTAATCTCTAATGCGCTAAATTTCTAGGCTTGTTTGTGGTGTGACAAAAATTGTGCCAGTGAGAACAGAATGGTCACAAGGATCACATATCCAGTTTTTGCTCTCAAGATGAGTTCAACACTGAAAAATCTCTAGAAACAGGCATATAACCACATGGATATTCAAGACATAACAAATGGCAACTTATTCTTTGCTTTTTCTCCCTGGTGATTCCAGATCCAACCTAAATCAATGTGGTGGGATTGGATTCTTGGTGCTACAACATTATAACATTTGGGTCTTTCTAACAATGATGAAAAGCAAAATAGCCAGAGTTGAATTAAACAAACAGACAAGCAAAATAGCATTGCATGTAACACTGAATTAGGAATGACTGCAATATGAACCACCAGAAAGTTTTAAAGAAGAACAGTGCCAAAAGTCACAAGGTGCATTAAAAATGGCTATCATACTACAATTCACGGCTATATCTATATCCTCCTCATTATGGGTATTGAAGTTTAACAGAACTGAAATGAATAATTTTTTTTATAATAAATCTCCAGCATGCACCATAAGTCCATAACTTTCCTAAAGTATTTGAGTTTCCAAAATTCAGAAAGAACTCAAACAGAGAAGTATTTACCATCAATCTCAATCCCTTTGGGAACAAAAGGAACTGAACCAGTGGCAATTATGATGTTCCTGGCAGTGATTTCTTTATCTGGGAAACCGGCTTTTCCATATCGTACCTTTTGCTTTCCCTGATCAGGACATCAGTGAAAACATGTTAGAACATGCACTTTGTATAACTACAGAGAGCTCATTTTTCACATTCATTGATAAGATCTTGTTACACATTATCTCACTGGACATAATGTCCTAATCTTCACCAGAAATATTCAGGTTGTTTCATTTCTGGTTAGATCATGCAGTTAACTTTTAACTGATCCATACCCAACTAGTCTTCAATCTGCTCATAGATTACAGATATGTTTATGTATATTAAGATAAAAAATCAACATAATTGATTTTTTTGTTTAAAGTAGGGACAAACATAGTTAATAACAATTAAAAAAACAGTATATAGGGCACACAAACTAAATATTTAGCATTATTAATTCCTCCAAGTGTTGCTGAAGCTCAATAGTACACAGCAAAGTTTTAGATACAATCTACAAACACAAGCAACTCTGAATTATCAATCTCCAGCAAAAGAACCGGGATAAGATTCTCATGTACATAACTGTCTGTTCCACATCAATCAAGGACTATAGATAACTTACCACAATAGTGCCAACACCTGTCAATATATCCACTCCCAGAGCTTTCATTGAGTTAGTCAAGTTGCTACGGATTTTCAAGGCAAGATTGTTTGCATGATCAGCAACACCTTGCCTGTCATATCCAGGAGAGGAAACCTGTTACAAGGTAATATGGCTAACAATTCAGCATCAATCAGGATAATAGATATAACATGTTCGAGTAAGAACTGCTAATGACCATAGGAAATGGTTGGAGACCTTCACATGCCTCCTAAGAACAAGCAGAGTCCTTGTTTAAATTGTTGTTTTTTTTGGAGTGAAGGGTGGGTGGGTGGGGGGGGGGGGGGGGGGGGGGGGGGGGCGTAGACTAGTAACTAAAAGCCTTCCGTCCATACGATTAATTGTTAATTTTACACGTGTGGAGGTAAATATAACCAGGGAACCTGAATCTTGCGCTATATGTTCTTCCCTGGTCAATTGGGTTCCGACAAACACCAAGAAAGGTTTGACTCTAAATGAAGAAATTGGAATGAACAAATTAAGTAGAATTCTACTAATTGCCATTAACATGGATACAGTTAGGTGCTAGAATGGACAAAAGTACTCAGACAAGCTCCTAGCTGTAGCTTTTTGTCAACTTTGCAGAATATACACGAGCCAATTTGAAACAGCAAATCAAGAACTGCTCTCGCCCAATTCACCTGACCACATTACCTGTAGACCCATAGACTTCAAATGATGTTCGTCATGAAGTTCCCGCATTCGACCACTGACAGCAAGGAGTGCTTTCGATGGGACACAACCTCTGTTTACACAAGTCCCACCCACAACATCTCCCTCAATTATGGCTGTTTTCAAACCCTGAACAATTAGAGCAAAAAGTGAAACAAGATCAATATAGATGCAGTGACAACTGTTAGAAATTTGTTGGTATGGTTAATATTTGGTATCATTCTTAATTGCTAGTCTATTATAAGACATGAGCTTAAAATGGGAAAATACTGTTTTTTCTTGAAATTAACACGGACTACTTAGAAAATCAACTAACAACAGTCCAACAACAATGGTATGCAGGGCACCAAAACCTCCAAATTCACCCAAGTAATCGATGCTAATCCCTGAACAAGCACCCAAATTAGCAAACAAATTTGGAACTGTTTGTAGACTAGGCATAGGTTGCAAATGGCTTACTCTGTGCGCTAGCACCACAACTAACAACTAATTAACTGCTAGCAAGAAATTTTCCTGCCCAAATTACAGGTACACACGACTGGGACTTCCACCAACCTCGGACTAGTGGCACCTCATCACCTCATCGATCTAAAATCCTTATCAAACACAAAAATCAACGATCATCCAATTCAACCAAAATTTCCATTTCTAACGCCAAATTACCAATCATGCACCACGTTTTAACGTTTCTGGTCAGTACTAACGCATCTCATGGCAGACCAATTTCGCAGCTCCACTATTGACTATACCAGGATTACTCGTTAGCTTACGCTTACTAGCCATTCCACATCCCAACAGAACACGACTCGCTAAAACACCGTGCTGATGCTACACCGAGCACTTAATACAGAACGCAGACCTCTTCAACGGCGTGGAGCGCGGCGCCGTGACCCCCGACGCCCGCGCCGATGATGACGAGGTCGTAGTCGAAGCCGCCGCCGCTCCCCGCCACCGAGCCATTGGTCGCAGCCGCCGCCGCCCTCGCCACCGCCAGCCTCGCTGGCGACTGCGAGATCCGCAGCGAGGGGCACGTGAGGGCTTCGCCCCGGAGTCCGCAGGCCCTGACCCCACCTGGCCGCCGGGCAGCCTCGGATCTGGCGCCGCCGCGGGACGCGGTCGCCGAGGCGGAGACGGAGACGGCCGCGGTGGACTGCATAGCGACGAAATGCGACAATAGGCTGGGGCTAGTGCGCGGTGAGTTGGGGAGAGGGAGGCGTATAAGTCGAAGAGCAGGAGGCAGGTGCGGGCGGACCGGCGGAGAAGGCAAGGAGGGGTTTATGCGACCGGGCGGAGGTTTCGAAGTTGGCAGAGGGCGGAGGAGGCCTGCGGAGGCGTTGCGAGCCAGCGGCGATGGGACCCGCATGTCGGTGTATGAGGTTGATGAGATGAGTGGGGGCCAGGTCAGCTGCTGGCGTGGTTTATGCTCAGGTCTGGTTTAGATGCGGCCAAAAGTTAGAATTTTTTCATCCTCTCTTCGTCACAATAATTTTTAGCCATTTGCATGGAGTATTAAATATAGATAAAAAAATAACTAATTACATAGTTTAGTTGAAAATCACGAGATGAATCTTTTGAGCCTAGTTAGTCCACGATTGGACAATATTTATCAAATAAGACGAAAGTGGTACTATTTATCAGGTTAAAAAAATTTACAAACTAAATAAGACCTGATTTACATGGCCTACGAGCCTGTGACCATCCTAGGCTGTGTTTAGTTCCATTGAAAAGTACACTATGAAAAAAAAGATTTCTCGTTATATCGAAATTGCATTTCAATTATTTGCGAAAGGATATCAATTGCTAGAACCCTCGATAAAAGAAAGGAATGCTGTGTATGAATCACTCACCTATTCTTCCGAATTATATGTATCCGCGAGATTAATTTTTGGTTTCGATGTGCAAAAGCAAACCATTTCTATTGGAAACATTCCTATAATGAATTCCTTAGGAACCTTTATAATAAATGGAATATACCGAATTGTGATCAATCAAATATTGCTAAGTGTAAAGGCTTTCATTCTATAAATTTTTCTAAAATACAAAATTCATTTCATTGTAGTTAATGATGAACTTCTAATGTTCCTAAATTCTATGGCCTCTCCCAGTCTCGACGATTCACGATAAAATAACTATTATTCTTTTAAGTTAACTATTATTTAAAATTAGCCGCCATGCGATACATGTATGAAGTACTAAATGTGAATAAAATCAAAAACTAATTGTACAGTTTGGTTGTACTTTGTGAGACAAACGTTTTGAGCCTAATTAGTCAACGGTTGGACAATTATTACCAAATACAAACGAAATGCTACAATATCATTATAGTGAATTTTGGCACTCCAAATTTAGGAACTAAACACACAGCCCTAATTGTACATGTCACATGCGTAGTATTGCTCGGTCCTAATCTCTAGTCTCTGCTACCTCCCGTTAAAAAATAAAGCAATTTTATGTTTCGAACGAGTTATTTTTCTATCAAGAAAATCGTATCCAACATTTATGTCTTCGAATAGGTTTACTAAAATGCAATTATATGTTTGGAGCTAGTTATTCTTAAGCTTGATAAGCTTACAGAAAATAGTATCAACATGTATGTCCCCAAATAGGTTAATTATAACAATATATTACATAATTATTCCAATATAATACTTATTCGGTGTTATAGACACTAGTATTTGTATAGATTTGGTCAAATTTTAAATTATTTGACTACTCGAAAAATGATAATCACATTCTTTATGGAACAGAAGAAGTATCTCATTTTCTTTGTATTGTCTTTGTCATCTAAAATATTTAGATTAAGTGGATTTCATTTTTCTTAGTTCTGAATTGTTTTTTATTAAATGAGTATTTTTCCTATTTAATGCTCTAGATAAAAACAAAAAATGCATTCTGGACTAGTAAAAGCCCCTGCTACTTCAATCTAGACAAATATGTTTCTAAAATCTGAAATTTTCTACTACCTAATTTAATGTAACTCATGGGTCATCCAACCTATACAACTGTTGGCATCCATTTTGCCCCTATTAATATACATGGATGTTATATAAGAAATTCCTAAGCTTTCAAAAAGAAGCAGAAGAAGTTTCTATATAGTATTTTTGTTAATTTTAGTTTTACATGTGCAATGGTTCGTTATTTGTGGATAGTATGCACCATTACAAGGTATCTTCACCATACTAGTTAAGATTGACGGCGCTATGATTTAGACTTTGTACCTAGAAGTATGTTTGGAAGCAAAAGCCAAAACTAGAATAAACTATAGGTTTACGCCCATACGTTGCCATGGATTTCAAAATCTGCACTCCTAAATTTTGCGATGCCGGGAGACACAGAGGTGGATGGAGATTGGGACAACAGTGGTGGTCTTGAACGCTCGATCGCGGGGGCGGGAGGTGTGGTGGGTGTGGGGTGCGCATGGGATGGGTGTATATTAGACCTGGGGGCGACCTGTCGGTGCGAAAAAAATCACTAGAGGAAACGGATCGCACAATGCTTTTCATGTTGCTAGATTAACGAGGACTTTTCGTGCTTTTTAGTCGTAGAGATTTATAATAAGGAAAAAATCTACTTGACCCCCCAACTATTGGGGGTGGTCTAGTTTATCCCCTCAACTATGAAACGATATAATTTACCCCCTGAACTTTGCAAAACCGGCCAAATCACCCCTCGAGTGGTTTTGAACGGTGGTTTGCTACAGTAACAACGGTTTTGCTACAGCGACAGTGGTTTTGTCATTTTTTTTTTTTATTTATTTCGTCTGAATCTTTGAAAAATCATAGTAAATCAAAAAAAAATCATAAAATAAAAAATCTAATTTTGTTAGACTCCACATGAGTATATCTACACAGTGAATATATAATATAGTATGCTTTAATACAAAGTTTTTGTTGTATGAATTATTCAAATTAATTACAGAAAAAATAGATCAAAATTTACAGCAAAAACTTTGTACTAAAAGCATACTATATTATATGTTCACTGTGTAGATCTACCCATGTGGAGTCCAACAAAATTGGATTTTTTATTTTATGATTTTTTTGTAATTTACTATGATTTTTCAAAGATTCAGACGAAATAAATTAAAAAGAAAAGGATAAAACCACCGTTACTGTAGCAAAACCGTTGTTGCTGTAGCAAAACCACCGTCCAAAACCGCTCGAGGGGGTGATTTGGCTGGTTTTGCAATGTTCAGGGGTAAATTAGACTGTTTCATAGTTGATGGGGTAAACTAGACCACCCCCAATAGTTAGGGGTCAAGTAGACTTTTTCCTTTATTATAATAATAACACCACAATACAAAATTTGCTATTTTGGTATTCTAATCCCACATCCTATAATAACTACACATGACAAATATTGATCCTATATTCTTATTTTGCACTCCCTCCATTCTAAATTATAAATTATTTTGGCTTTTCTAGATACATAGTAAATATAGTGTATTTAGATGCATAGAAAAAGCTACGTACTTAGAGATTGGAATGGAGTGAGAGTAGATTCTAACAATGAAACTTTAGCGAAACTACAAATTCTTATTTTCTTTGAAAAGAAAGAACATCTATATCTCTCTCTCAACTTGCCCCTTGCTACAGTAGAAAATGGATTGAGGTTGTGCACATTTCCAACTTCGATCTTGGCAGTCCCCTCTCTCACATCTAGCGATCTCTTTGTTGCCGAATGGTGGATATAGCCTTTTTTATAGTCGGTGTATAAGATATACTACTAGGTTTGTACGAGTTAGATTAGAGCTCAGTTCATCCATGGCAGCAACATCGCATGTGTCATTTTCTGCTGTGGTCGTGTGGGGAACTATCGTGCGGATGCCTACGAAGCAAGCTAGTATTGTGAAAATATGTTTCCTTTCTCACTCTTTCGTGAAAAGTGGAATATTTAGCATCCTTATTGGTGGGTTTCGTATGCATATTGGTAGCCATGTTCTTGAACTTGTCAACCTAACTTATCAGTCATGGTATAATGTTTTTCTCTCATACCAAATCAGTGAATAATATTTTTTTGATTGGCTTTTCAGCGAAGATTTTAGGCGTTGACTCATGTGTATATCTAAGATTTGGCTTCCCTAGTGAAGACGTAAGTAGATATTGCGGTCTTGCCCGGCTCCTATAAGACCGTCCACAACGTTGAAAAATGCCGATGCTGAAACTCTCTCTCTCCTATTTCAACACCGTGTCATCCCATTGTGGCTGTTGCTGAGTTGAAAAAAAAGCTGGCACCGTGGCATGTTTCTTCCCCGGTGATTGGCAAATAAAAAACATTTTTATCCGGTTGTTGGTCCTCACCTGCACCTGTGTCGCACGCACCTCTTCATTGTGCTATTCTGACAAGCACCGGTGCCGATGCTGTAGGGAGACTCGAGTCCTGGCATCGCACATACAAAATTGGTTTTCAGCACCGGCTGCCCTGGTGCCAACGCTGTGGACAGTCTAACCATCTTTGATGGACGAAAGTTTATGCATTACGCACAACACTATTTTAGAGTTTGGTTGTTGCATACTATTGTAGTTTAAAAAAACTTTCAAGGTATTTACTGTAAAAAAATCATGGAGATAGTAGTAATTGCAATAGAAAAAAGGCGGTAAAGGTACGGACTCTTGCCACGTTGTCACTTCCCAGATTGCAGAAATTGAAAAGAGTCACTCACGCGTGCAAAAGGCAAACCGCCAAGAATTGTTAGACCGTTGGAGCAATGGAAGTGGGCAGTGACATTTCCTCGTGTATATAACGTGGGTACTCGAAGCAGAGGTCCCTCGGACGCGCACACGTTTCCCAGTTTTCCGTCTTGGCCGTTGGCATCCCGCATCTCCCCAAATATTTTGCCACCGGGAAAGGGGTTAGAAGAGCTCGAGGGGACAAGCAGGGGAGAAGGGAACGCCAAGAGAAGCCGCAAAGCGAGCGAGCGAGAGAGAGAGCGCGCGCGCGTCCTTGCTTTGCTCGATCGCGCGCTCGCTCGTGAATAGTGGCTTAGGGTTAGTTTCGCCACCTTCCTTCTCCCGCTTCTAGCCACCGTCTCGGCTCCAGAAGATGTCGGCGGAGGAGGAGGAGGCGGCCGCGGCCTTGGCCGCGATGAAGGAGGACGCCGGTGGGAGCGGCGCGGAGGCGGGCGAGGGCGTGCAGGTGCACGGGAACATGCAGGTGAGCTCTCCCGCTTGGTCGGTCTTCGTCGAAGGTTCTGGAAGTTTTTCGTGGCGAGTGTGTGCAGTGGATGATACACCTGCGGCTGTTTCTCGGCTTGCTCCGCCTTTTCTTCGTTTTGCGGCTTGCGCGCGGGCTGTCGTCGTGGCTGTTGTGCTTCTTTTTGCTGCGCAGTTCGAGGACACGGAAACTTCTAGAACTCCGTGCGGTTGCTGCTGCGGTACCGGGAATTTCGGTGTTCTGTTAATGCTCGGTCGGGGTCGCCGGGAAGAGTGGGTGCCTGGGTGGCGTATGGGTTGATGATTTCGTATCGTATTGGTTCAGAGCTGTTGGCTGGGGGGATGTACGGGTTGATGATTTCGTATCGTATTGATTTAGTAGTCTGATGAGAAACCGTGATTCCCTGATAATCAGCATGTGCAGATTATCGCTAGCAACTCTGAGTACTAGAGCCATGCCTTTTGGGCTGCCTGATTTGCGCGAATTTGGTTCCTCCCCACATGTAAGTTCGGAAGAGAGGTGTGGGCTGGATTTGTCTGTTCCGTCGAATTTATTGACGGACCAGTGAAGCAATGATTCACAGAAACCCGTTGCTTCTATGGAAATGTATGTCTGATGGTAGTACCAACAAAGCATGCGTTCGTTAGTGCCCCTTTTGAGGATTGAAGACACTGAACTTGCCTGGGGATGGGAGATCCTGGATCCTGCATGTAGATATACTTGATGTTGTTGGACTGCCAGCTTTTGCTAGTTTGTGTTTATTAAGAACGATATTTTGTAAACAATGTAGAATATAGGGAATTCAGACCAGCCTGCTGGCCACCGTGAGAAGATTGTATTGATTCATTTCTTAGTGTGCTACTTCGTGTTAATTTTCAGTTATGTGTCTACGAAGTACTGACGAACCTATGGCAATCTAAACTTTGTGTCAACCAAATATTGCCAGTGCTGAGGAGTTACTAACCACCAATTGCAATGTCTTACCTGCACTAAGTAACTTACGATGGCTATATATGTTATCCTTCTCCTCATATAAGGTGTATATTATCTTTATACTTTTTTTCCTGCAAAGTTACTCTTACGCAAGATGTTATGCTTTTTAACTGTTGGTCTACTTACCGTGTCTGTGTTTTTTGTGATGTTTCAAAACAATGTCTAGCGCGTCAAAGTATACAGTTTAACCAATGACGGGCAGTGGGATGATCAGGGAACAGGCCACATAACAATTGACTATATTGAGGTATGATCAACTCTTGACTCATATCTCCTGTGAACATTCTCTAAAATGATAACTGCAATATTTGGTCTCATATTGTATTGGTAAATTAGCTTCCACTATCATGTGATGATGTAAACATTGCTTCACACATGTAACTGGATTTGATTTCCTCTCTGATTAACCTTTTCTGTTTTATATTTTTCCATTTGAGTGGTATGTATCCTGCTAAGGTCTTGATGGCATGGTCATCATGCTATTTTATTTTTCTTAGAAAAAGATTATCATCCTATTTTCTAATTTGACCAAATACAATGGAATTATTTTTTTTCCTTGCGTAATTTTTGGGCCATTATATTTGCTCCATTGACTCTTGTTATATGTTTAGATCTGATTTCGAAATGCTGCTCATGGCATTACCCTGTTACGTGGTTTGGTTTGTGTATAGTTCTTTATATAGCTATTATTCCCTTCTGTCACAGATACTGATACTGTCGTACTGATGTTTTGGACAACAATAAATTGAATACTTATTTGTATTAGATTATCTGTACTATAGGCTTATAATATTATGAAGGTACTTTCAAGGTAAATCTACACATATAACCTTATTTTGAAGCTACATATTGTAAAATATATTGCTAGTCAAAGGTTCAAAAGTTTGACTGGAACCTTGTCCAAAACATCAATTATTTTTGACTCAACAGAGTTAAAAAAAAAAAGAAAAGGACTTTAGCAAAAAAAGTAAGAGATGAAGCAATTTCCTAGGATGATTTTGTACAATACAATTGACAAATGACAACTAGCCATAGCACATTACAGATTTTTTTTTTATATAGTGCCTTAATTTTTGACTCATTGCTATTGGGGGTTTAGCTTTTCAGTCTTTTTCTGATCTAGGGGTCAAAAGAAATTGCTCTGGCTGTCGTGGATGAGGTGGATAATGACATGCTACTACTTCACCATATTACTTCGGATAATATCTACAAGAAACAAGACAGTAAGATGGTGTTCTATTCTTTTGATTGTGGACTTTTTTCCTTGCCCTGATAGACTAATGCACATGTCCATTTTTGTTGGTAGAAACAATTATCTCATGGAAGGATCCTGAAAAAGCACTAGATTTACTGCTGAGCTTTCAAGAAGCTGAAGGATGCGGATATATATGGTAACTCAGTGATTAATGAATATTGCTGTGCCCTGTGCCCCCTTATATGCTTACACATGTCTTTACATTATAGTAATTTATGCAGGCAGAACATAAGTTACTTACAGCAAAAGCTACAATCTGGTGACCTTGGCTGTGAGTTTGCTAAACATACTGTGTTTTTTTAATCTTCTGTTGCCCTAGTGTGCTCTTTTTATTTTCCATGGCATCTCAAGTCTTTCCATGTCCAACATTTGAATCCCTAGAAGTTTCTAGTGGTTCATTGTTACATGGTACGGCAGGTCGGTAACTAGTTGTTTCTGCCTGTCCCTGCATGTACTTGCACATTGCTTTGCACTAATTTCAGATCGAAGTGATTTAACAATCCATATTTGTTTGCTTCGTTTGTTTTTATTAATTTATTTAATGGCCTTGATAAAGTTGTTTGATTGTGATCAGGAACAATGCCCAAAGGTTCAAATATGAAATTCTGATTATCTGACAGCCAATGCCTTAATGTTCTTAAATTCTTATTCCTCTGTTTGGCTTTGCGATGGTTTTATCGAAAGCATTTTGTTCCCAGCTGTGGATGTTGGAGTATGTGTTTAGGCCCATGTGGCTAAGGCCCATGTGGCCCATGTATAGAACCTATATAGCTACCCTTCTAGGGTTAGCCCTAATCAATAGAGACAAAACCTTCCAACATGGTATCAGCTTAGGGTTCCTTCCTCTCCTCTCCAGGCGCCGCCGGCTGCTTCTAGGCTGCTGCTGCCGCCGCCAGCCAGCCATGGCCGGCCGCCAGCCACCTCCCCCTTCCCCCACCTATTTCCATGTGTTTCCCCCTCTCTCTTCTTCCTCCTGGGCGGCGGCTGCCTCCACCCGCCCGCTCCCTCCCGGCGCCACACCACCAGGAGGCCCGCAGCCTTCCTTCCCTGGCGCGGGCGGCCGGCCCCTGCTCCAGCCGCCAGGGGGCGGGCTGGCCCTGGGTGCCGCCTCTGCCTTCCCTGGCGCGGGCGGCCGGCCTCTGCTCCAGCCGCCAGGGGGCGGGCTCGCCCTGGGTGCCGCCTCTGCCTTCACCGCAGGCGGGCTGGCACTCGGTGCCGCCCCTGCTCCCCACTCCGCCGGCGCCCAGCCCCTTCCCGGCATCGAGCCCTCAGCGGCAACCGCGTCTACGGCGGCTGCCCTGACCACGGCCGGCACCACCACCCCTCCCGGTGCCGCCGTGGGTCCTGAGGGTGCAGCCGCAGGTGATGCCCCTGCTGTGGCCGCCGCCGGCCTGGGATCCCTGCTCCCGTCCGGCGATGCAGCCCTCCCTGCGAATCCTCTCCCAGAGCCTGCTGGTGGTTCCCTCGCCGCCACCCTCGTCGCCGCGCGGGCTGCTGCCGCGGAGGGGCAGGCCCGCGTGCGTGCGGCCGCCCTACTGTGGGAACGCGAACGCGACGCGGCTGACGCCCTGGCCCGCCGGATCGCCGAGGCGGAGCAGCTCCTCGCCCCTCCCGCCTCCCACGACGCTGGCGCCACCTCTTCCGCCTCATCGGGACGCCGCGTGTCCCACACTGCCGTCCTCTGGCACGACCCGGCCGACCCGCTCGTGGCTCAGCTTCACTACCAGGCCGGGGGGTCCAGAACATCCGCCTCCTCGTCCCGATCGTCCTCGAGCCGGAGTCGCCCTCCTACGCCCGCTGGCGGGATCTGGTGCTTCTCACTCTTCGCCGCTACGCCCTCGACGACCACGTCCTCGTTGACGCTTCGGTCGCCGTCCAGACCCCGTCGTGGCTTCGTCTGGACAGCATCGTCCTCTCCTGGATCCTGGGGACGATCTCTCTGGACCTCCACGACATCGTTCGCACCTCTCCTGACGCGCGCCGGGCTTGGCTCGCCCTTGAGGGCCAGTTCCTGGGCAACGCGGAGGCCCGGGCTCTGCGCCTCGACGCGAGTTTCAGGACCTTCGTCCAGGGTGACCTCTCCGTCGACGAGTTTTGCCGTCGGATGAAGGGCATGGCGGACTCCCTGGGGGACCTTGGGTGGCCCGTGGAGGATCGCATCTTGGTCCTCAACGTCCTCCGGGAGCTCAGCGACCGCTACGTCCACCTCCGGACGTGGATCACCCGCCAGAGGCCCTTCCCCACCTTCCTGGAGGTCCGTGACGATCTCTTTATGGAGGAGCTCACTCAGGGCCCCTAGCCGGGATCCACC
Source organism: Saccharum hybrid cultivar R570 (assembly GCA_038087645.1). NCBI lineage: Eukaryota > Viridiplantae > Streptophyta > Magnoliopsida > Poales > Poaceae > Saccharum > Saccharum hybrid cultivar. The sequence continues at coordinate 3,381,064 of JAQSUU010000426.1, forward strand.
ACCTCCACGGGCTCCTCGTCCCCCTCGACGGCCCTGGCTGCTACTTCGCCGCGCCCGACTGCTCCACCACGGTCCGCCGCTCCACCGCCGCCATCTCTTCTGGGTCCCCCTCCCTCCGGGCCGAGCGGAGGTGGGGGGCCGTGGCGGTCGCCGTCGACGTGGAGGGGGTCGCGGGGGTGGCCGGGGCGGCCACACCCAGCCTCCGGCTCCTGGTGGACCGCAGGGGGGCACCATGGCCCTCCTTCCAGCACCCGTGGTCAGGGCGCATCTCCATGTGGCCCTACCACGCCATCGGGGGCGACTCGCGCCCACCGGTGGCCATGCTCACCAGAGCTCCTCCTGCTGGCCCTACACCCGGCGCCTTCCCTGCTACGCCGTAGGTTCCATCCTCCGGGACTCTTCCGGGGGTCACCGGCTGGGACCAGGCGGCCCTGGCTCGCTCGTTCAGCACCATGGGCCTGACACCTCCGGTCGGACCCGAGTGGATCGCTGATTCGGGGGCCACCTACCACACTACTCCTGACCCCGGTATACTTTCGTCGATTCACTCTCCCTCTTCCTCTCTTCCTTCGTCCATTATGGTCGCAAATAGTTCTTGTATTCCGGTCTCATCTGTGGGTACCGCCGGTGCTCATGGCTCCTTTCGTCTTCTTGATGTTCTTGTTGCTCCTTCTATGGTTCATAATCTTCTTTCTATTCAACGTTTTACAGCTGACAATTCTTGTTCTGTTGAATTTTACTCTTCTGGTCTTACTGTAAAGGATTTGGCTTCCCGGCGTTCTCTGCTCCGATGTGACAGCACCGGGCCCCTTTACACTCTTCGCTTCCCGGCGGCTCCTTCGTCTTCTTCGCCGCCCGTTTTGTCAGCTGCCTTCGTCGCTTCTACTTCCTCTACTACCTGGCACCGGCGCCTCGGCCATCCTGGACGTGATGCCCTGATACAGCTCAGTCGTAGCTCCGGTCTTCCATGTACTCGAGCTCATGATGAGCAACTGTGTCATGCGTGTCAATTGGGCCGACATGTTCGTCTTCTATTTTCTAGTTCTACTTCCCATGCGGCCCATATTTTTGATCTTGTACATTGCGACCTATGGACATCTCCTATTATGAGTATTTCCGGTTATAAGTACTATCTTGTGGTTGTTGATGATTTTTCGCATTATTCGTGGACTTTTCCTCTCCGTGCGAAGTCAGATACGTTTACCACGCTCCTTCACTTCTTTTCTTGGGTGTCTACACAGTTCGGCCTCCCCATCAAGGCCGTCCAGTGTGACAATGGTCGCGAGTTTGATAACTCCACCTCCCGTGATTTCTTCCTCTCTCACGGTGTTCAGCTCCACATGTCTTGTCCATACACCTCTTCGCAAAATGGCAAGGCTGAGCGGATGATTCGCACCACCAATGACACCGTGCGTACTCTTCTGTTTCAGGCCTCTCTTCCCGCTCGCTTCTGGGCTGAAGGCCTGCACACCTCCACCTACCTTCTTAACCGCCTTCCTTCCGCGGCCTGCCCCGCTCCCACTCCTCACCATGCCCTCTTCGGTACCCCGCCTCGGTACGATCACCTCCGCGTGTTTGGGTGTGCGTGTTACCCCAACACCGTTGCCACTTCTTCTCACAAGCTGGACCCTCGCTCCACGCTCTGTGTCTTCCTCGGGTACTCCCCGGATCACAAGGGGTACCGGTGCTTTGACTTTACCTCTCGACGGGTTCTCATCTCTCGCCATGTGGTGTTCGATGAGTCCGTCTTTCCCTTTTCTAGCACCACCACCCCTCCGGTACCTGACCCACCCTCCCTGTTTCCCACTGACCCGGTGGTCCAGCCACCTTTTTCGTGGTCTCCTGCAGGTACCGCTTCGCCGCGCGCCGGGCCGGCCTCCTGTCCCGGATCCCCAGCAGGTCCGTGTCCGTCGTCCTCGGGCGCGGCTCCGTCCTCTCCGATTGGTGCAGACCCAGGGCCTTCGTCCCCCGCTGCTGCCCCAGGGGGGTCGTGTCGGTCGACGACGCCGGATCCCGTCCCGGCACCTGCCCCGGCACCTCCGTCGAGGTTCGCCGCGCCGGTACGAGTGTACCAGCGCAGGCCGCGGCCGCCGCCGCTCGCGCTCCCTTCTCCACCGGGGACACCGACACCACCGCCGCTATCTCCGCCGGCTCGTGGTGCCCCGCCGGTCTACCACCCGCCGCTGCTGCACCGACACCCGCGGCATGTTCACCCGATGGTGACACGACACGCGGCTGGCACCCTGCCGCCTCGTGCCCTCGAGGCTTCGACCGGCGATGCGGTGGTCTCTCCGGTACCCTCCTCCGTCCGCGACGCGCTGTTGGACCCTCACTGGCGCCGCGCGATGGAAGAGGAGTACGCCGCGCTACTCGCCAACCAGACGTGGGAGTTGGTGCCCCGGCCGCCAGGCTCCAACGTCGTCACCGGCAAGTGGATTTGGACCCACAAGCGCCGGGCCGACGGCTCTCTCGAGCGCTACAAGGCTCGCTGGGTCCTCCAGGGTTTCACTCAGCGCCCTGGCGTCGACTACGATGAGACCTTCAGCCCGGTGGTTAAGCCGGCCACCGTCCGTACCGTGCTATCGCTGGCACTTGCTCGGTCTTGGCCCGTCCACCAGCTGGACGTCAAGAACGCCTTCCTCCACGGCCTTCTTACCGAGACGGTGTACTGCAGTCAGCCGGCGGGGTTCGTCGACACCACCCGTCCTGACATGGTCTGCCGGCTCAACAGGTCCCTCTACGGCCTCAAGCAGGCACCTCGGGCGTGGAACCACCGGTTCGCCGCTTTCTTGCTGACCCTGGGGTTCATGGAGGCCAAGTCTGATACGTCCATGTTCGTCTACCACCATGGAGCCGACACTGCATACTTGCTGCTCTATGTTGATGACATTGTCCTCACCGCCTCCAGCGAGCCACTTCTCCGCCGGATCATCACCGCTCTCCAGCAAGAGTTCGCGATGAAGGATCTGGGTGAGCTCCACCACTTCCTCGGTGTCACTGTTGAGCACCGTCCTGCCGGGCTCCTCCTTCACCAGCGACAGTACACTCGGGACATTCTGGAGCGGGCTGGGATGACTGACTGCAACCCCTGCTCCACTCCGGTCGACACTCAGGGCAAGCTGTCTGAGGCTGAGGGACCACCGGTGGCCGATCCCACTGCGTACAGGAGTCTCGTCGGGGCCATTCAGTACCTCACCTTCACCCGGCCGGACATCACCTATGCAGTTCAGCAGGTCTGCCTCCACATGCATGATCCCCAGGAGCCTCACCTTATGGCTCTCAAGCGCCTCCTCCGCTACCTCCGAGGCACACTCGACTACGGCCTCCTCCTCCACCGGGTCTCCTCCACCGACCTCGTCGTCTACACCGACGCTGACTGGGCCGGGTGCCCGGATATTCGCCGCTCCACCTCCGGCTACGCCGTCTTCCTGGGCGGCAACCTGGTGTCTTGGTCGTCCAAGCGCCAGCCGGTGGTCTCCCGGTCCAGCGCTGAGGCGGAGTACCGCGCCGTTGCTAACGGCGTGGCGGAGGCCGCCTGGCTCCGGCAGCTGCTGGCTGAGTTGCACACTCCACCCTCCCGGAGCACACTGATCTACTGCGACAACGTCAGTGCGGTCTACCTCTCCACCAACCCCATCCAGCACCAACGGACGAAGCATGTGGAGATCGACCTTCATTTTGTCCGTGATCGGGTGGCCATGGGCGAGGTGCGGGTTCTTCATGTTCCGACGACCTCCCAGTTCGCGGACATCTTCACCAAAGGCCTCCCGTCCTCGACCTTCGCCGAGTTTCGCTCCAGCCTCAACATCACCGGTGGCTAGTTGCGTCTGTGGGGGGTTGTGTGTGTTCTTTCTTGTTCAGCCTCGAACTCCGCTGCGCCGGTAGTTCAGACTGCGGGGGGGTGTTGGAGTATGTGTTTAGGCCCATGTGGCTAAGGCCCATGTGGCCCATGTATGGAACCTATATAGCTACCTTTCTAGGGTTAGCCCTAATCAATAGAGACAAAACCTTCCAACAGTGGATCCAGCTGTTAGTTGGAAGTATCTTTTCTGGATCTGTAACAGCAAAATTCTGCTAGTATTACCTTACCTTAAGGGGAAATACTTCATGTATAACCCACTTGTATAACTCCAGTACAACCAAGGTGCGTTTGGCCCATTGATTCTTAAGTAATCCATCACTCAATTGATTTGAGCCCTTTGATCCTCTGGATGTGATGAGTTTTACAAATGAGTTCTATGTATAACAGTGCTCTTCTGTCAAGTAACCAGATTCCACAGCACACCCCAGCATAGCACAGGACCGCAACCACCAACTAGCCCATAATATCATTCTCATCTTTATTCCTACAAGTCTGTAATTGTCTGGTGTATACTGGTCTGTAGCAATGCCATGATCAATTATCACTTTACCTGCAGATGGATTGAAGGATCTTCCTTCTCTTGAGTTGTCCAGCCTTCCTTTGCTTTTAAAGGTGTGAGAACAATCATTGTTATTTTCCTATGAATTCATATAATCCTTTTCTTATTTTGTGCATGTTTTGACAGGGAACTAGGGTTATTTAGTTCAAATAAACAATTCCCAAGAGTTTTAGAGCAACCTATGCTTCGAAAAACAGTCCTTATGTCTTCATGACGCTGAATATCGATATATCGTTTGGGTTGCTAACTTGCTATGGTAGTTGGGTGACAAGGGCTTTATATTTCACTTGAACATGGTCTAAAGCATGGGCTCCAAAACATTGTCGGTAAAACTTTGGAAAATAGATGCCTACATATAATTTCAAGAGTAATATATGGTTTATATGCCTGAACCGTCGTGTAATTATGAATCATAATACATTTTACATTATGTATTGATTGTTGAAATGTTGTGAACCAAATGCCCAGACTGTATTGGAGTGGGGAACGAAGGATGGGACGCGCGTTGCAGAGTTAATATCCCAAAATGTAAGTTATGAATTTATTTTATGGTGGCATGGTGTTCCATTAAGCATGTTTATGTCCCTGTGGATAACTGACAAATCTCAAATGGCATATGGCAAAGCATAGCACAGAGTATTTTGATAGCAGATTGCGGTAAGCGTCATTATATGGGCTGCAACATGGCTGTGTATATTGCCCCAAATATGAGGTTGGCCAGTAAATTTTGTAATAAAATGACACTTCTTGTTTTAGAAGTGTGAGCTACCAACTTATCAAGTGTTAGTCTTGTGTCCGTCGTGTAATAACCATGTAGAGGATGGTTTAATTATGATCTGAACTAATGTAATCCTGAAATGGTTTTGCATTGAAGGGCTGTTTTTCATGTTAAACGTCATAGCACGGAATTGTGGTCACTCTTTGTTTTGGGTGGAGGGAGTAGCAGTCTTCTATGGAGTACTTTACCTCTTTCTCAAATATAGGTACTAATTGTTATATGAGAATATGAAATTACTTCAGCACATTGCAGTTTATCAGGATAAGTCACTGGATTGTTATACGGAGTACTATTGTATTTTGTTCTGGCCAGGTTTCCTTGAACAATTGATAATTGTTTGGACAATGGAACAAATAAATTGCATCCTCCGCATCAGCTGATGCACACAATGAAGCACCTTTCTTTATTACATCTCCACAGCCCAAGGCTGAAGCGTTAAACAAAACAATGCTTGAACATATCAGCCTCATTGTTTGAACTATTAACGATACATAGCTTGAAGTTTGAAATTTCGAGAAGTGGTATATTTTTTTTTTGTATGCATGCCTTGGTGTTTTTTGAACCCTTTTAATTTTTATATGTGTCATATGTAGCAGGATGAATTTTTCCCCAAGCTAGTGGACCTTTTCAGAACATGTGAGGGTTCAAGAAACATGGATGATCTCCACATGATCTTCAGACTAGTCAAGGGAATCAGTATGTAAAAACCTGTTAAACATGACCGTTGGTTATATTAGATTGCAGCTCACATTATTTATTCTTTTGCAGTATCATTGAACAATCCTGACATATTTCACAAGATTTTCTCTGATGATTTTATCCTTGACATAGTTGGGGCCCTTGAGTGTAAGCACTATACAACTCATTGTGCTCCACCTCAGCAGTTTTAAGAAATTGTGCTGTGTCCATTTTAATTGAAACTTTTACACTATCACATACCTATAAAATTGCATGCATTGTTCTTTATAATGCTTTCTTGTGCGAGCAGATGATCCAGAGGTTCCCAATGTGCAGAGTCATCGTGAATTCGTGCAGAATCAAGCCCTCAATGAGGTAATGTAGTTCTTATGCATATTAGCCCGAGCCCGATTGAGATATATTTCTTATTTGTGTGAACTTTTTTTTCACATAGGCCATACACATTGGAAATGTTTCTGTGGCCTCAAAGATTCGTCAAACATACATAATAGGTTATATAAAGGTCAGCCATACCCCACTTTGCCCCTCCCTACTTGGAGTTTATTTATCTTCTAGCTATCTTTTGTGCTCAACCATTTCAAATTGGAATGCTTGCTACTGGCAGGATGCTATATTACTGAATGCACTGGATGGTCCTACTGTGTCAAGCCTGAACAAATTTATTGAGTGGAACAAGACTTTTGTTAGTGTTTTAACACTTCAAGTTTTCACATGCTTCAAATCAAAATTTCCTTTTGCCAATTGAATTATATAATCCGTCTGTAGGTTGTTTCTGTACTAAAGGACGATGCTTCTTTTATCCAAGATCTGATTGCAAGGATAAGATCTTCGAATACCTCTGCTGAATCAAAAAGCAAACTGGTGAGACTAGTATCGTGTTCTACTGCCTTTTCATTTTCCGTATTGAGACATTACCTTCTTTACAAGAATCTTATGTTATTGTTAGACATAATAATTATTGATTTAGCATATTATGAATTAACAATGATTTTCTCAGAAGAAATATCCATTTGCTATTATACTGCTGCAAAAGGGAAAAAGTTTCTTTTTGTAAATTGTTAGTCATGCATGATTGACTGCTTGTCTTGTGGTGCTGTTACTTGTTAGTACATGATGAGCAATGCCATATTGATTTTCTTGTTTGTTTCTTGACAACTAGGATAAATTTTACATTGAACTTTTGCAATGTTTACTTAACTCCATGTGTACTACCAGGGGCGGAACTCAGTTGAGGCGAAACTGGGCTCCCACCCCTGCTTGCCTGCGACAAAATTGTGAAGAGACAGTTAGCTCCCTAGCCTATCATTTAATAAGCTTAACAGATAAAACCTGTCACACCAGGACCTATTTTTTCATGATGCCTAGCTGCTTCTTGTACACAGTTCTCAGGTGCAACAGTCATACCAGCTGTTCATAGGTTCTGCACAAAATACAGGCTGCATGGAGTAGCAAGCCAGCGACATGTCACCAGTTGGCACTCGGTTGTCAGGCGCCACCAAGATTCTTTATTTTCATGAACACACATGCTGTAGTGCTTAATATAGAGATTAGGACAATAATGTTTATTAGTGGATTAGCCTCCCCTTGATATTCGGTCACACACTCATGCTCCGCCACTGTGTACTACATATACAAGCCATTTTTACGATTTTTTAAACACTGCAACATGCTGAATTGGCTAATGGTAATGAGTATACTGGAAACCTTGGACGTGAAATCTGCACTCATATCAGTAGGTCTCTACCTTACTGTTCCAAAAAAAGAGAAGTATTTGTGGAGTGACCTAAAAAGGTAACAATATGCATTATATAAAAGTAGGGATATCTACATTCATGTCTATGCAACTCATGGACAAAAACCTATCATCTGTCAATTGATGAGAAAAATGTTAGCATGGGCCAAAATTCTAAACCATGGTAGTCTTGCATCAATACTGTTGATAGAAACTAGTATCAACTGTTGGAGTATAGGCCCATTAGAGGCCCATGTATGATACAATATACAGCCACCCTAAGGGTAGGCCCAAGGAATAGGAAATCAGTTTGCAACATGGTATCAGGCTAGGTTAGGGTTTCTCTCTCTCTTCTCTCCCCTGCTCCCTCTTCCCGCCGCCGCCAGGACGCCGCACCGGCCCCTGCGCGCTGCCCCGCACGCGCTTCTCGGCCGTGCGTTCTCTCCCCTGCTCCCTCTTCCCGCCGCCGCCGCGCTGCCGCGCCGGCCCCTGCGCGCTGCGCCACGCGCGCTCCTCGGCCGTGCGCCGCCGCGCCGCCCGAGCGCCTCCGTGCCGCCGCCCCTGCGCGCTGCGCCGCGCGCGCTCCACCGCCGCAGCCCGCGCGCCTCCTCCTCGGTCGTGCGCCGCCGCCGTCCCTCGCGCGCCCCCGCGCGCCTCCGCTCGCATTCGCGCTCGCGCGCCTGCGCCTCTGAGCCGCGCGCCGCCTGGCCCCACTCACGCGGCCTCTGCCCCTGCCGCCATGGCCGGCTCCTCCTTGCGCTTGGCCCCTCCTCTGCTCTCAACGCGCCGACGCCGCGTTGCGCCCAGGGCCTCGTCGGCTCCCTACCCTCTGCGCTCGGCTCCATCTCCAACGCGCCCGACTCCATCTCCTCCTCCGCCGCCGCCGCAGCCGGGACATCTTCCAGGCGCCGCCGCGGTTGCTGCTGCTGTTGGCGTCAGGCGCGGCTGCCGTGGCCGCCGCAGCCGGGCCTGGCCTGCCGCTGCCACCCAACTCCTCCCTCCACGCAGCGGGTCCCGACTCCGCCCTCGCCGACGCCCTTGTCGCTGCCCGGGCTGCCGCTGTGGATAGCCAAGCACGGGTCCGTGCGGCCGCCCTTGCTTAGGAGCGCGAGTGCGATGCGGCCGATGCACTGGCCCGCCAACTCGCTGAGACGGAGCAGCTCCTCCACCTCCCCTGCCTCACACGACGTCGCGGCCACCTCCTCCGGCTCGGCGCGTCGCCGCGGAGGGGGACATATCGTGGCCAGGTCGTCGTTGCCTCCACGGGGTGAGCTTTGCCCGTCGGCGGCCATGCTCACTGGTGCTTCCCTGGGGTTTCACCCCATATCCCCGTGGGCTACACCTCCCGGTACCTCGCCCGGGCTTGTCGGTTGGGACCCAGCGGCCTTGGCCTACTCCTTCAGCACCACCGTCAGCCCTCCGTCCGCAGTTCCTCCTGCCGCAGGGCTGCGATCAGCCAGTCCTAATTGGATCGCTAACTCGGGTGCCACTTTCCACACCACGACCGATGCGAGTCTAATTTCTTCTCTCCGTCCTCCCCACCCTTCTTGTCCCTCTTCCATCATGGTCGCCAATGGCACTTGCATTCCTGTCTCCTCCGTGGGCACTGCTAGTTTCCACGCCTCCTTTCATATCCCTGATATTCTTGTGGCTCCCGGTATGGTTCACAACCTTCTCTCTATTCGTCGTTTCACAACTGACAACTCTTGTTCGGTTGAGTTTGACCCCTCTGGCCTCACCGTGAGGGATTTGGCCTCCCGGTGTCCTCTGCTCCGTTGTAACAGCACTGGGCCTCTTTACACCCTTCGGTTTCCGGTGTCTGTTTCACCTTCTTCGCCTTCCTCAGCCGCTTTCGCCGCCACTACTTCCTCCACCACTTGGCACCGTCGCCTCGGCCATCCTGACCGGGATGCCCTGATGCAGCTCAGTCGTAGTTCCGACATTCGGTGCCCTCGGGCTCACGATGAGCACTTGTGTCATGCGTGCCAGCTGGGCCATCACGTTCGCCTTCCCTTTCAGTCCTCTTCCTCACATGTCACTCGTGTGTTTGATCTTATCCATTGCGACTTGTGGACTTCTCCTGTTCTCAGCATGTCTGACTATAAGTACTACTTGGTGGTGGTCAATGATTTCTCCCATTACTTCTGGATTTTTCCCCTGCGTGCCAAGTCCGAGGCGTTCCCCACTCTCAGCCACTTCTTCGCTTGAGTATCCACTCAGTTCGGCCTCACCATCAAGGTTGTCCAGTGTGACAATGGCCGTGAGTTCGATAACTCAACCTCACGTACCTTCTTCCTTTCTCACGGTGTCCACCTGCGCATGTCTTGTCCGTATACCTCCTCTCAAAACGGCAAGGCAGAGCGTATGATCCGCACAACCAATGACACCATGCACACCCTTCTGCTACAGGCATCCCTACCCGCTCGCTTCTGGGCTGAGTGTCTGCACACCTCCACCTATCTCCTTAACCGTCTTCCTTCTACTGCCTGCCCAGCTCCCACGTCTCACCACGCTCTATTCGGTATCCCTTCTCGGTACGACCACCTTCGAGTCTTCGGGTGTGCGTGTTACCCTAACACCGCCGCCACCGCTCCCCATAAGCTGGCTCCCCGGTCGATCCTCTGTGTCTTTGTCGGATACTCTCCGGATCATAAGGGTTACCGATGCTTTGACCTTACCTCTCGCCGTGTCCTCATCTCTCGCCATGTCGTGTTTGATGAGTCGGCATTCCCTTACTCCACCACCTCTACATCCACACCTCCCGCTGACCCTGTGGATGCTTCCTTTTTTCCCACTGACCCGGTGATTCTGCCACCCTTCTCCCTCTACCCTGCAGGTACTGCTCTGGCGTGCTCTCCTGATGGTCCCACCTCGCCCCTGCCGGCTTCGCACCGGGACTTTCCTCCAGTACTTGACACGGCCGAGGCAGCCCCGGAGCTTCCACCATCGCTCCCTGTGGCTTCACTGCCTCCCGTTGTGCCCGATACCGCCGTTCCGATCGCGGGACCGAGCGCACCGACCCCACCTCCTCCCGGACGCTTCAGACTCGTCTACCAGCGCCGGCGGGTGCCGGGTCCGCCCTCACCTCCTCCCGGGCGCTTCGGCATCGTCTACCAGCGGCGGCGGGAGCCGGCTCCGCCGTTGCCGCCGGCGTCGCTGCCTCCATCGCCGCCTTCGCCACCCGCGCCGTCGTCACCGGTGCGTGCTCTGCCGGCCCCGCCACGCTCTCGCGCCGAGCCGTCGGTGTACCACCCACCTCTTCTTCACCGGGACCCTCGTCACACTCACCCGATGGTGACGAGGCAGGCGTCCCACCCGCAGGCCTTCACCGCCGCCGCCTGCGAGACGGGGATCTCTCCGGTACCCTCTTCCGTCTGCGCGGCCTTGGCGGATCCTCACTGGCGCCGCGTGATGGAAGAGGAGTATGTGGCCCTCCTCGCCAACCAGACGTGGGATCTAGTGCCCCGTCCGTCCGGCTCCAACATTGTCACCGGCAAGTGGATCTGGACGCACAAGCGGCGTGCTGATGGTTCCTTGGAGCGCTACAAGGCTCGCTGGGTTCTCCACAGCTTCACTTAGCGGCCCGGCATTGACTATGATGAGACCTTGGTGAAGCCAGCTACAGTTCGCACCGTCCTCTCACTGGCTCTCGAGCGCTCCTGGCCTGTGCATCAGCTGAATGTCAAGAATGCCTTCCTCCATGGCACTCTGACTGAGACGGTCTACTGCAGTCAGCCGGCCGGTTTCGTGGATTCTTCTCGTCCTGACTTGGTCTGCCGGCTCAACAAATCTCTCTACGGTCTCAAGCAGGCACCACGGGCTTGGTACTCTCGGTTTGCTACCTTCCTGCAGACTCTTGGGTTCACGGAGGCCAAGTCCGACACCTCCCTGTTCATATACCACTATGGGGGTGAGACTGCTTACCTGCTCCTCTATGTGGATGACATTGTTCTCACCGCCTCCAGCGACTCTCTGCTCCACCGCATCATTGCCTCTCTCCAGAAGGAATTTGCTATGAAGGATCTTGGGGTGCTCCACCACTTCCTCGGCGTCACTGTTGAGCCCCGACCTTCAGGCCTGTTCCTCCACCAGCGGCAGTTCACTTGTGACATTCTGGAGCAAGCAGGGATGACTGAAATCAGTTTGCAACATCAACAAAGTTTAAACAAAAGACAAAACTGAGTTGAGTCATACCTCAAATCAGGTCAAGTGCGGTGTTATGTTTGGTGTATGAGTTGCATAGACATGAAATGTAGTTATTCTGTATTGTGGATGCATATTGACCGTTGCCACTTTAGCTCACTACACAAATATTTTTATAGGAATAATGAGTGAGAACCCTACTGAATATGTAGTAGAAACTGTACAGACCAAACTTTTATAAAGGTATGGGATGGAACCTAATACTTATCTGAAATAAAACTAGCAGAGAAAGAGAAAGAAGGGTACAAGTAGTCATTTGTATTGGTATGACCTCTCATTTGTGATATGTTTGTGATCATGTTTATTAATGGTCATGCTGTCTACATAGACAAGATCCTGTTCTTTGTAGGTCCTGTTTTTGCGTGAGCTTTGCATTCTCAGCAAAAGTTTGGAGCCTGAGGGACAATCACAGCTGTCTAGGTTAGTACTTACTCTTAAATTGAACTCAAGTTATGATTGTGATGGCCAATTTTGACGTGTTGACGTGATCAAATACTGAAGAGTTATTTCTAGGATCAGTAAAAGGCAGGATTAGTATTTCATCTATCTCAGCCATGAATGCAGGAGGCTCACTGTCTACTAGCCATTCCATTTTATGTTAGAAGTTTAATTAGGATACTTCATATTGTATTCATAACCATAAACATGTCCTGGCGTTCTGTTACTGGCTTTTATTTTCTTTTTTTTTGTCTTTTTCTCTTCTAATATAAATTACGGCAAATCTCTTGCTGTTCTTAAAAAAACATATTGTATTCATGAGGGGAACTCATTTACCTCTTGTCAGTATTGTTTCTCATGCTCTTTGATGCACTATTGAAAATGGGTGGATCAGAATGCAGGCAATTTTCCAATGACACAGCATTCAAGTACAATTTGTTTTGATATCGACGGTCATCAAACTTTTTTGTATCACTTTAATCATATTTTTTTCCTTTGTCTAGGGATCTCATTGATGAAGGTGCGCTCAACATAATTTCTGATGTGCTACAGAGTCAGGATAAAGAACTCTTTTCAGCTGGGTAACCTATAAAGCAATCGACGGATTCTTTGCTCTTCTTTGTTTAAACCTATTCTTTTTTGTCCCTCTGATTGCACTATTTGTTTGGGAAATGCAGGGCAAACATACTTGTGTATTTTGTTGATCTGCATCCTGACTTAGTTAGAACATTTATTGCCAATCATGAAGTGAACTACCTAGAAGGCAATTCTCTTCTTGAGTTTCTGGTAAGTTTGCACCCTTTATTTTGAAGTAATTGTACAACATTCATATGTGCTTTTAGTCCAAGTAGCGAATTGTATTTCTAGAATCATCTATTCCTATGTGTATTTCTTCTTGTTTTCTCGAACACTTCTTCTGCAGAGTTGTTTTTCATTTAGGAGAATTGCACTGTATAGATATTCTATCCTTTGGTCATTACATTTTTGCTGTCTGGGCTTTTGTTGGTCCCTGTTGAGCTTGATCATGAATTGCTTGCCCCTTCTCCTTTTGTCCTTCAACTTTATGTGAATTCTTCTTCTATTGATGTTTGTTGTAGCCATTGCCAATAACTGCATGATTTGACAGTTGGCACTGTGATGTACATCTGCTTCAAATTACGATAGACTCATGCAATGGTTTCTTTAATTGGTAGCCATGAATAGAAGCTTATGTTTACCTTATGTTCCTTTTTTTCTCGAAAAACGCAGGAGATCTGCGTCTCATTGTATTAAGAAGAAAGAGGGTGAAAGAACCCAACACTTACAAGACACCCAAACACAACTCACTCACACACACATGCTGCTGCAGCCAAACCACAGACACACCTAAGATGGCTGCAAAACGACCCACACAGACCCAAAGCACTAATCTCCTGGGAGATGGGCTGACAAGAGGGAAAGGCCTCGAGCTCCTGCTGTGGTCCACAACCGGTGCTCCTCCCCAGCCACTACTAAAGCCCCAGCAACACTAGGAGCCGCTCCATAAAAAACACAACGATTACGATGGTTCCAAAGAATCCAGGCCCCCAAAATGATTAGGGAGTTAACCCCTTGCCTCACCATATTAGAAGTAGCATTACTAGCTATCTCCCACCAATCAAGAAAGGAATTTTCAGTAGGTTGTGGGGACAAGGCCTGGAGACTGACCTGCCGCAGCAAAATAAACCAAAACTCCCTAGCGAAGACACATTCAACCAGGAGATGGTTGATTGTTTCCTGCTCTTGATCACAGAGTGGACAGCAATCTGGGCAAGGCATTCCACGACGTGCAAGGTGGTCAGACGTCCAACACTTATTGTGTGCCACTAACCACATGAAGAAACGACATTTTGGTGGCGCCCAAGTCTTCCAAATCCTTTCCCATGGTGCAAAGAGAGTAGCACCTAAGAAAAAACCCTCATATGTCGCCTTGGCTGAATATTGGCCACTTGAAGAAAACCTCCAAATATGTTTATCCTCCCTTTCTGGCTGTAGAACAATGTCTGAAAGGATATCCCATAATTGGAGAACATCAACCATTACTCCAACAGTTATAGCCCCCTGTATGTCTGTGATCCATGCCCGGTTATTGAGAGCTTCCTTGACTGTACGCTGCTTGATCCGTCTCTTAGAGATGACAGCAAAAAGTCGAGGAGCCAGTCTGATGTACTCTGACCATGCAGCCACCTGTCAGCCCAAAAAAGGGTATGTTTCGCCATCACCAACTTCAGAAATAACAGCCACCGCAAAGAAGGCTTTCACCTGATCAGGGACATGAATTGGGAGATGAGCCCAGGGGCGGTTTGGCTATGTTTTCTGCAGCCACAACTATCTCATTCTCAATGCCCAGCCGAGGGTTTTAAAATCTGAAATTCCTAGTCCACCGAGCTCAGTTGGCCAGCAAACCTTTACCCATGCTACAAGACAATGTCCCCCCTCGCTTCCTTGCGACCACGCCAAAGAAAGCCACGCCTTATTTTGTCAATTGCTTTGATAGCCCAAGCTGGGAGGTCAGTCGCCATGACAATGTATATAAGCATACCAGTGAGCACAAATTGAACCTGAATCTTCCTTCCTGCCCGTGTCATCAACTCCGCCTTCCAGCCCGGCAGTTGATCAGCAATGCGGTCAACAATGGGCTACACTTGACTCTTATTTAGTTTTTTCAAGGAGAGAGGCAAACCTAAATATTTGCATGGGAACTCAGCAAGGGTTATGTGCCTTCGTAGTTGAACTATCAACTTAAGTAACCGATGGCTGAGTTGTTTTTTCTCTACTGCAGGCATTGCTTACTGTTCTCAAAATAATGTTTAGTAGCATTGAGCATTTGTCATTCTGATTAAATTACATGGATATCTATCATCACTGCCTCCTCTAGCAATATATATTTATGGTTTTCTCAAATTCAGGTTCAAGGGATGATAATTGACTCTGCTGAGGAAATGCTCTATCAGTCTTGTCTAAAGATATTGTTGGGTTCTTCCGATACAACTACAAATCATGTAAGATGCATAATCGAATATGATTTACTTCTTCTGTTACTTTGATGTAAAATGCGATGACTGGACAGTAAGTCTTTTTGGACTAAGAATGTTAGGCACCTATAGGATAGTGAAACTATTTTTAGAATAGGAAAATAGTGTATTTGCCATATTATTGCTAGTTTTCTATCCTCATTTTGATTTGGTTTTGGATGCATATGAGTAGCTTTATGATAAATTCAAATATTGAAGTTTGCTGGTATTCAATGAGATTGCACTGGTGTGAATGTCTTCTTTTTATTCTGTTGCAGCAAGATGTTGTTCTTCAGGTTTTCTTTGACAAGCATATTCAAAAATTCATTGACATAATAGCTTCGTCCTGCGCTCCAAAGGGCATTGCCAGATCAATGTCAGGTTCAGCTGGTGTTCGCACAATGGTTGAACAGCATTCTGCTAAGCCTGAAACATTGTTGAAAATTTGTGAGCTTTTATCCTTCTGTGCACTTCATCATACAAACAGGATGAAGTAATCCTCTATCCAAAAGCTTCTCTTTTCCCTGTTTTCTCATTCAGTCGTGCTGTTGCTTTTCTGTGTTACCATTTTTTTTTGTTTCTTTGCTAAAACAAAGCTCTCGATGTTGCAGGATATTTTTTGCAACCAATGCAATGGAGAAAGTTCTTACTTTAACCCATCGGAGAGAGAAGGTTTTGGTTGTGGCAGCTGTCCAATTTGTTCGGACTATAATTGGCAGAAAGGTAAGAAATTTACTTTGTTCCATGAAGTAGGTCACGTTGCAGCATTGAAGGCTCACGTTGCATTATGACAGGAATAATCAAAATTCAAAATAAAAAACTTTGCTCTTCAGTTTCACTATTAAGCTGATTGGTGCTTGACCACATTTTCCGGGGACCAGCAAGCATATTCTAATTGCCATGTTATTAAAATTTACCATATCGTCTTATGTTTGGTCTTGAGTTGACAAAATTGTCTGTGTTCTGTAGGATGACTTTCTTGTTGACCGTGTTATCAAGCTGAACTTGTTGAAGCCAGTTATTAAGGCATTTGATGAAAATGGCGATAGAGACAACATGCTACAATCTGTGGTCCTTGAACTGTTGGAGTACATAAGAAAGGTATGTACTGGAGCTGTTTGCTTATTTGCAAATCACGATTCAGCATGCTACGTCATTTGATGTTTTTTTGTGTGCAGGAAAATCTTGAGCCCCTTATTGAATATGTTGCTGAGTCTTTTTGGGACCAACTTGTGAAGTTTGAACGATTGCAGAGTATTCAGGCCTTCAAACTTAAGTACCTCCTCATGTCAATAAAATCTGATGTTCCAGAAAAGGCAAGTAACTTATTTGCTCCTTATTTTGCAACTTATTTGCTCCTTATTTTGCTTGTATGCAACGACAACTTTTGCCAACCAGAGGTAGTATACTAGTATGTTTGATAAATGAAACTCGAGTATATCACATTGTCATTATCAATCAACCTTATGAATATTAAGCTATTTGAAGGATGATTGTACTTCTGTACTTAGCTAAATGAAACCATTTATATTTAATTGTGGATTAGGGTGCTATGTACTACTATAGAGTCAGGCAATAATGATTGGTTGGCCTGTGTTCTTGTTAGATTGTGGAGAGTGCAGAAACAAAGCAAAGTACTGGTGTGGTTGACACGAGAAAGAAAGCAGATGAAAGAGGTGCTGATAAGGAACAGGAAGGTTATTTTAATAAGGATAGGTTTGTTTGTTTCATTTTCCTTGTCTGCTGCCTATTTTATGTTGGTGGCCCAATGAAGTTTGGGATTCCATTGTTCACTTAACCAAACATGAAATTCCTTTTCTTTTCCCTTTTAGTGACAGAGTAGATTCTTCTACACCAACAATGCATTCACAGGAGCAATCTATCCCGACAAGGTATCTCAATCTTCTGCAAGTGCAGATGGATGTCCAGTTCACTTTGCATCTAAGATTTATTTTCTAGCTTTTGCTGGTTAGATTGATGATAATTTGTCAAGTGTTGTTTTCACTGCATTATCTGTAGTTTCTGACTTTGAACCATACTTTGTATCTTGTATCTCACTGATATTTTGTTATTTCTTCTGGCATGAATCTGGTGGGCTTGCGGATTGTGATATTGATGATAAATATTCGATCCACCTCCCAGAAAGCTTGTTAATGCTGATGAGGCCCAAGTGGTGGGGAACAATCCAGATGGTGGCAGACATTCACCTCACAAAAAGCTAAAGAGTGTTGCTTTAGCCTCGCCTTCTAGAAGCACGTAAAGTTCTGAAGGCAGTGGCGAAGGGGATGGAAGCCGAGGCTCTTAGAATCAACAACGTGCCCCAGAAACTTTGGATCTGTGCTTCAAAAGGGAGAGGACTGCAATGAAGCTGCAGGGGATTTGTCTCCCAAGATGGTTCCTAGATACAACAAAACCAATTGATGCAGAGCCTCAGTGAGGTGATACTATTGTTTTTTTTTCACGTTAGACTTCAACCTGCCGTTGCGTATGATGAAATTGAGAGTACACGTCTAAACTTGGAACCAGCGATAAGTGATCGGATGTGAGATAGTTTTGGCCACAGTTGTGTTCATCTCCGACTTCAACTTTGGCTGAGTTGTGAACATGTACAGTTAATCCCCGAGAGAAGGATTGGAAGTTGAGTATGAACTCCTTTTTGTGCAGCATTATAGAAGGAAAGCTCATCCTAGTTTTATTGAATTAACGTAGTAAGACTAACAAGCGATAGGGGCGAAAAATGCACGCCCCCTGCTCGAAATTGTTTCCTCTGGGGCCATTGGCTAAGCTGTTACTCTTGTAGAAGTGGAAGGACAGGTTAGTTTGGCGTCAGTAGCATTGTAATCTCATAGAACTGTGATTTGTTGATTCGTGGATATGGCATGATGAAAAATCCAACTGAGGCCTTGTTTTTCTGGACTCTAATACACCTCAATACATATGTATTGAATTGGATTGGGGATGGAAAACTAGTTCACTTTTTATGGATTGTGGTGGATTGAAGTACAGCCAAACAAGCCCGGGCACAATAATGTTAGCCACCTTCCACGGTCAGAAAGCAAATCCCTCAGGGTTTCTGTTTCATATGCTTGCTCAATGTGGGGTGATACCGCACCAGTCTGATGATTGACGGATGACGATTTTCAGTGTTGTGTTATTCTATCTTTCGTGAGCAGGTTAAGGTCATATATTTATAAAACTAAAATTTTCTCCAAATCTTGTAGGAATTGAAATGTTCCATGGCGAAATGCTGGAATTTCTTTAGGAACCAGTCTCAGGTTAGGCTTGTCACTTCTCTAGCAGGCAGCAGATCAGCATACTAGCGACTAGTGTTCGCTTCGCAGCATACCGAGCATATTCAGGGGTATTCAAGGGTAAGATAAGAGGGCCAGACATGAATAAGCCTCCAACTCTGGTGGTCTGGCATCACTGGAACTAGGCACCGATCGACACCATAACTTGTTATATTGTTGCAAGCTACATACACGACGATTATTCTTACTGGCTGGTCACCGCAAGTTCAAGAGGCGGCTCGCCGCGACAGCCGGCGCCTTTAATTTGCCATGGAACGGCAGCAGCATGCATTGATCAGATGATCAGAGGTGGTCAAAGATGATGCCACCGTGCGCGGCGAAGAAGGGCGCGAAGACGAGCGACTCCACGGCCATGAGCTTGATGAGGATGTTGAGGGACGGGCCGGAGGTGTCCTTGAGCGGGTCTCCGATGGTGTCTCCGATCACCGCCGCCTTGTGCGCCTCCGATCCCTTGGGCCCCAGCGACCTCGCCTCCTCCGACATGCCGGCCTGCAATGCATATGCAGGAGAGTCAGTCAACGAATATAATGCCAGCCGCATCATAATTCATAACAGGTCAACTTGCAATGAGATGAGAGGGATATATAGATATTCATTCTAGCTACGACCTCGATGTACTTCTTGGCGTTGTCCCATGCACCCCCGCTGTTGGAGGCAGAGATGGCGACCTGGACGCCGGAGACGAGTGCGCCGGCGAGGAGCCCCGCGAGCGTCTCGACCCCCAAGAGCGTGCCGGCGACGAGCGGGCTGAGCATGACGAGCGCGCCGGGCGCCATCATCTTCTTGAGCGACGCGTCGGTGGAGATCCTGACGCAGGTGGCGTAGTCCGGCACGGCGAGGCCCTCGGCGAGCCCCGGGATGGTGTCGAACTGGCGGCGCACCTCCTCCACCATCCGCAGCGCGGCGCTGCCGACGCTCCGCATGGTCATGGCCGAGAACCAGTAGGGGAGCATGGCGCCGACGAGGAGCCCCACGAACACGCGCGGGCTCAGCACGTCCACCGCCGTGATCCCCGCGCGGCTGACGTACGCGCCGAACAGCGCCAGCGACACCAGCGCCGCGGAGCCGATGGCGAAGCCTTTGCCGATCGCGGCCGTGGTGTTGCCCGCGGCGTCGAGCGCGTCCGTCCGCTCCCGGACCCGGCGCGGCATCCCGGCCATCTCCGCGATCCCGCCGGCGTTGTCGCTGATGGGCCCGTACGCGTCGATGGCCAGCCCCGTGGCGATGGTGCTCAGCATCCCCAGCGCCGCCAGCGCGATGCCGTACATGGCCGCCAGCCGGAAGCTGGCGTAGATCGCCGCCGCGATGGCCAGGATGGGCACGATCACCGACTTGTACCCCACCGCCAGCCCGAAGATGACGTTCGTCGCCGCGCCCGTCCTGCACGACCGCGCCACCGCCTGCACCGGCCCGTACGCGTTGCTCGTGAAGTACTCGGTGACGTAGCCGATCACCAGCCCCGCCCACAGACCGGCGGACACGCAGATGAACAGGTGCCTGTGCATACATTTTCATGCAGGATTTCATCAGCTAGATAGCAGCAAATCTCGAATCAAATAGACTCACACACAACACGTACACACGTACCAGTTCTTGACGTGCTTGTCGTTGCCGAAGTCGAAGAGGGTGAAGCTGGGCGGCAGGGCGAGGAAGGTGACGGCGGCGACGCCGGCGGTCATGAGCACGGTGGAGATGAGGATCTGGCGCTTGAGCGCCGGCCCGACCTCGTCAGACTCTTTCACCTCGGTGACGTCGGTGGCGACGACGGTGGTGAGCGCGCACACGAGCAGGCCGACGGCGCTGATGAGCAGCGGGTACATCATCGCCGTCAGGTCGTGCTCCGCCCCGAAGGAGGAGATGGAGGCCACGAAGAGCGCGGCGCAGGACGACTCCGCGTACGACCCGAACAGGTCCGACCCCATCCCGGCGATGTCGCCGACGTTGTCCCCCACGTTGTCGGCGATCACCTGCACAATTTCCTCATCACACATACGGAACGGCATCACGTACATTGTGGGCGACCAGACCATGCTGCTCACACATACTACGTGTACGAAAAGCATGTGCAAACACACCGACCCTCGCTTGTAACTGACGTCATATATACTAATAGTAATTATCTCTAGCAGAAAAAAAAAAGAGAAACACGAGTAGTCTGTGCGTGCAACTAACGGTGATCGATGTTGCTTTGAGATACGTGTAGGACATGATGAAGCAAAGCAAAGCAAGCAGCCAGCAGGACGTTGCATGCAGAGAGCGTGACAGTGACGTGCGTGCGTACCGCGGGGTTGCGAGGGTCGTCCTCGGGGATGTTGCGCTCGACCTTCCCGACGAGGTCGGCGCCGACGTCAGCGGCCTTGGTGTAGATGCCGCCGCCGACGCGGCCGAACAGGGCGACGGAGGACCCGCCGAGGCCGTAACCCGTGATGGACTCGTACAGGCCGCCCCAGTCGTCGCCGTAGTAGAGGCTGAAGAGGTTGACGGCGGCGTAGAGCACGAGCAGCGCGCTGGAGGCGAGGAGGAAGCCCATGGCGGCGCCCGACCGGAACGCGGCGGCGAAGGCGCGCCCCACGCCGTGGCGGGCCTCCAGCGCCGTGCGCGCGTTCGCGAACGTCGCCACGCGCATGCCCAGGTAACCCGACAGCACGGACGTCGCGGCGCCCAGCAGGAACGCCACCGCGCTGAACGCCGCGTTCGCCAGCGCCGGCCGGCACTCCCGCGACGGGTCGTACGCGCACGGCGACGGCCGCGCGCTGAACCGCTCCGCCGAGCCCAGGAACACGAAGATCACCGCCGCGAACGCCGCCGTGAACGCGGCCAGGTACTTGTACTCGGTGAGCAGGAACGACGTGGCGCCGATGGAGATGGCGCGCTGGATCTCGGCGCACCGGGCCTCCACGAGCAGGTAGTCCATGCCGTCCTCCTCCTCCCCCTCCTCGTCCTCCTCCCCCAGCATGCCGCGGCCCTGCTTACTGCCTTCGCCGCCGCCGCTGCCCTCGCCGGCGTGCGAAGGCACGGGGACTCTGGCCACCACGTACCACTGCAGCATCGCGAAGGCGATGCCAATCAACGCCGCCACCGGGATGAGCGCCTCAACCGCCGCGGTGCCGAGGACAGCCATGGCTGCACACGCCCTCAAGCTCACCAAAGCCTTTTTGCTCTTTGAGCTCCGATGTAGGGGAGTGTTCTTGGGATGATGTTTTGAAGAGTGGTGATGACCGAACAGGGGGTTTAAAAAGAAGGGAAACGGCTGTCTAACAACTTACGGCCGCACACCTTGGTTTCAACGTGTATCACAAATCAGTCCTCTGATGAGACATTCCGAGGGTGAGCAACTACTGAGCATGATAATATCCTACATTTTGAAGGGCTTAAATGAAATAACCAGTCATGCTTCCTTGCGTAATGTGACCACCGAGTTGCAATGGCAACCTTTCAAGGCGACTGTTTGTTGTAGATACAGTAACAATAGTGACTGTACGGTGCATGCTTCGTGGTGAGTTCACAATTTTGTTGCTTATGCAACAAATTTTGTCACTGCCTCATGCTTTTCTGGAGAAAAAGTAACCTAACGTGTCTACGAGATACCGAACCTATCTATATATGGTTCATGAAGGTGAGGTGTTTCATTAAGCCTTAGGACGGCAAGGGATGATGTCACATCTTCAAGAGCTCAAAGCTTTTAGGCACTGAACCCTCTCTACTACTCATTCACCAAAAGGAGGAGGAAACATAATGAACCCCTAAATAACATTGTTAAGGTATGTTCATGTCAAGTTACTGCAACCACATATACATGGTACATGAATGAACAATAATTGTCTCATGTATAACGCTTGGACGGCTTAGGATGAAGCCATAGTTTAAAGGGCGAGCATCCGGAGAAAAGCATCGAATACGACAGAAGTCTCACCTACTTTCCTCTTAGCGTTTCTCTCCTAGACAGGTCATTATAGCTATCCTTATGTATGCATTCACATTTCTACGGGTCATAGAAGTTCTGTGGACTGCCTTCTTTCTAGCCATCCGTTTCGAATACTAGAGAGTTGTACGTGGCATGTGGTCTAGCTACTGTTCACCCTAACGGTCATATAGCTCGTTTACACACCGTTAAACGCTACACAATGATATGCCATTTTAGTTTAATCGGCCGTTTAGATGTACCTTTTGCCCGTTTAAGTGTCCGTTTAAGCCGAATAATGACTAGACAGCAAATGAACAACTATTTACATTTTAGCGTTTATGATAACACTGGGTCTGGCTAACAAATCACTATAATCGTTCTTGTAATTTCTATTGATAGGATAGCATTGCAAATTGATAGCTCGGTTGGTTAGGTTTCTTGTGGTAGAACATATCCACTCGAATTCACAGAAGTTCCGTATGCAATCACATTTTCTAGCCATCCGTTTCAAATACTAGAGAGTACTTTCGTGACAGTATTATTCAAGTGACTCACATGTTGCCATCCTATTATGACATTTTCACCTTTTAGTTGGTCACATAAAGTTGGAGGAGTGATATGTACCTTGAGGACCATGAAATGCGTATGCTTGTACGGTTATACTTCTAGAACACTTTTATGGGTTCTCTGTAGAGTTCCTTTCCACCATTTCCAAACTATTGAAAATATGGAACTTTTAACCTCTTTATATCTATGACCCTTTCAGCCACTCTGGTGTCTCCTACTTAGTCTCCCAAAGCATATCCAGAGAGCAACAAAAGCAAATAGAAATAGTATTGTGTTTGAATTTGGAGGACCACAAAACACATTTGAGTTAGTAATAGAAACTAATGGTAGGTATGCATGTGAATGCTGCCTTTTTTAAACTGCTGGAGGGTTAGCACCTAGAATCCCTTATAATTTACGACAAATTTTGAACGCTTAGATACCTTGTATTGCAGGACGGAGAGAACAATTTATAAGTTTGGAAACCTTAACCTTGTCATATGTCTTGACATATTCAAGTCATGCCAACGATTCAGATTTGTTAAAAAACAAAAAACTAAAGTTTTCTTTTTTTCAAAAAATTAAGTAAGAGTTGAATTTGAGCTCCTACTCGAATTCAACATAAGTCTGTTTTTTTCTTAAGCAACAGATGGTGCGTCCCATGTAAATTTTTATGCATCATGATTTGAATTTCTCCTGTATTGATTGACTGTGTGACCAACGAATTCCAACCGTAGTTCGAATTTCCTTGAAAATTACCTTAGAAACACTTTTAAATAAAAGGAAAAGCTTTTCCCAGCTTCCCTGGTCACCGAGACTAAATATCTAGCCCGTGTCTCCTTTTCACATTTTTTTTCCCACTGGCCCTTCCTTCTCCTTCTAGTCCGGTCTGGGCTCCTTCCCCAATCCCATTTTTCCGGCCCGAACCGCTCGCCGCTGGGCCTCGGCCCGCAGGAGCATCAGCGGGAGCTCACGCTACCCTCCTCTTCTCTGTCATCTCCAGCTGGACCCCGCCCCTGGCCCCGCTCGTCAGACATCCAAGCACCCTCGCGGCACTTCGGCGAGACGGATAGCGACTTAGCAAGCCCACGCCCCACCGCACGTCTCTCTCTCTCTCTCTCTCTCTCTCTCTCTGCGACGACTGGGTGGACGACCGCCGCCGCCGCCGCCGTCGCCGCCCTACGCCAGGTGCCGAGGCTTCCGTCGGCATCTTCGCCGGCGACGGGCACTCACCAGGTATTCCCACCCGTTCTCTTCCCTTCCTGCTATGCGAAACCGAGCGCCAAACCCTAACTATTTGGCTATTTGATGCCTACTAAGTACTAACTTCGAATATTTCGCAAAAAAAAAATATCGGATGTGATTCCTTTTCTGGATCCGCCCCTGCTCTGCGACACTGAATGATCTGTTGTTGGGTTGGCGTCATATAGGCAGGGTCAGTGAGTAATTGAGACTAGCATGAGGATCTTCGTTGGTCTGTCTGAAATTGTTACTTTGGGTTCGTCAGGTTTTAATGGAAAGCAAAAATTCTTACATAAGAAATCAAGTCTTGCTTCATTCTGCTTGTGCATCTACAATTAAAAACTAGAAATGATAATGTACCCATGCTGTTTTCCGTATTAATTTGTTCGGTTGTTTCATTGCTTCCGTAGGTTGCTGCTGCCATAACTGTCTAGGAACATATCGTCTCATGTATTGCACTAGGATAGCTCAATTATAGTACCCTAGTAGAATCCAATTGTTTTTACTCCAGGTATTGCTGCAGTGGGCACGTCCTCAGAGCTGGTTGATGGGGCCTTTAGGTGTCAGGGCAACCATCACTTTTATCCGTAGTCTTCCCTGCTGCCACTGCATACAGCATACTTTGTTATGTGCTAACAACTCTGTAGCACTACATGTCTGAAATACCGAAAGTGTAAAATATGAACCTTACATTCTTATAACCCCAATCAAAAGGAACTAACTGTACATGTCTTATTTTATTTTGAAGTCATCTTCGTGAGAACTTCTCTGGGACACAGTATAGGGTGGACTGTGAGGAAACAATTGTAAGTAGATAATTGCTGTTAGATTATATGATGGCTAGGTTCCAGCGTTGTTTTGATTTCAGTAGTTTCTGTAAGCTGTTAATAAGTATAGTCCTCTACATAAGCCTAGAGAGGAGAATTGTATCAGACTATGAGCCTAGATTCCAGCATTGTTTTGATTCCAGTAGTTTCTGTAAGCTTTTAGTAAGAGAAGTCCTCCATATTAGAAAAGAGAACTGTATCAGACTAAAAGCTATCCTTTCCCTATCTCTGCCATTAAATTCTTGTGATGATGATGGAGGATGATCCTCTATATAAGCCTGGAAAAGAGAACTGTATCAGACTAAAAGCTATCCTTTCCCTATCTCTGCCATTGAATTCTTGTGATGATGATGGAGGATGAGTCCCCAACCAACAGTACATGTGCGTCTGTGCAAGCATCCTCCAACCTTTTGATATTTCCTATAATCCATAACAGAAGTCATGATACATAACTATGTCTTCTACGAAAATTTTGATATTTCCTATAATCCCCAAGCAAATTTTAGTTAGCGTTGCCTCCCAACATAATTTTGTTTTATATCATTCTAATCTACTGCATGACAATACTGCATTCACAAGTGTATGTCTTCTATGAAAGAATGGTTTACCCCAATTTTACCTGAAATGATCTAATACTGCATTCACAATTGCATGTCCTTTGTTCCAGCTGAGTGTTACGAAGCCCCTAAAAGGTAAATATCTTGTATATTTTTGGCAGGTACTCAGCCATGGTTTTTCTTGAGGCAGATATGTCATGGAATGTGTTGATCTCACCTAGCCAGCTGGACCGCAAGGGCCTCCTGCTCCGCAAGGCTATCATCGTGCGTCTTCTGGAGGATGTCACAAACAGGAGGGCCTCCAAAGAGCATGGCTACTATGTTGCCGTTAGTCAGCTGAAGGCAATATCTGAAGGGAAAGTGCGTGAGCTAACTGGAGATGTTCTGTTCCCAGTTTCATTTACCTGCATCACGCAGAAGCCTATGAAGGGTGAGGTCATGGTTGGCCACGTGGACAGGATCCTCAAGCATGGTGTGTTCCTGAAATCTGGACCTGTGGAGAGCATCTTCCTGGCTGAGAAGTCGATGAGCGACTACAAGTACATAGGTGGGGAGAATGCGATGTTCATGAACGACCACTCAAAGCTGGAGAAGGACACTGCTGTGCGCTTCAAGGTCCTGGGGTTCCGCTGGATGGAGGCTGACCGCCAGTTCCAGCTCCTTGCTACGATCGCTGGTGACTTCCTCGGGCCACTGTGAACTGCTTCCACAGGTTAAATGGGTTCCAATGTACATTGCTCGTTAGATGGTGGATGGATGGGTGGATGGTGGATGGATGGGTGGATCTGATGTGTAGAATTAAACTTTGCTACCAGTAGTTTGCTCTGTAGTGCCTGAGACATGGTAGGTCCTCTAGATGCTGATGCTGGTGACATTTGGCTCTGGTTTGAATGTATCAGTGTACTGTGATGAACAAGCGTTGTCCATGGATGTTCCCTTTCTATGCTTTGCTAGGAAGTTCACGCTGCATGGTGCTCCCTGATCTGGTCAGTGGTTGAATTTGCATCTGTAGTGCTGCTTGACTTGCATTGCATTATTGATGATACACCCATAGTTACATGTACCCATAACATCTGTCATCATATTAACTAACCGCCGGAAAGCTTCTTCCTCTGAGCATGTTCATCTATCTTGTCTGAAATATACAGTCCTTCGATTTTCATAGTCAAAATTGAAAGGGGGATTTTTTTAAGTAGCAGCATAGACATCACATAGCACAGCAGGAAGAATAATAGGATCCACTTCTTCAAACCCTAATATAAACATCACTCATACATAACCATGTCCTTCATCATAAGGTAGTTTGTCTATTATTACAATAGAACTGCCTGGTTCAACATGTTTCAGATAGCTAGAAACTAGTGCATGTTCTTCATCAGGCCAACCATCTTTATTATAACAACACATTCAGGCATTTCGGTGATGAGATCAACCTTCGGTGCTTGATGACTTGACGACGGTGACAGGGCAGGTTGCGTTGTTCACGACATAGTCGCTGACACTTCCCAAGAGCACCCTGCAGGAAGATATCAGAAGATCAGCACTGCTATTAGCGAAGACAGTATGCTCAATTGCCCACAAGTCACAAGAACAGTTTGCGAGCAGCTTGGTACAACCTCTTGAGCTTGCCAAGGCCCCTGCTTCCTATAACCAAGCAGCTCAACGGGGTGTCGTGGATAACTTGACAGAGCTTCTCACGTGGATCTCCCCACAGGACTTTCACAACCACCATAATCTGTTTGTCAAAAGAAACTCAAAACCTCAATAAAGCAACACTGAGAAGGAAATGGCAGATAACATGGCCAAAAGGCTTGGTGTGCTCACCTCCTTCTGGGTAGCTGTAGTGTTCAGGATGTCCAAGGTTTCTATGTCGGGTTTTGCTCCATATTTCTTCGCGATAATAGTGTCAGAGAATTCCGAGAGGGGAATCAACGCTATTACATTTAACAAAAAAGAAGTGCAGTGAGGGTATTGAGCATCCAGGCCATCACATAGATGATGATGTTAAATCATGTTATGATGAAAGTAACATCAACAATGAAAATATTTTGCCCTACATTGATGCTATGAAATAGCAAAATCATAGATAGTAAGCTGAGCCATATGGATTACTAGAATTGATCACTCAATCTTAAAGTGGCAGAATATTGATGAATGGAACGGATAAAAAGAAAATCTGAATTTCACTTCATGTATCCAAAAGATATACTACGCCTGTATAAGAATACCAGGTCCTGTTCCTTACTCTAGCATCATCATCTCTAACGAAATCGTGATGTCACAGGCTAGCCAGGTTAATACTCTTCAGCGAAGATTAAAGTGAACTGCCCATTAGTAGTTTGCAATGTTTACTAGCAGCAAATTTACCGCCTAGCAGGCAAACAATCAGCTGAGCAATGGCATCTTTCGTTCTGAATTAAGTGGAAAACAGCTTTGACCTCTGAGGAGTCTGAGCTGAACAAAAGCTTATGGTCAATGTGACTGCATCAAGGCGCATATGGTAGTTAGCAAGTCTTCCATACGAAATTGTATTGAACTAGCAATAGCATCCACTGGCCGCCGGCCATTAGAAAACCGAGTAAATTGATGGTGAAGTTGACACAGATTTAATTTAAGGCATGATTAGTTGCAGGCACACACCTCACACCAATTTCCCCTGTACCATTCTATTTCAACCCCAAATCTTTAGGTTAAAGGTAGGTCGTGATTCAGCTTTAGGAAAGCATGGTAAACCGAATAAAGGAAATGAATCAGTCCAGACTGGAATATAGCAAAGATACTGCCAGCTTCTAACAACACACATCAGATCAACGACTATTACTCCGAATCCCAAACCCAGATTTGATGGGTTCGCTACTTTCTCCAAACACAGGAGAGGAGCACCAGTAGGCCAAGATATTTCCTTTTCTGAAAATTGTTGTCGACTTCGGATGTGATGATCGGCAGGAACAAGTTCTGCAGCCATTTTTTGCAGCAGAAACAGTAACTCCAACAACCGCAAGCAGAGGCAGGTAAGGCAAGAAGGCCAAGAATCACAGCTACCGCGCGCAGATTGATGGGCAAGATCAGGCGTTATAGTCAATCAATCGCCTCGTACATGGCACGTAGGGCATGGATCATGGAGCAGCAAGTAATCCGAGGCTTTGCGGATCTTTAACGGCCGCGAAATCGTGCTAGCGCTTGCGTTTGTGGGGGAAAACGGTAGCGAGAAAGTTGAGAACGGGTAGCTCCTAGCTAGCACTAGCAGTCAGTAGCACCTAGGAATTGCAATTGGAGGAGGAGGAGGTGGTGGAGATCGGAGAAAGGGTGCGTACGGGAGCCGGTGGATTCCCAGAGGATGGCCTCGCTCTGCTCGTAGTCGGGCTCCTTGATGACGTGCAGCAGCAGCAGGTGGTCGCCGGCGCGCAGCAGGTTGGCCGCCGCCCACCGCAGCGCCGCCCGGCTCCCCTCCGAGAAGTCCGTCGCCAGCCCCACCCACCTCTCGCCCTCGGCGCCGGCCATTTCCTCCTCAAGCTCCTCTCCTGCTCTCCTACAGGTTGTTTCCTCTCCCCGTACAGGTTCTTGACGACTTGACCTCGTGGTGGTGGATGTATGGACTGCGGAAGGCGGTGGAGGTGGCCTCCCTCCGTCCCTCTACGTGTGTCGTTCGGAATGTCTACGAGTAAACACGGCCACAGACAAATATTTAGAAATAGAAAGAGTATTTAATATTTTAATTGATGCCAAGGACACTTGTCACTTGTCAAAAAAAAAGGACACTTGTCACGGATGTGCATGTGGCAGTGACAATGATCCCGGGAGGCTACCTTGATTGTACGGTTGTACCACGACGGTTTCGGTACGGGTGTGCATGTGGCAGTGACAATGATCTCTACCTTGATTGTACTACGACCAGCGCAGTGACGGATCCAGTAAAAAAATATGAGGTAGGATGGATCGTCGTAAATGTAAACTAAATTTAACCGATATTTCAGTCTAGGCATGTATGTATACCATAATTATATTTTAGAATATAATAATTATATTGTAATCCGTAATTCATCAAACAAATGATATACGTGAAGATTAAAGATGATTAACTCACATGAAAAGCACATAAGGAAATTTTTTTTCTACTCACCTCCCCCATCCATCAGCCAAGGCACCATTCTCTAATTCACACACACAAAAAAAATCCTAAATCCCCAAATCCCCATAGCATTCACTGAGAGTCTGAGACTGAGGCCTAAGGGGTGGCAGCCGGCAGGGGCCGCGACGCCACACACCCACTGCCGAGCGCCCGAGCGCCGCGCGCCGCACGCTGCCGAGCCGACTGAGCGGAGCTCAGGAGTTGGCATTCGTATGCTCATGCCTGTCTCCTGCTTGTTGTATGCCTAACTGGATCAGACTGTGATGGGCCATTGGGCCTAGCTAGATGGCCCAGTCTACATGGTCACAGATGGCCCTAACGCAGTCAGCCACCATCAGCCTAGCCACAAGTCGTCTTCTACCTCGGATTCATCCGTCGCCTGCTCATCGCTCGAGTTTCGGGAGCCGGGATGTCACCGACCGGGGGCAAGGTAGGGGCGGTATTCGCCGAAGGGGAGGTAGGGCGGCCGCCCTAGCTCGCCCTATTGGTGGATTCGCCTATGGACCAACGGCGGAACCAAGAATTATACATAGGGACCAGCTACACAGATTAACTTATAAAATTTGGGCACGGCTATACTAGTTAGGTTCCTCATGGTAGCCGTATGGGTTAATTTATCGACTTAACATGCATGCTTGCACATTCTTATATTCTAGGAGGATTCTCCGCGCGTTGCCGCAGGTACGAAGGAGGAATATAAATAGATTAGAATGTTAACTAATAAGAAATATAAGATGTATATGTCTGGTGTTGCTAATGTAGGAACATGATATAATATATGTATATATTTATTAACATAATCGTAGAGATTGTATCCATGGTGGATGATATGTCTCGCTGATGTGGATATCATAATTCTTATGCTCGTGAACTTTAATTGCAAATGATAGTGGACTGCTAAGATGGACACCTTACATGTCAAGAGAAATTGCTAGTGACAAATGATAGTGGGTTGCTGAAGTGGATGCCTTGCATGTCAAGAGAAATAGGTAATGAGGTTTATCTTTATAAGAGATATAGATATGTATTCTAAGATTTAAGACTATATTCTTTAAGTGGTAGGTACATGCCCTTTAACAGCAAGGTTCTACGATGACTTCATAGATCTCGAGAACTAACGACTTAGTCTTTCGGATTTGTTTATAGGAATAATTTTGTTATCTAGTGTTTTTTTGGATATGCTCAAATGGGTAATTTTAATTTCTTATATAGTTGTGCTTTGTATAATTTTATATTAATAGGTATATGTGACAGGAATTTTGTTATATTCTTTCTTAGTATAAATAAAAATTATAAACTTATAGTGGTAAAAGTTTTTTTGGCATGATATGTTAGGGGGGCCATGGCCCCTGCCAGCCCCCCTTGGCTCTGCCACTGACTACGACGGTTTCGGTTTGGTGTGTTTCTGGCTCCTTCCTTATATCTTGTTTTGCTAAAACAGGTCCTGTATGGCAAGGCTTCTTCGTCAGCTTCAGGAGCCGTTTGAAGCCGTTTTCTGCCAAATGGAGTAAAATAAAATGGCTTCACCGATGAAGCCCCCTCAAAATGTGCTTTCACGTAGCTTTGAGGTGGGATGAAGAAAAAAAAAGTGGCTTCACCCGACTCCTTTCCTAGGTTCGTGAGCCACTACCCTTGAGACTTCACATAAATTACACCATGAGCCACCAGAAAACGATCGCAAGATTTTTTTTTCCTTCCCTCTGTCCGCGCGAAGAAACGTTGCCGCCATGGATCTGTTTTCCTTCCCTCCGTACTTATTCACAAAAATAGTGTATTAAATATTGGTTGCTAATACTTTATATTATTTAAAAATTTAAGTTCAAATTTACTCGATAAACAAATATATAGAAACGTACAACTACAAATGTTACTACACATGTGCATGCACAGGGGTATCTTAGACAAATGATCTCTTTAAGCTATGCATGACAGACAAGTGAAGCCGTTTTACCAAACAGTTTACTAAAACGGTTTCAGCTTCACTAGAGAAACCATTCGTGAAGCCGAAGCCTTAAAAAATGGCTTCAATAGTGAAGTGAAGCCCTATCAAACAGGGCCTACAGACATTTTCATTACCAACTTGTCATCTTTTGAGACCTCTTTCTCATGCTGACATAGTAATATACTCAGGTACTCCTCTCTCTATCTCAAAATAGGTGCACGTCTCGCTGACCAAATATATACACAAACGCACTAATATGTATGATGTGCAATAAGCATCATTATATAGATCATGGAATGTACTTTCATAATAAATTTATTCGGAGATACAAATATTAATATTATTTTCTATATAATCAATCATCAAACTTAAAAGATTTTGACTCCTCGAGATGCGTAATGTGTGTTTGTTTTGAGATGGTGAAGGCTCTAGTTTGGTTTTGGTGAGTTGATGAAACCATAAGTGCTAACTTATTTGCTCTAGTGATCATGAGAATAGGGAAGCACATTCCAAGTGGTGGAGCAAATGGTGAAGATCATGATGATGGTGGTGATAGCCATGGTGATGATCAAGTGCTCGGACTTAGAAAAGAAGAAAGAAAAAAATAAAATGGGCTAAGGCAAAGGAGATATCCATAGGGCTATTTTGTTTTGGTGATCAAGACACCAAGTAGGTGTGATCACATTTAGGATAGATAGCCGTACTATTAAGAGGGGTGAAACTCGTATCGAAATACGGTTATCAAAATGCCACTAGATGTTCTAACTCATTGCATATGCATTTAAATTCTAGTGAGTGCTAACACCCTTGAAAATATTTGTGAAAATATGCTAATACATATGCACAAGGTGATACACTTGGTGGTTGGCATATTTGAACAAGGGTGAAGTGTTTGCGCTTGAGAAGGAGGTGAAACAGGGGCGTCGAACCCTGCTTCACAATAGCATCGGACCGGCATCTGGCCCGGGTCCGACGGCTAACCCTGCTGGGGTGCTAACGTGGCGGCTTGCGAGAGCTCCTGGGGGAGTGTCGGACCGGCCTGGGTCCGACGGTCAGGCCTCAGACTCGGTCTGACGGCTCTGGAACCTCTCGGTGCAAATTTTGACAGGCGTCAGACCCTATTGAAAGGTGGCGCCAGACAGGTCGAGCGCACTGTTCATCGCGCGGTGTTTGCGAGGCGCATGCAGGTGTGACACATGGCAGCGTCGGACTCACCCTTGAGTCCGATGGTGGGCATCGAACCGGGGTCTGACCGGTTTGGTGCTCTCTGGACTTCTCTAGACTGCGTCGAACCCTCCCTAGGTGGAGTCCGACGGTGCGTCTGAGGCACGGGTCTGACGGCTCGATCAACGCGTGGCAGTGGACCGTTGGCGGCAATGGTCATTTTTGTTTGAACGAGGTGATGCGTGTTTGGCTGTGGTAGGTGTCGGACCCAGGCGTTGGACGGTCCGATGCCCCGTGGTTGCGGGTCCGACGGTCACTAAAGTGGCCTAACGATCACTAGATCTTGGGGTTGTCTGTTTAAGTGAAAGGGTGAAAGCCCAAGTTTGGTTTTGGTAATTAATGACACTAAGTTGCTAATGCCATATGTTAAGTGTTTTGAGTTAGGCATAAGCAACACATGTGATGAAGGTGTATGTGGCAAGGAGTGGTGGCCACAAGATCACAAAGAGATGGTGTATGGACATGAAATGATGATCATGGTGGAGATGCACATAATATGATGGACATGATGATCAAGTGGAGAAGGATCTAAGAGCACAAGACAAAGGTATAACCATAGGGTTTTCCTTTTGCCGATCTAAGATGAGTAGAGAAGTGATTGACCGGGTTTAGGATACATAGCCAACTATCAAGAGGGGCAATCATGGTTAGCTCGGGAATCAAGTGCCACTAGATCAATGTCTTGAGCATATGCATTAGGATCTAGTTGAGAGATAACATAATGCCTTGGAAAATATTTGTGAAATGCTAACACACATGCACATGGTGGTGTACACTTGGTGGTGTTAGCACTTTTGCGAAGGCGGTGGAGTTTAAGCGGTAGAGATGGGTTTGGGTTCCTCTCTCCCCCCCGCCGAGCTTGCGAGGCGAGATTCGATGCTTTTTGGGGAAGTGAAATGCCTAATTTTCTACTGCGTCGAAAGTCGGAAAAGAAACGGAGGCGAACGGCGATCACTGTGGTGACCGAACGCTGCACCGGACGCGGTCACGGTTTGACCGGACGCGTCCGGTCAGTTCAATCCAGTCAGCGCACCTAGGGCTAGTGACCGGACGCTGGTCTGGCCTGACCAGCGTGTCCGGTCAGTTCATCTGTGCGCAGAAGGAGAGCGCGCGACCTGCGCGTCCGGTCCCTCACGGAACCGGAGCGTCCGGTCAGGCGTCCAGAGGGGCAGAGAGCAGCGGAGTGCTGATCGGACGCGCGGCGCGTCCGGTCACGTCCGATCGGACGCGTCCGGTCGCGGTGGGAGCTTACTGGACTCCGACCGGACGCTGGGTTCAGCGCGTCCGGTCAATCGCTAGAGCGCGTCCGGTCATAGCAACGGTAACTTCTGATGCACACTATTCACACTTGTCCTGTAGTGACCGGACGCGTCCGGTCACCGCATTTTGAACTGTATCGTCCGGTAACGGCTAGCTGCGTACCCCTTCGCTATAAATAGAAGTTGTCCGGGGTTTGAGGGTAACTCTTGCACATTTTGAGATATAGAGACATCCTTTGAGCTAGAGAACAACCCCTCCACTCATCTCTTTGCATAGTTGCACATCTTGAGTGAGATTGAGTGAGATTCAAGTGCATTGCTTGAGAGTTGCATTCTAAAGGCACTTGATCTTTGAGTTGCTGCAGATTTCTTGTTACTCTTCCGTGTTTCCCGACACGATAGACGACTTGGAGCAGCGGAGGTGATTGAGCTCGCAATTGGAGATTGTTGGAGTGGCCACCAAGTATTGTAAGGGGTTCTTGATCCTTCCCCGCGGGAGTTCACGAATTGGATACTCTAGTGGAGCTCGTGGCTTGGAGGATCTCCATCTTGTGTGTGGTTGTGCGGCGCCCGCCGAGGGCTCGACTCTTGATAGTCGATTAGCTCGCAAATCAACAAGTGAGTGTATCGCCACAACGGGGAGTAGCTTGCCGGGAAGCAAGTGAACCTCGGGATAAATTCTTGTGTCATTCTCTTCCCGAGGATTTCTCTTGTGTGATTGATTGATTGGTACTTCTCTTCTCTACACGGCGGTATAATCACTCGAAGCTCTTCTCTCGTATTACTTCTTGTTTCTAGCTTGTAGTTGTTGTTGTGTTTAGTGGATAGCCTTGTACTAGACTTGTATAGGTGGCTTGCTTAATTAGTTAGAGCTAGTGCTTTTGCTTCGCCACCTTTCGTACTAACTTATGGTTAAGTAATTCTTGTAGAAGTTTTAATTAGGCTATTCACCCCCTCTAGCCTATTTGGACCTTACAAGTGGTATCGGAGCCGAGGCATCGTTTATTTGAGGCTTAACAACCTACGGTAAAAAAGAAATGGCTCAATTAAGCTTGCACATCAACAACACCAAGAAGGCGCCTCATTTTGATGGCACAAATTATGCATATTGGAAGGTTAAGATGACCGCACACCTAAAGTCAATCAATAGAGAAGTGTGGAAGGTCACCGAAACAAAATTTGAGGTTGCTAATCCGGAAGCACCTACACCGGTGGAAGAGAAGAAGCTCCAATACAATGACATTGCCATTAGTGCTCTTCATGAGGCACTAGATGACAAGACATTTGAGCAAGTGAAGAACATAGAAGTTGCACATGATGCTTGGGCCAAGCTAGAAGAAACCTTTGAGGGCACCGAAGGCACAAAGACCGCTAAAGCAT
This sequence comes from Saccharum hybrid cultivar R570, assembly GCA_038087645.1. NCBI lineage: Eukaryota > Viridiplantae > Streptophyta > Magnoliopsida > Poales > Poaceae > Saccharum > Saccharum hybrid cultivar. The sequence continues at coordinate 3,416,688 of JAQSUU010000426.1, forward strand.
ATATCTTGCAAGAAAAGTTTTCTAACTTTAAGATGCAAGAAGATGAGAGTGTACCGGAAATATTTCATCGATTGCAAGTCATTATAAATGAGCTCAAAGCATTTGGTGAGGAGGTCAAGGACAACCAATTCTCTATGAAGTTCTTGAGAAGCTTGCCCGAGAGGTTTGATACATTGATCACCGTGCTAGTGAGGACTACATTGAAAGACTCAACTCCTCAACAAGTATTTCAAGAAGTGATGACTGATGATTCATATAGAGAAGATGATGAGAAGGAAGAGTTGGTCAAGAAGAAGAAGAAGGAAAATGAGAAGAAAGATGATGGAAAGAAGAAGAGTGTGGCAATCAAAGCCACCACATCCAAGGGCAAGTCCAAGATTGAATCATCAAGTGAAGAAGACTCAAGCTCTTGTGATAGTGATGACATTGATGAGAAGATGACTCTTTTTGTCAAACAATTTGGCAAATTCATGAAGAAGAAGGGCTATCGTGCAAGGAGGAGGAATAACTCATCCAAGAAGAATGAGCATAACATGAGATGCTTTAGATGTCATAGCAAGGACCATCTCATTGCAAAGTGTCCTTATGACAGTGATGATGAAGATGCTATCAAGAAGGAGATGAAGAAGCAAAAGAAGAAGCAAGAAAAGAAGGAGAGTTCTCATAAGAAAAAGAATGATTCTCATGTTGCTACATGGGATAGTGATGATTCCTCAAGTGATGATGAGGATGATAACAAGAGCAAGAAGAAGGGACATGCTAGCATTGCCATCCAAGAGAAGGTCTCCCTCTTCGACACTCCATCGTGCTTCATGGTTAAGGCCACTAAGGTATCATTCGACGATGAGAGTGATCATGATAATGCTAGTGATAGTGATAGTGATGAAGAAGAATTCACTAAAGATAAACTAATCACTATGCTAGAAGATTGCACTCAACATTTTAAAGAATTTAGAAAGGAGTGCAATGGCTTGCTTAAGGAAAAGAAAAACCTTATGCAAGAACTTGATGAGCTTAGAGAATCTTATGAGAGTCTAAAGGTAGACCATAAGAATCTTCAAAAGTCTCACACTAAGCTTGAAGAAGCTCATTCCTATCTAGTTGAAAAATGTGAAAACATGCCAACTAATATTGAGAAAGCTAAAACTTGCAACATAGGCATATCATGTGATATAATTGATAAATCTTTTCATAAGCCTATTGTTGTTGCTCCCACTAACCTTTCATGTAGCGCATCTATATCATCCTCATCTAGTAGTGATGGTTTCACTTGTGATTCCACACTATTAGTTGAGAATGAAAATCTCAAGAAGGAGGTAAAAGAGCTCAATCACACCTTAGCTAAGGCTTATGGTGGTGAGGACCGCTTGCTTATGTGCTTGGGTAGCCAAAGGGTTTCTCTCTATAAAGAGGGATTGGGCTATAACCCCAAGAAAGGTAAGGCCGCTTTTGCTCCTCACAAGACTCGTTTTGTGAAGAACAATGGTAGCTATTGCAAAGTGTGCAAGCAAGTTGGTCACATAGAGAAACATTGCATAAATAAGAAATCCAATGCTAATGTATCCTCAATTAAGTTTGATTCTTTCTATATACTTACCAAGAGTACAAATGGTGTTCATGCTAAGTTCATTGGTGCACCATGGATGGGCTCAAAGAAGAAAACCATTTAGGTACCAAAGAGCTTAGTCACTAACCTTGGAGGACCCAAACAAGTTTGGGTACCTAAAAGAAATTGATCTTATCTTGTAGGTCAATTACAAAGCCGGAGGAAGGCATTGGGTGCTTGATAGTGGGTGCACTCAACGTATGACCGGGGATTCTTGTATGTTCAAATCAATTGATACAAGTCAAAATGGTGGTTTTAATGCTATCACTTTCGGCAACAACAAGAAAGGCAAGGTCAAGGGGCTTGGTAAAATTGCTATCTCAAATGACATGAGCATATCTAATGTGTTGCTAGTTGAGAGCTTAGATTTCAATCTTTTATCGGTGGCACAACTTTGTGATCTTAGCTTCAAGTGCATATTTGGTAGTGATGATGTTGAAGTCATAAGTGTTGATGGATCAAATTTGATATTCAAAGGATTTAGACATGATAGCTTATACTTGGTTGACTTCAATGATAGCGAGACATAATTGACTTCATGCTTGCTTAGCAAATCTAGTATGGGATGGTTGTGGCATAGAAGGCTTGGGCATGTTGGAATGAAACAATTGAACAAACTTTTGAAGCATGACTTAGTTAGAGGCTTGAAAGATGTCACCTTTGAAAAGGATAAACCTTGTAGTGCTTGTCAAGCCGGCAAAAAAGTTGAAAATACACATCCTAGCAAGAGTGAAATAAGCACATCAAAGGTGTTTGAGCTATTGCACATGGACTTGTTTGGGACAACAACATACACTAGTATTGGTGGCAACAAGTATGGTTTTGTGATTGTTGATGACTACACTAGATACATTTGGGTGTTCTTTCTCTATAACAAGAGTGATGTTTATGATCTATTCAAGTCTTTTGTCAAGAGAGTGCAAAATGAGTTTGAGACTACCATCAAGAAGATTAGAAGTGACAATGGTAGTGAGTTCAAGAACACAAGAATTGAGGAATTGTGTAATGATCTTAGTATTGGACATCAATTCTCTCCAACATACACTCCTCAATCCAATGGTGTAGTTGAAAGGAAGAATAGAACTTTAATTGACATGGCTAGATCAATGCTTAGTGAATACAATGTGAATCATTCATTTTAGAGTGAAGCCATCAACACGGCTTGCTATTGTAGCAACCGTCTCTATTGCCATGGAAAGCTTGGGAAGACACCATATGAGCTATTGAATGGAAGAAAGCCCAACATTGCATACTTTAGAGTGTTTGGTTGCAAATGCTATATTCTCAAGAAAGGCACTAGATTGAGTAAGTTTGAAAAGAAATATGATGAAGGATTCTTACTTGGTTATTCTACCACTAGCAAGGCATATAGAGTGTGGAATCTCACTAATGGCACCTTGGAAGAAGTTCATGATGTTGAGTTTGATGAAACCCAAGGATCGCAAAATGAAGCTCAAAACCTTGATAATGTGAGAGGAGATCAATTGTCAAATGCAATGAAGAACATGGACATTGGTGATGTTAGGCCAAGGCAAGTTGATGATGATGATATTCATGTGATCAACCAAAGTGTGCAAATTGATACAAATCAAGCAAGCTCTAGTGGATCTCATGATGAAGCTCAAGTTCAAGGTCAAACAAGTGGAAGCAATCAACTCCCAATACTCCAACCTACTAGTATTGCAAGAGATCATCTATTGGACCAAATCATTGGTGGAATTCAAAGTGGTGTTCAAACTAGATCAAGGCTAGCATCCTTTTGTGAGCATTACTCATTTGTGTTACTTGAAGAACCTAAGAAATTAGAAGATGCTTTGAAGGATTTCGATTGGGTAAATGCTATGCATGAAGAACTAAACAACTTTGCTAGAAATCAAGTTTGGAAACTTGTTGAGAGGCCAAAGAACTACAATGTGATTGGTACTAAGTGGATCTTTAGAAACAAGCATGATCAAGATGGCATGGTTGTGAGGAACAAAGCAAGATTAGTAGCACAAGGATACACTCAAGTTGAGGGTCTTGATTTTGGAGAGACATATGCACCGGTTGCAAGATTGGAGGCAATTAGAATCTTATTAGCATATGCTTGTGCACACAACATCAAGCTCTATCAAATGGATGTCAAGAGTGCATTTCTCAATGGCTACATCAACGAAGAAGTTTATGTTGAGCAACCTCCCGGTTTTGAAGATGACAAGAAGCCGGACCATGTTTTCAAGCTAAAGAAGGCATTGTATGGTTTGAAGCAAGCACCTAGAGCATGGTATGAGAGGTTGAGGGACTTTCTCCTCTCTAAAGGGTTCAAGATGGGAAATGTTGACACCACTCTCTTCACCAAGAAGCTTGGAAATGACTTGTTTGTGTTGCAAATCTATGTGGATGATATTATCTTTGGATCAACTAACCAAGACTTTTGTTAAGAGTTTGGAAATATGATAGCTAATGAGTTTGAGATGTCTATGATTGGAGAGTTTAGTTACTTTCTTGGACTTTAAATCAAGCAAATGAAGAATGACACTTTTGTAAGTCAAGGCAAGTACATCAAGGACATGATCAAGAAGTTTGGATTGCAAGATACTAAGCAAATGAGTACACCAATGGGCACTAATGATCAATTAGGTATTGATGATAGTGGAAACATGGTAGATCAAAAGCTATACCGGTCTATGATTGGAAGTTTGCTCTATGTCATCGCTTCTAGGCCGGATGTGATGTTTAGTGTGTGCAAGTGTGCAAGATATCAAGCTTCACCTAAAGAAAGTCACTTGAAAGCAACCAAGAGAATATTGAGATATCTTAAGGGCACTCATGATGTTGGACTATGGTATCCCAAGGGATCTAATTTTGAGTTGATTGGATATTCGGACTCTGACTATGGTGGATGCAAGATTGATAGAATGAGCACAAGTGGCACTTGTCAATTGCTTGGAAGGTCTCTTGTTTCATGGTCATCAAAGAAACAAAATAGTGTTGCACTATCTACCGCCGAGGCCGAATATATTAGTGCCGGTAGTTGTTGTGCACAATTGCTTTGGATGAAAGCAACCTTGAATGACTTTGGAATCAAATTCAAGAATGTGCCATTGTTTTGTGACAATGAAAGTGCTATCAAGATGACTCAAAATCCGGTTCAACATTCAAGAACCAATCACATTGACATAAGGCATCACTTTATAAGAGACCATCAACAAAAGGGTGACATTAGCATTGAGAGCATTGGCACCAAAGATCAATTAGCCGACATATTCACAAAGCCACTTGATGAAAAGAGATTTCACAAGTTGAAGAATGAATTGAACATACTTGACTTCTCCAACTTAAAATGAGTGCACCCCCACATTCTTATATGACATGCCTCTCCTCCGACATAGCAAGGTAAAGTTGTGTGGCATATCATTCATACTTTGCTAAGGACATGGTTAGAACATATAGACATATTTGCATGACAAATAGGCTCATTCATGAAAATCAAATGATTTTGATGTATATATGGTACCACTATTGCTTCTATGTTTGTTTAATCTAGTGGTAGCATATGACATGTTTGTGGGCTTGCAAACCTAGTGTTGAATCTAGTAAACGAGCTCATGATGTGTAATTCAACATGGTCAAGATAACCCTTATACTTTATGAGGTGTGAAGAAGCTTGTCCTTGGATCAAACTGAATTACATATTCTAGGCAAGTGATCTAGATTGAACCATAATTTAGACTCCCTCATATTGATTGACTTAACTCTTACTAATATTGGCACCTTTTTGGTGTTTGTTGACAAAGGGGGAGAGAAAAGTCACAAAGATAGAAGAAAAGTCACAAAGTTAGAAAAGTCACAAAGAGATAAAAAGTTAAGTTGCAAAGGGAGAAAATGATATTGGAAAGGGATTAATTAAAATTGAGCACACAAGTAGGGGGAGCAAGCTCATGAATGATTTGTTGCATTTGTATGTGCATTAACATGATGAATTGTTGCATTGCAAAGCTTAAATTCATATTCATGATTGTATGGTGATTCCTAGAAATAGAACTTGAATGATGATTTGTTAAGAGTAGTTTTACAAGTAGTATCTAGACACCTTTTGCTTATAATGTTGATCTCACAGGGTATTTTAGTGTTTCTGATATTTACAAGTGATGTATTACAAGTGGTGTCTAGCTACATCGATGCTAAGGATGGTATATAAAGGCAACTCCGATTGGTATCACGCTTCAAAGGTCCATTCTATATACCTTAGCATCAATTTGATAGTAGTAACTCTCCCAAAATTCAAATCCATACATATGTGCATAATTGAACCAAACTCATGGAAGCACATATTTAGGGGGAGCTAATACTATCGAAATTGAAAATTGATTTAATTTCGTATCTTTGTGATGGTTGTCATTAATTACCAAAAAGGGGGAGATTGAAAGCCCAAGTTTGATTTTGGTAATTAATGACACCAAGTTGCTAATGCCATATGTTAAGTGTTTTGAGTTAGGCATAAGCAACACATGTGATGAAGGTGTATGTGGCAAGGAGTGGTGGCCACAAGATCACAAAGAGATGGTGCATGGACATGAAATGATGATCATGGTGGAGATGCACATAATATGATGGACATGATGATCAAGTGGAGAAGAAGGATCTAAGAGCACAAGGCAAAGGTATAACCATAGGGTTTTTCTTTTGCCGGTCTAAGATGAGTAGAGAAGTGATTGACCGGGTTTAGGATACATAGCCGACTATCAAGAGGGGCAATCACGGTTAGCTCGGGAATCAAGTGCCACTAGATCAATATCTTGAGCATATGCATTAGGATCTAGTTGAGAGCTAACATAACGCCTTGGAAAATATTTGTGAAATGCTAACACACATGCACATGGTGGTGTACACTTGGTGGTGTTAGCACTTTTGCAAAGGTGGTGGAGTTTAAGCGGTAGAGATGGGTTTGGGTTCCTCTCTCCCTCCCGCCGAGCTTACGAGGCGGGATTCGGCGCTTTTTGGGGAAGTGAAATGCCTATTTTTCTACTACACCGGAAGTCAGAAAAGAAACGGAGGCGAACGGCGGTCACTGTGGTGACCGGACGCTGCACCGGACGCGGTCACGGTTTGACCGGACGTGTCCGGTCAGTTCAATCCGGTCAGCGCACCTAGGGCTAGTGACCGGACGCTGGTCTGGCCTGACCAGCGCGTCCGGTCAGTTCACCTGTGCGCAGAAGGAGAGCGCGCGACCAGTGCGTCTGGTCCCTCACGGAACCGGAGCGTCCGGTCAGGCGTCCAGAGAGGCAGAGAGCAGCGGAGTGCTGATCGGACACGCGCCGCGTCCGGTCACGTGCGATCGGACGCGTCCGGTCACGGTGGGAGCTTACTGGACTCCGATCGGACGCCAGGTTCAGCGTGTCCGGTCAATCGCTAGAGCGCGTCCGGTCACAACAACGCTAACTTCTGACGCGCACTGTTCACGCTTGTCCTGTAGTGACTAGACGCGTCCGGTCACCCTAACCGGTGCATCCGGTCAGCGCGTTTTGAACTGTGTCGTCTGGTAACGGCTAGCTGCGTACCCTTTCGCTATAAATAGAAGTTGTCCGGGGTTTGAGGGTAACTCTTGCATATTTTGAGACATAGAGACATCCTTTGAGGTAGAGAACAACTCCTCCACTCATCTTTTTGCATAGTTGCACATCTTGAGTGAGATTGAATGAGATTCAAGTGCATTGCTTGAGAGTTGCATTCTAGAGGCACTTGATCTTTGAGTTGCTGTGGATTTCTTGTTACTCTTTCGTAACGCCCCGCCTCCTTGAGGCCAGACCCGCTTACATCTGGCCGCTTTCTAGGACATAAACTGCCCTCACAGACCAGCACAAGTCTTTTCTGTGCACTTTGTCCTCACTCGTGCGCACTCGGAAAGAACTTCCCAGTCGGTCACCCATCGCTCCAGGTCAAGCACGCTTAACTTTGGAGTTCTTTCGAGATGGGCTTCTAGAAAAGAAGTTGCAACTTGTTGGTATGAGTATCCTATTAATCCTGTTAAGCCCTGGGCCGGGATATTACATCCTCACCCCCTTAAGAGACCGACGTCCTCGTCGGTCAATCCCAAACCAGGAATGTCCTCTCTTGGCCACGTCCGTGTGTCTAGTGCCAGCACATATGTCATGCTGTGTGACCACTCTAGGTCCACACTAGCCATGCGCACCATGCGTGCACAACTGCGACACACGCGCCTATGAAACCGCGAGAGTCGGCTCCGATACCATTCCGTAACGCCCCGCCTCCTCGAGGCCAGACCCGCTTACATCTGGCCGCTTTCTAGGACATAAACTGCCCTCACAGACCAACACAAGTCTTTTCTGTGCACTTTGTCCTCACTCGTGCGCACCCGGAAAGAACTTCCCGATCGGTCACCCATCGCTCCAGGCCAAGCACGCTTAACTTTGGAGTTCTTTCGAGATGGGCTTCCAGAAAAGAAGTTGCAACTTGTTGGTATGAGTATGCTATTAATCCTGTTAAGCCCTGGGCCGGGATGTTACATCAGAGTTGTAACACTCCCGGTGTTACAGGCTCGCTTAGCACCGCGGTTGGGAATCTAAAAGAAATTAACTAAATAAGTTTCCCTGAGAGTAAATTTAAAACACACACGAAAGGATAAATCACTCTTGTGTGACTTACAGTTGTAATTGAGAGAGATAAAAAAATATATAATACCACTTGTATGTAGTACTTAATAAAAAATTGAAGTACAAGTCTAAGAGATGAAATGCGACTTTTGTTTGGTAAAGAAATGTTGCTCAATAACATATGGGTAGCTCAGAATGGAATTTGGGAGCTGATTCCGGCTTCGTGAACGAAAACGGCCAAGTCTAAAAATCCTTTGTCGATGTTGTTTTGGCATTTAAGTTGTGATTAAACTTTCTTAGCACTAGGTTCATGGGTTTGCACCGTTGGTTGCACCTTTACGAGCACTGTAGCACAGGGTAGTTCGTAAGTTGGTTGACGTTGCGTCGTTGCCCCATTAATGACCTGAAATCATTAGAAGGCGCTGCGAGCTTGTCCTTGGGCGCTCTGTTCTTGAACCGGCATCCTAGCGACGAGCTTATGTTGGCACCCATGTGTTTCCCTTTCCAAATGCCCTTGAGTCTTGCCGTTTGCTCTGCCAGACAGCGGGTAACGTAGACATTAAGCTAAGTGAATTGGTTGGCATCCGGTCATGTCGGTCAGTACCTTTTAACCCGCTTTAAACTTCGTGTTCGTCAAGTTTCGCTCGGGCTCGGCCAGAGTACGCGGTCACCTCGCAAGGACGTGCCCTGTGCACCGCGTTACCTCTTTGCTCCCCGGTCGTGCTGCCGTCGCGTCCTTCTGTGGCTGGCCCCGCGCGCGCTCTGCTACGGGTTGTGTCACGCTAGAGCCGGGCCATCCATCCGGGTTCTTTCCCTCCTGCCCTGCTCTGTCTCCGGTCGGCGCTGGCACTCCCGCTCGGTCGGGCCACCATGAAGTGTGCGTCGCGCCAGCCCTCCCCGTCACATCTTCAGCACCGCATGCCCGCGTGGTCCACCGTCCGGAGCTGCCAACATTAACTCGCTCGGGCGCATCCTTTTCCTCCCCCCCAACGCCTCGCCATGCACTGGACCACCGTGACTGCCGCTTTCAGTTGCTTGGTTCAGAGCTACTTAGTCCAATTGCTCACACCAGCGCATAGCATAGGAACCTAGCTAGCTACTGACTCGCTCCAAGCCTCTGACGAGCGGTGTTGCCGGCCAATTCCGTTTTTTCCCTGCCACCGGTCTGCTCGTCGCCGGAACAGGGCAAGCTTGGGGGTAAGGCCGTAGCATTAATATTTTTTTTCAATTACTTGTAATCGTGAACTCACTTCGGATTCCCCATTGCGGTGCTCGCCTTAGCTTCGCCCGGGATGCAACCGGTGAGGAGCTGACGCCTCAGTGTCCGCTCGGCGCGCCGCTGCGCGGTGCGGCCACCCATGTCCGGACCACCCTAGCACACCTTCGCCTGAACCGTCAATGCAGGACGCACCAGGGTGAGTTGCTGATACTCCTTCGTCTTTTCTCCCATTCCAAGAACGCGTAGGCACGCCGGAATAGGGGCGCCGTCTTGGCGGATGGTCGGCCAGTGTGGGTAGGGCACTGGGGGTAACATATGCCGTTCGACTACCTCCTAGGGTTTTTCTCGCATCCCGCGATACTCGTCGGCTCATCAGTAGGTCGGGGGGGCTCACTCCGTCGCCGGTGGGCGTGCGCGTTGCTGACCGGAGCTGCGCCGGTGGGCACCAGAGCATCGAGGACCGGGTCTTTGCGAAGATGAGTTTGTTGGAGGTGCTGGTTGTGAAGCGCTCCTCTAGTGTAGTAGTGAACCGAGACTCCGCGTAATAACTTGCTCCGATGAGGGCTATTTTGCATTTGTGCGAGCGCGCGTGCGGGGCGGGCTAGCTGGGCCGCTGTTGGGCTAGTTGTCACTCGCGGCCGCACCCCGGGATGGGCCAGACCTGGCCGCTAGGACGTTTGAGTGGCCGTCGGTCTTCTCTGGTTCTAAAACATTTTGCAATTTCAATTCTAAGATAAACTTGTAAAACCAATATCTAAATGTGTAGTAATCCAAAAATTGTGAAGCCAATTTTGTTAGGTTCCTAAAATCATGATCTATCTAAGGGTGTAGTTGGTTTATGCAGTTTCTTAATATTATAGACTTGCCCTAATTATTTTGAGACACTCAAAATAATTAATTGTGAACTTGTAGTAATTTTTGTGGCAATACAATGATAGTGCTAGCCTCAAAAATTTTTCAGTAGCTCTATAATATTATTACCCACTCACTGTAGTTTCGATAACTCCATAATAATAGGTTTGTTAGGGTAGCCGGTAAACCCTAATTTGAATATATACGTTTAATCGATAAAATGATAAACCGACACCTCGGTCTGTATGACAAAGCATGGTTGGAAAATAATGTCTCATCCGATGACGTGGGTACGTGGCCTAGTGCGTAGAATTAGCTCGTTAGCTTGCGAAGTGTAACGTGTCTTCTAGTTGCATTTATCTTTATCTATTTGCATTCCACGTTGCATTCACGTATATCATAATAGGAACGATGATGGATCGGGAAGTCATCTGGAGCAGCCGAAAGGATGGTGTCCGAAGGATCATGCCGCCTAGACGTAATGCTAACTTGGTTAAATTCTACCCAGGAAAGCCCCGGTGCATAACCCCTATTATTCTGCACTTTATTTTATTCTTGTGCATTAAGTTTAAAGGAGTTGAATGAAACCCACTTGCATATATATATATATATATATATATATATATATATATATATATATATATATATATATATATATATATATATATATATATATATATATATATATATATATATATCTTGATCCCAGGAGTCTTACTAGTATGACAGGATCGTGTAGATTGCTATGCTACAGGACTCCGATAGAAGTCGAGTGATTTCCTGTCGCTCGTGAGAAATAGGAATAGCTTATTGTTACTATTATCATGTTGCTATCACATGGAATATAAATATATATGGATAATTGGAAACCGGGCGGAACAGGTGGATGGACTTGGACCTGGTTGGGCAACAGAGCGGGGCTCTGGTTGCATTTGTTCCGCCTGTGTCAATTAAGGACCGTTCGTTGCATGGACCCTGGTCAAGTCACATATTTATTGTCCCGAGCATATACTTGCTTATGGGAGCGGGAAGACTTGTTACTCTCTTGTCATGGGTTCTGGCTCTTTCCGGACCGGCTTTCTATGGTGGTTATATATATATATTGGGTTGAGAAGGTCTAAGCACCATACTGAGGCCGGGCCTGCAGTGTTGGAAGCTTAGAGTCCGAGCTTGGACGGGGACCTGGACCCCTTGACAGGAGTGGAATGGGTTGGTCTTGCTTGTGCCCGGGGTACAAGCGAGGCGTGTGTTTTCGGGGCACCTAGCTAGGCATATTGATTCGCGAATCGCCATTTCTGCGTGACGGTACGACTTGACTACGCTCTGGCATCGTAGTAAGAACTGGTAGTTGAAAGGTGAAGAAATGATTCCTTTTGCTCAACCCTGGCTTGATTATAGCCTAGGTGCTTACATAGAAGGTTGGATAAGAAATGAAATACGACTATTAAAAGTAAGAAATTAAGGACACACTCTTAGCGCTGCTTCTCGCAAACAAGAACCCACAAGCCAGAAAGCCTTGCATAATCCTCGGAGTCTTTTTACTTCCTCCTGACGGGTAAGTCTTGCGGAGTACAATTGAGTACTCAGGGTTTGTTCTACCCTGTTGCAGGTGATAGGTGCTGATAAGCTGACACTTATGTGTGGAAACCTCCTGGTGGGCTCAGCGATGATTTCCTTTGCGAGGCGGAGTAGAGTTTATTTATTGAAACTCTCACCAAAAGTTTTACAAGGAAAATCCTATTAATCTGTTACCATTTCATGCATTTAAACGTCCTTCATGTTAATGTTAACTTGTCATTAAATGGTTTCATTTCTGCTGAACTTTGATAATGTTTTTTATTCCGCTATTATATCTACATAGTAAATTACTCTGATGTTGCACTAAAAGGGATATAAGAAATGGTAAGGATGTTGTAAGTTTTACTCTCTCATTTGTGATCCTGATGTAAAAATGTGGACCTTCGAGTTCTCCCTTGTGGTGTGCTCGACGGAATCGCGTGATTTAGTGTTCTCCCTTGGGTACTTAGTGTCTAAGGGAAGACAAGTACTCTTGGGAGGGCATTAGATTAGGTGATTCTGCCACATCTTTCGTGTTTCCTGACACGGTAGATGGCTTGGAGCAGCGGAGGTGATTGAGCTCGCAATTGGAGATTGTTGGAGCCCTCACCAAGTGTTGTAAGGGGTTCTTGATCCTTCCCCGCGGGAGTTCGCGAATTGGATACTCTAGTGGAGCTCGTGGCTTGGAGGATCCCCATCTTGTGTGCGGTTGTGCGGCGCCCGCCGAGGGCTCGACTCTTGATAGTCGATTAGCTCGCAAATCGACAAGTGGGTGTATCGCCACAACGGGAAGTAGCTTGCCAGGAAGCAAGTGAACCTCGGGATAAATTCTTGTGTCATTCTCTTTCCGAAGATTTCTCTTGTGTGATTGATTGATTGGTACTTCTCTTCTCTACACGGCGGTATAATCACTCGAAGCTCTTCTCTCGTATTACTTCTTGTTTCTAGCTTGTAGTTGTTGTGTTTAGTGGATAACCTTGTACTAGACTTGTGTAGGTGGCTTGCTTAATTAGTTAGAGCTAGTGCTTTTGCTTCGCCACCTTTCGTACTAACTTGTGGTTAAGTAATTCTTATAGAAGTTTTAATTAGGCTATTCACCCCCTCTAGCCTATTTGGACCTTACAAAGGGCCGACCTTGGGCGCCCCTCTCGGCACTTTGACACATTTCTCATCCCTTAGAGTTGAGCTACTCCTCTCCATCCACTCATACTTGATTGATTCATCATTTAGTGAGATTCGAGAGCATTCAAGTGCATTGCTTTGAGTGATTGTATCTAGAGGCACTTGGTGATTGTGTTTCGCTGCGAGTTTCGCTTGTTACTCTTAGTGGTTGCCATCACCTAGATGACTTGGAGCAGTGAGGATCGTCGAGCGGAGGAAGGTGCTTGTCTCCGGCTCCGATCGTGGTGATTGTGAGGGGTTCTTGACCTTTCTTCAACGGAGAGCTAAAAGGTACTCTAGTGGATTGCTTATAGCTTTTGTGATTCTTATCTTGTGTTGGTTGTGCGGCACCCGATTGCGGGTTAGACGTGTGATACCTATTAGCGTGTGAACCTCCAAGCGAGTGAATCGCCACAGCAGGGACTACCTTACCGGCAAGTAAGTGAACCTCGGTGAAAAATCTTGTGTCATCATTGTCTCCAAGGATTTCATTGGTACTCATTATGATTGGTTGATTGTCACTTGCCACGGCAGTATAAACATCATCCCTCTCTTGTATTTACTTTCCTAGTGTAGCTAAGCTCTTTAGTGTAATTAGTTTTAAGAGCTAGCTTGTGTCTTGTTTAGTGGTTAGTGAGGCTCTTTAGTCAGTTTTTAAGAGCTCACTAACTTACTGGTAGTGACATAGCTTTGTGTGCTTAGAGACTATAGAACCTAGAATTATAGTAGGTGACTTGCATTTTTAGAGAATTGTGGTAGATGACTTGCATTTTTAGTAGGCTAGCGCAAGAATTGCTTCACCTTATTTTTATCTAATCACTTTGCTTAGTGTTATTGTAGATTTTTTTATAGCCTATTCATCCCTCTCTAGCCGTTCTTCCAGATGGAGAGAGTATAAATAACTAGATAGACTAAAGACATAAAGGCAAGTGGAATTACGCTAAGCTACAGAACACGTCTGAAAACGACGGCTGCTGCTCAAATTTGTCAAAAGGTCATCTGCAGTTTAATCTGCTGCAGATGACCACATTGTCGGTCAGCCAATTGGAAAGGCAAACACCAAGCAACCCGTTTCACATGTACGTTTTCTGTTTTTTTTTTAACAGAAAATTCAACTGCTACATCTACAAGGAAACGTGAGATGTTTGCAGCACCACGTCATCCCAGATTCCACAGCCCTTGATCCATCTAGAACGAACGAGCGATCGACCAACAGCTAGCATTAGATTCCTCATCCAATGATCACCACATTGACGACCTCACTGCCACAGGTCAGATGGCGCTTGCTGCGCTTTTCTTCGCCTTCTGGATGGTTGTCTAGGACCCAATGCAAAACTGGGCTGGACTGCTGGAGGGTATATGCTGCGCCTTTTCTACTTCCTATTGTATGTCTACTTGTTTCATGAACGGCTTGGAAGGACTGGATATATAACCCTTCACAGGTCCTACTAATGACATGGCTTCTTGTAGTGCCTCCAGTAGATGATCCGGATGATCCTCGATGCGCACACGACCAAACTGTTCTGGTATTTTGCGCAAAGCCCGTCCAACGATCTGCGGTGTATGCAGGGAAAACAATTATGAGAAAGCATCACATACATGTACAAGCACATGTGAGCACTGTTTTCAATAAGCTGATTTGATAGTAAAGAAACAAAATCCATAATAGGAAAGTAGACATGCTGCATCATCAAGTCATGGGGAAGTTACTAGTTCGGTGCAGATAATGACTTTTCATGCTACCAGACTATTTGATGAAGATGCAAAGACCATTCCTCTAGGAAAGGGATGAAGATTTAGAGACATGTCAATAGTTCAAACCTTGCGAGCATAGCCGCCATAAGCAATCCCTCCGATTAAAGCTTGGTGACAACTGGCCATTTCAGAGGTCGCGGTCCCTGAATTTCAATTTGAAAAAACAAGCCTTTCAGAAAGGTATTTTCCTCATAATGATAGGCATGCAATTTTTTTAAATTATGAATTGAAAAGGAAAAGGAATGTAAGAAACAAATTACCAGAAAAAGTAATAGATTTGAAAAGACCAACTTTCTTTAAGCAATCAATAGTGTAAGAGTTGGTGCCACCGGCCAACTGATAGAAGCCTTCAAAACCACAGGCACAGCAAATACTTATTAGAAAATACAAGGATGAGAGCCACATCCACATAAGACAAAAAAACATTTCAATGGTTGGCTTCGTTTACCAGGAGGTCTTTCTGACATTGAAGCCACATGAACAGCAAAAGAAACTGTCTCCCTTGTTGCACCTCGACCAATGTCGCCACTCATAGGTCGACCATCTAACTGTTCCAAAAGAAAAGTAATTTACAAAGTCCCAGCATAAAAGCACATTACGTTTACAAGATCAAACAAAAGTACTACAACAATCATATGCATGGCACCACATCAAGATGACTGGTAAAGTGATGCTAACATTTACAGAAAACGCAACAACAAACTTACTAGATTAAAAACTGCATAATCAAGACAATCTCAAATATCTAGTTTGACGCTAACATGATCCTTTTAAAAAATGTTAATAATGTCATAAACAAGGATGCATCTGACACTGAAGTATACACACAACATTGAAAAGAAGCAATTGAGTAATCCATTCTCTCGAGAACTAACCTGCCAAAGATTATATCCTTGAAGATGGGGCTCCATTACTGTGTATATTGTATTCATGAGATCAACAGTTGATTCACCTATATCAGGCAGACTAACCTGAAAAAGAGCGAATTTTCACACCAATGGTGGAATAGGAGATCTTTTTTAATATAAAAATTAAAAAGACTACATTTCAGCAATACAAATATG
The DNA here is from genome assembly GCA_038087645.1 of Saccharum hybrid cultivar R570. Classification (NCBI taxonomy): domain Eukaryota; kingdom Viridiplantae; phylum Streptophyta; class Magnoliopsida; order Poales; family Poaceae; genus Saccharum; species Saccharum hybrid cultivar. The sequence goes on from JAQSUU010000426.1 coordinate 3,432,495, forward strand.
TGGATACAGCATCAAACCAATTGTGGAACCTACTGCAACCAGCTTCACATTATTGATGGATCCACTCAAGCTGTCCCAGAGGGTATTGAACATATCAGTTCCCCTACAGTGGTGAGAATATATCACAGAAGTGTAATAAGCAATGGAGAAAAGTCAAAGGTAATAACTGACAAAATAATTGAGACAAGCGAAACATACTTTCCAGTGGTATGTATTTCTATTGCATCAACATCGTTACTTTTCAATAATTCAGCAGTCATAGTAGGATCCCGAACATAGGACACAGCTCCTGAAATGGTTTCAAGCAAAGCTTGCAGTTTCTATAAGATATACAAGGGAGGAGGGATCAGAATTAACAGAAGGTGACTTTACATTTGCATCGAATGAAGGCTATGTGCAATCAAAAGGTATTGGCGTATTGCTTGTCTTACCAACACCGAGTGAACTATTCAGATGATGACAAAAGGAAAAGAACGGAAGGAAGAAGAAAAAACAGCACTCACTTATTCTGTCATATGGGCAAATTGGCAGGCATCGACCGCATCCATAGCACCGCTCTGTAATTACACCACCCTACACAAGGCAGACTCATCTCATAAGGAAAATGAAGCTCATGAAGAAGATAACATGAGCAGAACAAAAGAAGTAAAGAACCAAAGCAACTGATACCTCATGTTTACCACGTAACGGATCAGACCGAGTGTGCTCTCCACCAACCATGGCACGCTCTAGTGATATTGCATCAGCCGGGCAAACTTTCTCACATGGCTTTGAGCAATCCGGCGGGCAATCCTCAGGATCAAACTCTAGAGAATAAACAATGTTTTTCAGACACAATGAAGTTCAAAGTTAACAGGTTGGCAAATATCGTGTAGTGAAAGCAGGAAAATATCATAATCAAAACAAAACAATACTTTTGAAGTGACATTAATGATAACACATTAAGTTAAACGAACAAGTGTAACAGATAATTTCCGAAGCAGCATGTTCTTACCAGCTTTACGGAAATGAAGATCTCTGCAATCATCATTAACACTAATCATCACCCATGGCCTTTGGACTGATGGTACAATTGATGCTGCTAAATCAATACCCTCATTCACTGCACCCACCACAGATGCATCTGCTGCACAATCAATGCAATCCACTGCACGCACAGAACTGTCCGTAATTCGTAAGTGTATAACACCAAGTTTTGTCTTTTTTATTGGTAAAATCACTGCAAGAGACTGTACGCTTAGCAGAAATATATACCCACAACAAACTTTTGTTATTTATCTAATAACTCAAATATTGGAGGAACAACCATTAATTTTGCTTCCATGAAGCTTTGAAATTGTCATGAATTAACAGAAATTTTCTCCAATCACTTCATCAGGAGATATTGAATAGGAGCTTCATAACAAAAGTTGTAATATGCATATGTTTAGCTTGTATTCCATTTGGTGTGTAATATGTACTCTAGTCCTATCTTGCCCTGCTTTTCAAAATCAGTAAGTCCTTGTGTTCTATTAATGTCAGTGTTTTAATTTTTTTTCCTGCAATTCAGGTTGTTAAACAAAAGGTCAAACTACAACAAGTAATTAAAATCTCAATTGTTGACTGAGTGAAGATGTATAAAGAAAACATGTGGGCTGCAACGTGGACTGTTACAATGTCAATCTAAAGTGCTAAAAATATCCAATCCAAACGAATGTCTTCCAGTTGAATCAACATGCGTACCTCCAGCAAGAGTGTAGACAAGGGAGAGATTCCTGACATCAGCAGCATCCTGCATGAACAATGAGCATGTAAACAAGATGAGGATTACAGCACAGTGCCGCACTCAGTCAATAATTCTTCACTCGTTGTGCATATTGCATTGCGGCCACTGCTACTCTCACTGTGCTACACATCAAACACCAACTGCACCAGAGAATTGGCCTCCACAGGCTAAACCTGATTCGCTTTTCCTTCTAAGCTACCACCAGCATAAAGTGCGTAGCCCCCTCCCCTCCCCCCTCTGCCTTTCAGGCTTTCACCGTCAGAGATGGAGATGAAGCACTCGCCGCTCTTCCTGTCCATTTCACCCTACCGTGCACATCCAGTAGTCCCTGGAGCCCAATATAGTAAGAGGTGAAGAAGCAAGGTGGAAGGGGCATGGACGCATGGTACCTCGAAGCTGGCGCCGCAGATGAGCTTGACCCAGTCGCCGCGCCGGAGGGCCGCGACCTGCGGCGGGTGGTCGCCGGCAAGGCGGACCCGGAGGGAGGGGGATACGGCGGAGGCAGCGGCCCGGACGGCCGCGTGGGAGGCGAGGAGAGGCGGCGGCGGGACGGGGACGGCGGCCATGGCTGGCTCCTCGCGCGGCCACTTCTTCACAGCGGCGGGGCGCTGGGAAATATCTCTTGGATGAAGAAACGGTTCGGCTACCTAGGGCAGAGGCATTTTTTGCTGTGTCGTCAGTCGCCTCGTCGGGCCAGGTAAAAAAGGCATCGGATTTTTCGTTTTCTTTCCAGGCCCACTAGATGTATGACCAGGTCTATCCAAGTCGCGCCAATACGGGCCAGTGACGGGCCAATTCAGCATCCAAAAGATCACCATGCGTGGAAAATAAACTGCCATCAGTTCACGAGCACTTGATTCTAAAAAAAAAAATCAGTTTACGAGCACTTTTCGCAAAAAAAAAAAAAAATCAGTTTAGGAGCACTCAACGAGAGATTCATGCAACTAGGCGCCAGAACCGGCAGTTGGGCTATTGTACCAAAACTAGCGTGATGGCTTCAAATTCTGGCCCATACCTAATATTAAAGTGACAAAATTTCTCTTCACCTATTTTTTCGTCCGGCCCTCCTCTAAGTAGCTCCGTAAATATAAAAAATGTCTTTATTCATTTTTGTTATATATATATACACCTAATATTTAAAAGGAAAAATTTCTGTGGTTTTTTTTTGTTTCCGCCCCTTTTCTGTCTGCCATCCGTAAGATGTAATGTAACCGTCCGTGACTCTCGTTGTCCAACAACGCAACGCTTACGTCTCCAAGACAGACTCGACGACAGCCTCCAATCCATCGGATTCTGCCTATATAGAGGCCATGGCGATAGGACCACCAAAGAGGAAGACAGGAAGGAGACGGCATCTACTCAGATGCCCCGTTCGCGCAGCAAGACCAAAGGAGACAACTGCGGTCCACCTCCTCCGCTCGGCGCCTCGGCCTCGCTAGGCCCCCTGCACCCGGCGCTCGCGCACGCCAGACACCACCGTCCTGCCCCTCGCCCGCCCCTGCTCCAAACGTCCAGTCCAGTAGGTACAGGCCCAACAACCACGCCCTCTCACACGTCAAGCACGGCTTGGCCTGATCGAGGGGATCCACCACGACCAGAACGCCGGCCGCCGGGACACGAGTTTCCCTTGCCGATGTGCTCCCGTTGTTCTCCTCAGCGGCGTCAGCTATAGATTGGTCGAGAATGTGTTTTTAGTGCCGACGTGCTTTGCTATGCTGTTGAGCGTAACTGCGGAGATGGCACGTCCAAGGCGGCAGCCAACAACCATCTAGGATTCATACTGCAAGTAACTCAAGTTCCACTCTCTATTACATATATTGTGAATATAAATTCAACTGATGAAGAGCCCATGCTCCACGCGCAAATGGCAAAACATATAGGAATGACATGGAGTTTGATCCAAGATGAATTGGATTAGGGCACATGATCATTGAATAAATCTTTGTCGCAAATTATCCAGATAACTGTAATATATATATATATATATATATATATATATATGCAACTAAGCCAGTAGTCTCAATCCAAATAGAACCCTCTAATAATCTATATATCTGTAAACCAAGAGGAGTTGGTATGTTTCATATATTTTTATTGTCATTTTCGCTTTTATTTTTCCATCCGCTTGGGTTAGTGGAGTCCGCTTTTCAGTGTTCTTTTTTGTTTTTCTTTATTTTTTCCACTTCGGTTTGCAGAGTCCGCTTTGGTTAATTTTTTGCCATCCTTTTTTCAGGGAAGCTGCCCTTCACACTTCCGATTTGTTTTCTTTTGGTTTTCATAATGCTTTTCCTCACGGATTTTTATCCATTTTGTTGATCTACTTATGGTTACAGACAAATCTTATTCTTATTAAACCTTGATCAATTGATGATCCAACTAACCAAACAGTTGGATATTATGAAAATTAATGTTATGACATATTTATGAGTAAATATATTGTGCTTTGCAATGAGAGAATTTTTTTTATCAAGGTTATATTTGAATTCGATAGAGGCTTAATGGGATATTATTTTATTACTAGATGTATGCTCACGCGTTGCACGAGGCGACAAATTTGTATCGATGTGTACGATGATGCAACGTGGCTTATGTTTTAGACAAATATATTAATATTTTTTTGATTGGACATATTAACAAATATCCATGTCTACATCGATGCATATAGCTTGTGTTTTAGTCGAACATATTAAGAAATATATAAATTTGATTAACTTGAAAAAGCAACCCAGTACCAGTAAATTGATGAAGATGCAAACAATGCAATCAGCACGGCTCGCTCGTTAGTGAATAGCATTGTGCATGCAACCGCGCAATTAAGCAGCAGATCGTTGCACGGCCATATAGCCGTTGTATAAAATTATCGTAAATGGAGCTGACTACTGAATAATTTTATACAGTATATTCAGTAGCCAGCTACAAAATAAGTTATTCTGTAGCCACCTCTATTTACGATAATTTTATACACTAATTTACGACAATATCAATACATATTTACGATAGTTGGGTTACTATAACACATGAGGATATTTATCGTAACGTTGTAGTAAACCATTCAGTAAGGAGTTACTATAATCTCGTAAATTAACATAGTAATTATCGTAACTCAAAGTGGCTACAGAATAAGTTATTTTGTAGCCAGCTACAGGGTAGTAGTTATATATATATATATACACGCGCTATTCTACGTTCTAGGTGTAGAATACTATTCTACACTAAGCAGTTAGAATAAAATTCAGTACTGTTTAATATTCGCATTTCAGTATTGTTCAGTATTTTCGAGGTGCTGGGTGTAGTACTGACTGATACTGAATGTGGTTTAGTAGTACTCAGTATTTTTTAGGTCAGTTTTGGCTTGTGACGTGAAATATATATATCGTACGTTTCTGCCACGTACATATACAGACATCCGTCCCTCCTCATCAGCCACTATCACCACTATGGCCACGTCTCTGCCGCCGCCGCCGCCACCCGTCGACGGTATCCATAAGAGCAAGTATTATAATCGGCGAGGAGCCGGCAAGATCCGACGTGGGAGAGAAAAACAAAGAGAGAGATAAAAGCGGGAGACTAGCATAACGTCGGCATAGAGCGAGCATATGCACAATTTTTGCAGCTTTGGGCCCGTCACTACCAGTTTCTTTACTCTCATTGGTTCTCATGGCTGCTGGATGACGGTGGGCATTAAATGAAGGTGGAGCCCGCCACCACCTCCTTCCCAGGCTTGCGTGACATGTCATTTCTTATAGCCAGCAGTCGGCGGTTCTATTAACCATGCTCTAATGGAGCACAGGGACGAGTACCTGGATGCCTTGGCCACTACGATCCGGGTGGCCGTGGAGCTAAGCGTATAATCGTATTGTAGTCGGAGACTCGCAGGCGCGTACGAGACTCGGAAAAGTCGCGGGCGCGCGCGCCAAACATAGAGTGGTGGACAAAACCCTCTTGAGATTTTTTTAGGTGTAATAGATTCCAAACATTAACTTATATCATGTGGATGTCATGATCATCACAAAATAAGTTATAACTTTTAAATTTTATAGAAATGAATGATAAAACATAGATATGTACGGTTCTTATCTTTATTTTTTTAATCAAAATTCGATAGCTTTATTTTCTCGCTGCAATGCACGAACATATTTACTAGTAAATAAATAAATCAGGCCTAAGTCGAAGCAAATAATAAACATGAAAAAGAGAGGTTAATCACTTCTGAGGAAGAATAAACACGTCAGTACGAACATAATACAAAATCACACAAAAGCAATAACCTACACAAACAAATGCGATTAGCTTACATTATATTGACTCAGCTGCTAAACTTGCATCCATGTGCGACGTCGATCGGAACACCAACCCATAAACGCGTACGAGAAGAACACGGTTCTGCAGGTCAATTTTACTCTCCTATCCTATATGTAATACCTAATGATGATCAACTCATCCATACGGTCTCCTCCTCGACCGATGTTTGATCTAGGGCACATGATGATTAGTCTAATCCCATGGTTAGCTTATTAACTAACCAACACCTGGTTGCTCAACGGCCGTCATATGCACACATCAGCACATGAATGCAACAACAAAATTAATAATTAATACTAATAACTAAATACATTCAATATACTCACTACTTCTCCCCTCAGGGATCTTCACGGAAATTGCCCAATTTGCGCGTGCTAACCACTAATCCTGTGCCGGAGATCGCGGTGCCTGCCCATCGACGGCTGGCTACACATGTCATGTTGTTGATACATACGTACGTGTGATCGAGGATAACATCATGCATGGTTCCCCGTTGACATATGTCATGAGGGGGAGGAGGGGAACATGCATGGCTACAAATCATCAAGGCACCCCAGCCCTAAATCATGCATGGAGATTAATTGTTACATGTGCAATGCATCCCATTAGTCCAATACTCCAATTGATTGTTTCTCAAAAAAAAAGTCCAATTGATTGAAGCATTTGCGTCTATCATAACCAGCTCCCCACCGGGGAACATGCTGGAACATTAGAGCCTAATCCTGTTGTTTATTTTATATATCCCTAGCTTCTTTTTAATTCCTAACTAACATACATATATGTAGGGATCGGATGCACCACTACGGGCGTGAACACATGATGCAGGGAGACTTTTCTTCACACATGATGCAGGCGAGACTTTTCTTTGCTGCACTTTTGCTGAGGTGGCAGGCTGGCAAAGGAACTGGTGGAGTGCGTGGGGGCCCACGACACATCACACATGCATGCGTGGATAGTAGAGAGGTGAGGCCAGATACGTTACAGAGTGTTCTGACGCGGAAAATTAAAAGGCAAGTGAAGTGCATAAAGGGTAGTAGTGCATGCATGGTTGGTGAAGCTTGAGAAATGAGAGGTGTCTGCTTCTGCTTGGACCTTGGAACGAAGATAGATAGATACGAGTCATAGAGAGGTGTGTGTGTTGTTTGGTTGGTTGTTTAAGGAATCATGTGGTGGCATGTGGCCTTGAGTTAGGAGAACATGCATGCATGCCTGCCCTCACCTTGAAGCAATGCAACGCTTGCATCCCAACAACATGCCATGCCCTGAATGCCTGCATTCTCCCTGTCAATGTGCACCGTATCGTATCCACATGCATATATATGATCTACTAGCTTAGCTATGGATGATCACTACAGAAGTTAATCATTCCTGATCCGTCTTTTGTCATGCCAGTGCATGACACCTAATCCCCACACACATATCTTCTCTCTTCCAGCCTATAGCTCCTATATATAGCATCTATATAAACACCCCTTGCTCCCTCTCTCTAGCATCCCATCATCCTCATCTATCTCTCTCTAATCCCTCATTCTTCATTTCTCTCCTCATTATCCCATAGTTGCAACTGCAAGTAGCTACAGCCTACAGCCGCTGCAGTTTGCAACAACAACGATTAGCCATGGGTGCCCACACCGGCAACCGTCGTTGCAGCCCGCCGACATCGACGGCGAGGAGAACCACGAGGCCGCCACCATCCTCCGCCGCCAGAAGGCCTTCGCCGACGAAGCCGATGAGCAAGGACGACGCTGTGGAAGGCAAGGCGAGGACGAAGGCCTGCAGCAGCAGGCGACGGGACAAGGAGGTGAGGAAGAAGATGGAGGCGCTGAGGCGCCTCGTGCCGAGCGGCAGCGGCGATGAGGACGAGGTCGACGAGCTCCTCCTGAGCGCCGCGGGATACATCGCGCAGCTGCAGGCGCAGGTGACGGTGATGCAGTTCATGGTCGACGTGCTGGAGGACACAAAGCATTAATCATTTATTATTATTATTATTAGGCTTGAGAATTGAGATGACACATGTGTAATACACACCATATACATGATATTTACTTTTGTACTGAACCCTCTTGGGTTCATGTGGTTCTTTACTTCTTTATATCTCTTTGTTTGATGAGGTCCCTGAGGAGGGATCTATCTTGAAGCTTGAGCAAGAGCCGCTTGATGAACTGGATAACCCATTGTTTTTCTCGAAAAGCTACCAGCAATAGCTTTACCGGGCATGTATTGATAAAGGAGTAAAATACAACAATACAATACCACAAACCCTTTAAGAGATGGGCTTTGGGGTAGATGTTACCGTTGTCTTGTGCATGATCACCAAGTCAGCTCATGCAAGAATTTCTTTCTAATGCATCCATTGTTGCCGCTCTCGTTACTAGAAACCAGAATTTCCCTAAAGGTTTCGATATTTTTATGATTATTGCGTACACCGACAGGATAATTATAATTATCTTGACGGTTTTTAGAAAACACACCGGAAAATTGAGTAACTGACAGGATATTACAATTATCTTGACGGTTTTTTGGAAAACACACTAAAAACTAAATAACAGATAAGAAAATTCTGAATTAACCTGTGACTGCATGTAACCGACATGATAATTAATTATCTTATCAGTTTACTAATAACACAAAGGGAAATTGTGCATTGTTATGTCGGTTTGTGCATTTTCTTGTCGGTTATGGACATAACACACATGGAAATTAATCGAAACACGGACACGAGAAATATATTGCCCAAGGAAATTGAAATTTGAATGCCTCAGATCAAATTTGAACTTGTATGCACCTCAAATTTGACAAAACCTTACATTTACCACAAGCTAAGGAAATATGAGATTTTGGAAATAATTCACTATTTTTTATAGTTTAAATGAATTTCTGTGTGCTAATTGAAACAAATTCCAAATTGAACTGTATGTACCCTTAATAAGATAAAAAATTACATAAAAATATATTTAGGTTCATATGGTCCATTCAATAGTTTGTGGTGGAGATTGATGAAAAATTCAATTGATGTGTAGGTATAATTTGACCTTCTGTCTCCATATTACTACAAAATAATTCTAATAATACCTAAAAAGGTTTGAAAAATCTAAAAATTTGCAAGGAGTCATATTTTGGGTGTATATGCTTGTAGTAAAATTTTCAAATAATTTTAATAAAGGGAGCTTATCCATCATTCATCAAAATGGATACACCTCAAACGTAGTTCAATGTAACTCAAGTGAGACTTTAAAGTTAGCACACCTCACATCAAATTTGAACTGTTGGCGAGGTCCAATTTTCTTGTTTGAAACCAACAGATTTAGATCTGTAGACTTGTCGGTTTCAAATATTTCTGTTGGTCTTTTGCTGACAGCGAAATTATTTTTAATTTTCATGATGGTTCACCGTTAGACATTTTCTAATTTCCCAGTCGCTCTATCCTTGGCGGTTATTGCCTGACGGTTGAAAGGTCTTGATGGCTAGAGGGGGGTGAATAGCCTTTTAAAAATTTCTACAAAGACAAGCTAAACAAGTTTATCAATATAACAAATAGCAAGATGTGAGTTTTGTTTAGCCTGCGGGGTGTTTGCAAGCCACCTATCCAAAACACAATTCTAGTAGTTGCACTCAACCGCACAAGTCAAACCGAGAAGGTAACTACAACTACAACTAGCAAGCTACACAAAAGAGCTACTCTAGCAAAGCTAACTAGCTAGCAAAGATAACTAAGAAATTAATGCGGAGTTAAGTTAGGAGAGTTTCACCGAGGGGCGAAGTATTGAGCCAACCAATATGATCAACAATGAATACCAAGATAACCGAACATCGGGATCAATCAATCACAATATGAAAGTGATGACACGAAGATTTATCCCGAGGTTCACGTGCTTGCCGGCACGCTAGTCCCCGTTGTGTCCCTCTTCGCCACATGGTTCGGTGGCTAATCGGTCTCATACCGAGCCTCTCAAAAGGCGTCACAAGAACCTACCAAATGGCAAAAGGTTGCAATGCACGAGCAATTCACTAACGTTGCTTTTGGCGCTTCGCCGAGGTAGGCACAAACCCCTCACAATCACCGGAGGTAGCCAAGAACAATCACCAACTCTTGCCAACGCCTCCAAGCTGCTCCAAGCCGTCTAGGTGGCGGCAACCACCAAGAGAAACAAGAATCCCGCAGCAAATCAACCACCAAGTGCCAACTAGATGCAATCTCACAATGCAAATGCACTTGGATCACTCAATCTCACTTCGAATATGCAAAGAAGCAAGAGAGATGAGTGGGAGGGGAGTTGCTTAGCTCAAAGTGCTCACAAGTATGTCAAATGTTCGAGAGAGAGAGAGCCTTAAGCCGGCCAACGAGTATTTATAGACGTACCCCTTCGAAAAGAGCCGTTAGAAACTTAAACAGCCGAAATCACGTTGACCGGACGCGCTGGTCCAACTGACCGGACGCGCCGGTCGCCAAACGGCTAACTCGTGAAGTACTGACCGGACGCGCTGGTCCAAACGACCGGACGCGCTGGTCCAAACGACCGGACGCGTTGGTCGCATAACGGCTAAGTCGTGAAGCACTGACCGGACGCGCTTGACGCGCTGACCGGACACGCTGCTAACGACCGGACGTGCTGGTCCCGTGAATGACCGGACGCGCTGGTCATGCCTGAGCAGCGCTCAACAACACAATGACTGGACGCGCTGGAGAAATGATCGGACGCCACAGTGCCAGCGTCCGGTTAGAGTCCAGTAAGCTCCCTAAACGACCGGACGCGTCCGGTCGATAGTGACCGGACGCGCTGCGCGTCCGATCATCAACCTGAAAAACGCGCAGACGCTGAACGCTGACCGGACGCGTCCGGTCATGCAAAGACCGCGTCTGGTTCAGCGTCCGGTCACCTCTGTGACCTCCGTTCACCTCCGTTTCTTTTCCGGACTTCCGGCGTAGTGAGAAATAGTCGTTTCAATTTCTCGAAAACGCCTAAATCCCGTCTCGCTCGCCCTGCACGGCCGCGCCGCCGCACCGCCGATGAGCACACACTAGGTTCGCCCATTCCTTTTCTATGCAATTCATGCAGTGCGTGAAATAGTCGTGTCAGTAGTAATTGTTGTTGTATGTGTTGTCGTTGTATGTGGTTTTCGAACATCGAGTCATTGTATGTGGATATCGGCCATCGAGCCGTTGTATGTGGATGTCGGCCATCGAGCTGTCATATATGAATGTCAGCCATCGTGCCGTTGTTTTTTGCAGGTATTCGAAACCTCCCCGTGCAGGGAGGTTCTGCCGAAATTTTTAATTGACAATATTATTTTTCTTTCTTTTTTTGCAGAGAAGAGCCCGTTGAAGCGGAGCCAGAGTACGCCGATCGTCTTCCTCGGTGTTACGGGTCTGCCTGCACCGCATCGCCTCGCCACTGCACCGACTCGCCACGGCTCCGCTATCCTGACTCCACCGGCACCCTAGGTATAACCCCTTTCCTTATCATAGTCGTAGCTCGCGTAACTCGGTTAGGCGTCTCCCGTTCGAAAGAGATACAGTTATTGGTATGCAGATCTTTGCATATCTATGACCGTATCTATTTCGGATTGTCCACGTATTTTGGACAGCCCGCGGATGCGTAGATGAGTTAGTTTCCTTGGTCTGCTCCGATTCGAGACAGGGTTTCGGCATCATCTCTCTGTTGTTCTCCGGATACACACTCTCCCTGCTAGGACGTGCATCGGGAGAATAGCGGGGAGGTGCTGCCAAAATTCTGTCTCCGATAGGAGTAGAGCATGGAAACTAACCTCATCTACGCATCCGCGGGTGGGATTAGGACCTATCCTCACCTATTAAATAGTACGAACGACATGTAGCTGCAATTGATGGTTACTTTGCTCGCTGGTATATATGTTAGAGGATGGATGACCGTGAGTGGATATACACGGGCCACTCAAGTCAGAGTGATTTCACCACTGAGTGGATGATGAAGACCAATGATTTCTTGGAACTAGCATTTGGCGAGTCTACTAAAGGAGCGTTTCTAGTTTTGTGTCCCTGCAAGAGATGTGCAAATAGAAAAAGGAAAAACAAGGTGGATATGGGTAAACTTCTTTTGAAGAATGGATTTACGCCGAACTATACTCGGTGGGTCCACCATATTGAAGCCCATCGTCTGAGAGAGGAGGTGGTGAGACCCCGCGTCGAGGATTTTGAACCTGCTGCGGGGGTAGCAGATATGTTAGATGACTTTCATGAAGGACAGTACACTAAAGAACGTACAGAGGAGGATATGGAGGCAACTGTAAAGGCGTTCTATGACATGATGTCTTCAACACAGAAACCCCTTCACGACCAGACAACAGTTTCTCAACTGGATGCCATTGGACGTTTAATGGGGTTGAAGTCTGAGTGTAGCATGAGTCGAGAACACTTCGATAGTATGTTGACCGTGATTGGCAGCCTGCTTTCGGATGACCACATTCTGCCAAAGAGCATGTACGAGTCACATAAACTCCTTCGTGCACTCAAGATGTCATATGATCAGATACATGTTTGTTCGAAGGGGTGCATCCTATTTAGGAAAGAACACAAGGATGCAAATTACTGTCCAAAGTGTAAATCATCCAGGTACCTGGAGGTAGACTCTGGTGATGGCCAGAAGAGGCAGCTTACGATCCCTGTGAAGATCCTACGGTACCTCCCGTTCCTACCGAGGATCCAATGGCTATACATGACCGAGGAATCCGCGAAACAGATGATATGACACAAAAAGGGAAAACGATACAATGCTGACAAACTGGTACATCCATCTGATGGTGAAGCATGGACCCACTTTGATTGCATTTATTGTGAGAAAGCAGATGAGGCTCGTAATGTACGTGTTGCACTGGCAACAGATGGGTTCAATCCTTATGGATTGATGGCTGCCCCATACACATGTTGGCCCATGTTCATTATCCCCTCAATCTCCCCCCCGACGTATGCTTTCAAAGACAGAATATATTCTTATCATTGATAATTCTTGGACACCCAGGGAGTAATATGGGTGTGTACATAGAGCCTGTGATTGATGAATTGGTCAGTGCTTGGGAGGAAGGCATATGGACATACGACCGAGCTACAAAGACAAGCTTCAAAATGTACGTTTGGTACCACTACTCTCTGCATGACTTCCTGGCCTATGGGATATTCTGCGCCTGGTGTGTTCACGGGAAGTTCCCATGTCCAATATGCAAGGAACGTCTGAGGTTCATTTGGTTACAGAAGGGTGGCAAGTATTCGTCGTTCGACAAACATCGTCAATTCCTCCCTCTTGACCATCCATTCATACAAGACATCAAGAACTTTATGAAAGGTGTCGTAGTGAAAGACCCTCCACCGCAAATGATGACTAGTGCCGAGGTTCATGTTCTGATAGATGCTCTCGTGCCCAATCAAGAAGGTAGTGGTTTTGTGGGGTATGGTGAGGAACACATGTGGACTCATAAGTCAGGGTTGACGAGGCTCCCCTATTTTGATGACCTCCTTCTCCCACATAACATTGATGTAATGCACACTAAAAAGAATATCGCCGAGCCACTTTGGGGAACCATCATGGAAACTAAAAAGTCAAAAGACAACCCTAAGGCTAGAGTGGACTTGACAATGTTATGCGATAGACCAAAGTAAGAGATGCAACCTCCTAGAGGCGGCAAGACATGGAAAATGCCTAAGACCGATTTCATCTTGGCTAGGAAATACAGGAGGGAAGTACTTGAATGGATGCAGACGCTAATGTTTCCTGATGGGTATGCAGCGAATCTGAGGAGGGGAGTGAACTTATCTACTGTGCGAGTCAACGGGATGAAGAGTCATGACTACCACATATGGCTTGAGCGGCTTCTTCCGACGATGGTTCGAGGCTATGTCCCTGAGCATGTGTGGCTAGCGCTGGCAGAGTTAAGCTACTTCTTCCGCCAGCTTTGTGCTAAGGAGTTATCTCAGACCATGATTGATGACTTGGAAAACGAGGCACCTGTGTTGCTCTGTAAGTTGGAGAAGATCTTCCCACCCGGCTTCTTCAATCTGATGCAGCATTTGATATTGCACCTCCCATACAAGGAGGAGCAGGCTCAGTAGATGGACGCAGAGGGGGGGTGGGGACTCAGACGAGGAGGAGAAGGCGGTAGGTACGGGTTCCGCTTCCTCTAGTTCGTCGAGTGTCTACTTGCGAGGTCCCGTGAGCCTCCCTCCTCCACCGGCAACTCATCGACGCCCGGTGATTCGTCCCGAAGGGCAAAAGTAAGTAAATTAATATGTTATCAATACTTTTTCATATGATATGTTGAAAATTAAAGTAGAAACTAATATTTTTTTCTTAATTAATTATGTAGGAACTGGACCGTTGTGTTGGGTGGAGGTATCGCACGCCATGTCAATGGCATCCTGGGTCTTTTGTGCAGGACCCACTTTCCTGGCCTAGTTGACTATGCCGGGAAGAGGGAGCTAGCCTACACCTTTGACCACTACGCCAACGCCCCCGACGCGGAGGCTGAGAACAAGATGGTGCGGGTGAAGTCTTCATCGCACCGCATTGCTTAATACATCGCATCACATTCATTAGACTTTTTTTGAAATAATGAATGGATACATCGTGTCTATATGTAGCTTTATTATGGATGCAAGGAGGGATTTGAGGCTAGGGCGGAGGCAGTGCTTACCAAAGCCTGCAAAAAGCTCACCGTGGACATCCATTATGAGGCGCGCGTCTAGGCTGTCGTCACTTACCACAGGTCGATCCTTGGAGAGGATGTTAAGAAGCCACAAGCAAGAAGCATGACGCTGACCCAGGACCAATACATACAGGTAGATAAAGAACATTAATATTGATTCCTTTTGATATTAAGTACTCTTAATTTGTTCATCTTATATGTCAAATACTTGATGACGTGAAGATGTGTCCATGGTGGTGCGCCACGTATCCCGAGTGCTGGGAAATGATAGTGGACAGGTGGTGCGGCCCCGAGTGGACCGAAGCGCACAACGCTGCCCGGGACCGGCGATTGCTGATGCCAGGTGTACCGCACCATCAAGGCAGCCGCAACCTCGCCGCATACAGACAAGCATGGGTACTCGGATTCATTTCTCTATTCTAACGCTCAATTTTGCCTGATTTCTAATCATCTTGCTGTCTTTCTCGTAGTCGGCGTCACATGTAGGCCAGGAGTGCGCCACGTTCATGGCATATGTTATGGCCCACAAGGGCAAGGCGACGTCCGACATCTCCTACAACCCAGAGGACCCGCCCGAGGCGTACAACAACCCGTCCGTCTACACCCGCATCAATGAGTACACATCGGTGGCAAGGTCTCTCCATGGAGATGACTACGACCCGAGCTCCCAGGACTTTGATCCAGAGGTCGTCATGAGGATTGGAGGAGGCAAGAAGCATGGGCGGTACTATCTTGGCGACGGCGTCATCGACGCTACCTCTACTCCCTCCCTCTCCCAAATCCAAGCACGGAGCACGGACACAAGCATTCCCATACGCCTACGGCCAGAGACTTCACAACAACGGATTCTATCACTCCAGGTGATTTCTATTTTATTCGTCATGCATTGATATTTACATATCTTAGCTTTGCATTGTTTAAACATTGTGGTGAAATATTGCAGACCCAGATCGAGCAATTAGAGGCCCTGCCGGAGGCCGATCGCCAGAGGATGGAGGCTATGGAGGCCCAGCGCATTGCGATGGAGCAGAGGTAGCAGCAGCAGATGGCGAAGGTTCTCCAGTACATGCAAGCTCTTGGGCAAAAGACGGGTGTAGCTCCGCCAGCTTCGCTATTCGTTACACCGCCACCTCCACCTTTAGGGCACGCTACTCCTGTAAGTATGAATATGATTGTTTAAGTTTGTATGTTCATGCTTAGGGTCAAACCGTAACACTACTTATAGTCTAGTGGATTATTGTCTAACACATGCAATGTATTCTCCTTTGTGCAGCCTCAATCGGCGGGTTCGAATAATCCACCTCTCGGGCCCTCGAATGATCTAGTTCATGGTACACCACAGTCTCAGTGGGGAGCTTGGGATCTGGGTAGTTGTCTTTCTATATTTGTTGTTCACTTGGTGATGGACTTGTGATGCACTAGTTTTAGTTATTTGGACTTGTGATGAACTTGTGTTAGCTATTTGGACTTATGATGCACTTATGTTATATATGTTGTGATGCATCTGATCTATATGAGATATTTATGATGTATGTGAGATATATGTGATGAATTTGATATATATGTGAAATATTATTTTTATCGCGATGGAATGTAAAAATTCAAAAAAATAGGGCGGTTATGGTCACTTTGCCGAGTGTAACATTCGGTAAAGGAAGCCTTTGCCAAGTGCAATCACAAAAACACTCGGCAAAGCTGAGAAAAGCAAGCCAATTTTAGCAAATTTTCCAGCTTTGCCGAGTGCCAGTGCCAGGGAGAAAGACACTCGGCAAAGATTTTTTTTTAAAAAAATCTCTTTGCCGAGTGCCACACAGAGAGGGCACTCGGCAAAGAATTTTCAAAAAAAAAATTCTTTGCCGAGTGCCACTCAGAGGGCACTCGGCAATTTTTTTTTAAAAAAATCCTTTGCTGCACAGAGGGCACTCGACAAAGAATTTTCAATTTTTTTCTTTGCCGAGTACCACTCAGAGGGCACTCGGCAAAGAATTTTTTAAAAAAAATTTCTTTGTCGAGTGCCGAGCAGAGGGACACTCGGCAAAGAATTTTAGTGCCAAGCAGAGGGGCACTTGGCAAAGAATTTTCAAAAAAAAAAATTCTTTGCCGAGTGCCCAACGGTGGGACACTCGGCAAAGATTTTTTTTTTTTAAAAAAATCTTTGCGAGTGCCAAGCAGAGGGGCACTCGGCAAAGAATTTTCAAAAAAAATCTTTGCCGAGTGCCCAGCGGTAGAACACTCGGCAAAGTACCCGTTAACGTTATCTGCCCCGTCACGTTATCTGTCCCGACAAAAAACACTCGGCAAAGAGATCTTTGCCGACGAATTTTTTGCCGTGTACTCTTTGCCGAGTACGACACTCGGCAAAGCCTTTGCCGAATGTATTTATGGCTTTGCCGAGTGTCCTGGACACTCGGCAAAGCGCCTGATTCCCATAGTGACTGCAAATTTATGAGGTTAAGGAGAGTAGTACAAGCATCTTTTCAATATATTTGCTAGTTAGTATTAAAATACAGAAGTATACATAATATAGATATAGAAGCATAGAAGCATAGTGATAGAAAATTGATACAAGGGACGAGGCGAGCCTGATGCCTCGTTCGCATGGTAGCTATCGCAGTTGGCCGGCTGGAACGACAAAACCGATCTGCGGACGTCGTGCAGGACGAGGTAGTTCATCTGCATGATGTTGCCGATAATAGACAGGCTGGGTGACTTCTGGACGACCCAGCACACTACGCCGTCGTCCACTTCCACGACGTAGTTTTCCACCGGCAAGGCCATGTCAGCGCCGTCGTCGAAATGCAGCACCGTCGCCGGGATGAGCCTGCCATTGTCAGGTTTCTCGTAGCACGCCTCGAAGCCGTACCTACCCTCTACCTGGGTAAGACTCGTTGTCTGCGACAAGAAGGCCACCAATGCCCCCGTGTACGCCGGCTCAGCGAGGTACGTCAGCGTCGTGCCGGAGTCGAACACGACGCCATCGGGTCCGCCAACACTGGTCGTCGTCACCGAGCCGATGGATATGCTACGCAGGTTCACGGCGTAGAAGGTGGTGGACGCGAGGAGGCCAGTGGACTGCACGCCGGCGCCCGTCAAGGTGGCTAGTGAGCCGAACAGGAGAGGGCTGGCCTTGGAGGCGTCACGGGTGAGGCAGTACATGAAGGTGCTGGCGTCGAGCTGGGAGACGAGGGACAGGGGCCCGCGGCCGAGCCCGATGAGGCCGGAGCCCTCGCCGTAGTTGCCCTCCGACGTGGTGGCGCAGCCGAAGCCGACGCCCGGCACCGCGTCGCCGCCGAGAGTGAAGGTCTCGCTCCCGAGGAATCCCCTCCGTGTAATCGGGATGGCCGTCGTCGCCAAGGCCATAAGAGTACCTGTAGTCGCACTCGGCGCCGGCGGCGGCACACCGAGCATCGGACCGTAGGGCGGTGCACAGATGGTCGGAGCACGGGAGCTTGGTGAACGTGGAGGACGTGTCGGGGCGGTACGAAGGGGAGGAGCCCCACGCGGCGCCGTCGCCGCACTTGGTCCAGATCAGGTCGCTGCCGGTGTCGGCGAGGGCTGTCAGCTTCTGTGGTGGTGTGCCGATGGAGAACGCCATGTCGTAGGCACCGACGACGCCGTCCATCCACAGGGGTACTGTCTCTGTGTTACTGTTACTGTTCAACAAGTGGCTCGCCGAGGACTTGTCGACCCGGAAGCGGGCGGCAAGGAATGACAGCCGACGGTGAGACTCTCGGGCGGCCTGCGTGAAGTTGATGGCGGTGGACCGGCGGCGGCGGTGGTATCAGTGCGGGTGCGGCGGATCATGGTGCCGCGGAAGCCTCGGCTTTCGGCATGGTCCGGAAGAGCGGGAATGACGAGGAAGAAGACCATGAACGCGAGGATAATAATTATGTGATTAGTAGTCATTTTGGATTTTCACAAGACGTGCGGCCTGTGCTTATTTCTTGATGTTTGCGTGGAGCACAGATGGATGATATATAGCAACTAGCAAATCCACCGCATTGTGATCCTGCTGATGGAGCAAATACTTGGAAATTTCTCTTCAAGAGCCGTACGGCCCTCTTGTTGCTCCCACGAAGAACCTCTTGTTGCATTGCATTGTTTCAACCGCGCGACCTAGGTCCTCGCTGCAATGGATGAGCCTCGGGTTTATCGTTGCCTACACAGCGGGAGCTGCATCCTCATTCGTCCGATCCCCAGTGTCGTCAGCTACTTGAGCACTAGAATAAACTAAGTTTATGCTCGGTATTTCTTAGCATGGTATTTTCTTGCAAACATTTTTTCCTGTGTAGCCTCGATCGCGTAACAACGATAATTTAATAAGAAAGTGTACTAAATACATCTTTCATACGTGTAATAGATGGACGTTGGTCTGTTCTAAAAATACAAATGCTATCGCCATTCTATTATGGAATTGTTTGGTTTAAGGATTTAGTTGATCCATCATTTTTTTACTTCTCGCTTTTTTGTTTGGTTTCGTATAATTAAGAGGATGTTTGGTTGGCGGCCACCGCATGCCACGCCACACCTGTGGCTCGCCACGGTAATCTTGGCGCTTGTTTGGTTCGTATTCAACTGAGGCATCCATCGTTTTTTTAGCACAGATCCTGCCACAGAGTGTGGCGCCCAAAATCTTCGCCTCTGCCACAACTCGCCATGGATAGGCGTGGTTTTCTATGGCCGGCGTCCAAACATGCCCTAAATGAGTTAAGCCATTAGCATCTAATTTTTATAAGCTAATAACTAATTGATTTCATCAAAGTTAATCCATTAACATTCAAATTTTTTAGCGGCTATGATGGTAAGTATTCCCCTCGATTTTATGCTTTTCGAGCTACCATTGAATGTTGTTGTTTGCCTCTAGCCCCCGAGCCTCTCTGGTCAATAGGGTTTTGATTGGCTAGAGGGTTCTATGTTTTCTCCTATTCTGCGGAGAGGAGACGCGCTCCACCGATACTACTTAGTACTAATGTTCTTGGGCTTGCCGGTATACATCCTTATACAAATAAAGTAAATATGCAAAAATAATATATACGCAAAGAACAAGTACGGGAAATGTCACTTTATTCATTCATATATAATTACAAGTATGTACAATTTCCCGCACTTTTACAATGATGTGCGTCGAGTTCTATCTAAAAAGTTGTGTGGCTCCTAGTTCCGGTAGCTTTGAGAAGCCTTCAGTTAATTACATCCGCAACATTGGCCGCAGAACACCTCCTATTAAGCTATTGCCAATGGTCATCATTGTCGTCTCCAAATAAATAAGAGTTGTCTGCATATACGTGCATAAGCACATAACAAATGAAAAGTGACGAAGTGCTAGAGTTTGGTCGGCCTCTAGCAAAGGTATCGGGCCTCGTCATGTAGATTCCATAATGAGGTCAAGTGTCCGGCCTCGTCAGTCTTGAACAAAATAATTTCGGCCTAGCTAGTCGGCCACAAAAAAGAAACATCTTAGTCTGTGGAAGAAAATGACTTCATATGGATCACCGGCTTTGAGCGGAAATGGGTGTGATAACTGCGAGATTTGTGCTCACTTAATCCTTGCGTGAACTTCTGAGATCGTCGGTGTGACAGTTAGTCAGGTGCCAATTTATTTCTATAATAACATGCACGTGAATTCGAGAGTTTTGCCAAAACTGCATGACTTAGAATTATTCGCGGGTGCTGAACCCAAACGGGTTTTGGGGCCTATTTGAGCCCGTATCCTGGATGCACCGTTTGTTGGGCCGCATCTTGTGAAGGAGCTATATGTTTGGCCTCGTAGCAGTACATTGCACGGCCCTACTTTGGCTTGCAGATATATGATCAAATTAACTATATATCTCTTGCTTTGTGTGGCTGATTGCAACTATATACTAGAAAACAACTGCGTTGCCGCTCGGCCGTGCGCGCTTGCCCGCATTGTGAAGCCAATTGCATAGAAGGCTATACAAGATAGTGCAGCTGTGTTAATATTAAATGTTTTCCTTACTGCGAAAGACAATCAAAAGTTAGAAATATTATAAGAATAATTATTTAGATTAGCTACATAAGCTGAATTGCATGGTACATGATCAACAGGGTGTTCAGTGCTCACACTCGAGAATTTATATCAACCTACATTAGTAGAGGAAGTGCTAAAAGTTCAGGAATAGAAGTAGATTTATATTTTCATTAATTTTACAAGAGCATATTTGAAGATAAAACTGTTGTATACATTGGTGATGGTGTTGAAAGTTGCAGAATCAGTTTATCTGATTTGCTAAAGTTTTCACTGTTTTGTTGCAAATTTAGCAGTAAAGCTATCTATAGCTCAAGATGATAGTAGTATGACAATTTTATTAAGTAATTACCGTTGCTATGCCTTTTATGCTTCTTTCTTAGTTATTCAATGAACTATTTAATAATGGCATTTATCTCCAAGATTGAAAATATGCGAAATTTGCCAATTAAATGGAATACACACTTAGCATATTTTGTTTGTATTTTGAGCAAGTAATTATCTTTGCAGTTCTCTCTTCTCTGTATCATTCACAGCATAGGCATAGAAGAATCACCGGAGCTAAATCTAAACTACAAAGTGTAAAAGGCACCACGCAAAGAAGAATCATCAGTTTCATTTGATTGTGCCTATCTTTCAAGCACGGACAGATATAGTGCCGATCCTCCTACGGATGCTTTGCCGCTGTGCTGTGGTTCTTACGGATACTTGGCCGCTGTGGTTTCTTCTCTAGCGGATGTTTTGCCGCGGGAGGATCGGCATGGCAGATGTGCACCAACAAGGCCTTCAAGAAGGAAATGACATCCACGGATGCCATCAATGTTGGAAGAAACGCACAAGGACTTTCGTCCTAAAACCTGTCCCATCACTCGCGACGAGTAGTAACTACGATGACGTCTCCAAGAAGAACATGACGTAGACCGCGCCATCGCCGCCGGGCCATAGCAAGAAGCCTGGCAGGGTTTTCACCCAGCAACTACTTGGCAGTGGACAGATAGGAGAGGGGGCACCCCACGCCAGCAGAAAGCCCGACCGGCAGGCACCAGCAGACTCTAGAGTAGGCCCCAGCGCAGGCCGCCATCGGCCGGCCGAGGGAAAGCCGCAGCCCTGGCCGACCAGAACCATCGGCTAGCCAGCCTACCGGAGCAGCGCCGTCGGCCGGCTGAGGGAGGAAGCCGCAGCCCAGGCATGCTGGCCACAGGGGGAGGCGCCCCGCCGGCAGGCCGGCCCACCAGAGCAACGTCATTTGAAGAAATTTAATTAGAAAACCATTGTATATAGAAATGTATCATGATATCCAATTAGAATCTCAATCAAAGGTTCCTTGCATCAGTTAATTGCTTGATAGCACTTCAATGTTTATGCTGATCTGTTCAACCATTCTCACCACGACCATCCTTGCTGTACACCATCGCAGAGGCAATTTGGGGGTGAAGGTAGCTTTCTTGTGTCATAGTCATGGCCCCAACTCAGCCATCATGATACTTATTACCGCTGCGGCAGATGCATCTCATAGCTCAAGATTGGTATGAAATGTAAGTAGTACAACACTGCTCTCAAAGGTAAGGGAATTTTAGTTAACAATGGGAAAATTGGTCATGTAGCATGGAAAGATCACCGAATTTGAGAAACACCATCGGCCGTTCCGTAAATAGCATTGAAAGGATGAACCGTTCCCCCAGACTAGCATTCTGTCATGTTCGCCGTTAACGTCGTCTGTTGGTCCGTCCAAGCCCGTACTCAGCGATTTCCTCCGGCTCACGAATGGCCATGGCAGCTTCCGCCAGGGCCTAGACACACGCGCTCTACCGCGGACTGCGGTGACTCCGCGAGGCTACTAGCGCCTGCGCGCCTTCGCTCGTAGGTCGCGTTCGCTGTTCGCAGCTGCCATGCGCGTGGCGTGGTTTCCTGGCGCCTCCGCTCGTAGGTCACGCTCCCCATTCGCGCTCGCACCGGAGCTCGCTCTCCCGCCCCCTACTGAATGCAGACGCGACGCCGCGCGTGGTTACCACTCACCAGGGCGAGGCACGCACAGCACGACTTCCGGCGAGACGATTGCTGCATCGCCGTGGGGGAGCTTGGTGTCCTGCGGGGCACGTAGCTTGGCCGATCGAACGCCGTGCGGCACGAACACGACGATCTGCAAAACTTGGAAAGATAATTATATACGTACATGGCTGAAACATTTAATATAGTCAATCAACAGACTGACAGTTTCCGTTGTTGCCTATCCACACTATCAGAAAGGTACGTTGGCGCCGGATCCTCTTGCCTTACGAAATGTGAAGGTGTCGCTGTTGAGTCCAAGTTCCGCTGTTGCGGGAGTGCGGAGGTGAACTGGGACCGGCGGGGCCTTGCCCAAAACGGCAAGCGTTCGGCGGCCGCGAACGGCGGTGCGTGAGCTACGAGCGGAGATGCGCTAGTTCGCAGCGCGGCCTGCATCTCGGACTGGAGCTCTGGACCATGGAGTGCAGCGAACGCGACCTGCGCCTGGCGGATGCTGCCATGACCATTCGCTGACCCGCCTCGCTCGCATGTCGGGCGCAGGGAAGGCCTCGGCGAAGATCGCCGTGGGGGAGCTTGGTGTCCTGCGGGGCACCAATATCGGTCGCGGCCTCCGTGTGGGCGCCCAGGTGCTCGCCGGGCGCTGGACGAGCGGGTCCGTCGGCACCAACAGCTACGCCGCCCTCGTGCCGTCAGAGCAGCCAGCCCGCGCCGATCCACACGTTCGGCTTCGGCACCGACCAAGCTGCCTCCGCCGCCACGATGCACGCCGTCGCGGAGGCCACGGGCGGCACCTTCTCCTTTGTCTGGAACTAGGCGGCGATCCAGGACTCTTTTCGCGCGCCGTGTCAGCGGGTTCCTCTCAGTGGCCGTGCAGGACCCGCGCGTCGCCGTCGTGTGCCTAGAGTCCAACACCGGGGCGTCCGGCTCCAGGAAGTCAAGTCTGGCGCCTACGGCGGCCACTTGGGCGCCGATGGCCGCGCCGCCTCCATCGACGTCGGCTAACTCTACGACGGCAAGGAAAGGCTGCTCCTGGTGCTCGTGTACGTGCCGAGGGCCCAGCCGCCCAGGCGACGGAGGTCACCTGCCTCGTCAAGGCGAGAGCGCTGCACCTGCCGAAAGGCCGCGACCGCGACGGGCCAGACCATTCTCAAGGCATAGCAAGTGGCGCTCCGACGGACAGGGACGGCGTTAACGGCAAACGTGATAAAATGCTAGTTTAGGGTAACGTTCATTCTTTCAATGCTATTTGATGGGACGTCAAACTTTCAATACGAATATACCAATCTTTCAACGGTATATATTGAATAAACCCAATCTTCATAATAAAGACAGTGCAGCAACGGGTTTCACCCAATAAGGGCCTAAACAGGAGGTTTAACCATCCTCCTTCCTTGATTGTATAAGGTGTTGTGAAAATTCCAATGTGACGTTGTACCCTAAATTTCGACCACAGAAACTTTAGACTGTCCACGGTGTGATCGGTGCTGAAAACGTAAATTCATGTGACATGTCAACACCGATGCCTGTAAACTTTTTGCACACAATGTCAGTCATCGATGCTCTGTGAATGCGTCAGAACTATGGCCCTGTTCATCCAGCTTATAATCCGTACTTTTCAGCTTATTTTTTCAGCCGAAACAATATTACCAACAGTGTTTTTCAGCCGACTTATCAGCATAGCCGAACAGGGCCTATGTCAGAACCTTCACCTCTGTGCACATGTTGTGAAATCATTTTAAATTTACCAAGCACCGACGATTCTATTTGCCTCGAGGTTGAGATTTTAAGTTCAAGCATCGGCATGTGCAGTGTATCTACTCGAGGCTTCAAGCCTCTCTCCTTTCTCAGCACCAGTATCTGCCCACACTGTGGATAGTCTTAGAGCAAAAGTTAGCATCTCTGTCCTAGCTTAGCTAACAATTCTTCAACTAATATTCACGACTGAGATAGCGCATTTTCTGAAAGCATCTGTGTGCTGTGATGGATTGATGGGATAGTAATGTGGCAAACCTCGCATTAGCAGATTGCAATCTTGCTTCTGCAATACAGAATTAGCTAGATAGTTTCAGAAATTGCAATTTCTATTATGATAATAATACCAAGAGTAAACATTACCTATTAGCACCTATCCTAGCCCTTTTTCAGTATATGGCTCTTGTAGTATAATTGGATAGACTCATGCAAAGTTAGATCCTAGATTACTATAGGACAGAATAGAGTGGGCTCACTACGGGAGACAGCGGCTTTGCCGAGCGCCAAAAGTCGGGCACTCAGCAAAGAGCTTCTTTGCCGAGCGCCGCACTCAGCAAAGAACGACACTCGGCAAAGAGCCTCTTTGCCGAGTGCCTGGCTCTCGACAAAGACGCTCTCGGCAAATAAGCCTTTGCCGAGCGTCATGCACACGGCAACGAATGGCACTCGGCATGCTTTGCCAAGTGCCGGGCTCTCGGCAAAGTACGACGCTCGGCAAAAAGTTGACGAGGTATCTGCCGTTAGTCTTTGCCGAGTGCTATCGTTTGACACTCGGCCGAGTGCCATAATTGGGCGCTCGGCAAATATTTTTTTTTTGTTTTTGGCCTCCAAACTTTTTCTGCTGCCTTTACACATTATTTTGAAGTGCATGTTCAAATTTGGCACATTTCTCGATCTTTTTGCTATATATCTTTAATTTATTTCATTTATTTGTATTATTCCGGAAAATGGAAGTTTGAACCGCAGGTGCATCGAATCATGTAATTTGACGAATGGAAAAATGATATTCCCGATACTTAGTGTAGTTTGAGGCCATATCTAGGAGCACGTTAGAAATTTCGAACATCTTGCGCATGAAACATGGCGACAAAGTTGCGGGCGAAATGCTTTTTAATTATATAAAATGCAAACGACGTCCGAAAATCATGAAACTTGGCGACATGTCTTGACATCACATGTGGAGGTCAAGACATGTCGCCAAGTTTCATGATTTTCGTACGTCGCTTGCATTTTTTATAATTAAAAAGCATTTCGCCTGCAACTTTGTCGCTATGTTTCATGCGCAAGATTTCGAAATTTCTAGTGTGCTCCTGGATATGGCCTGAAACTACACTAAGTATCGCAAATATCATTTTTCCATTCGTCAAATTCCATGATTCGATGAACCTGCAGTTCAAACTTCCATTTTCCGGAATAATGCAATTAAATGAAATAAATTAAAGATATATAGCAAAAAGATCGAGAAATGTGCTAAATTTGAACATGCACTTCAAAATAATGTGTAAAGGCAGCAGAAAAAGTTTGGAGGCCAAAAACAAAAAAAGTTTACCGAGCGCCGATGTGTGACACTCAGCAAAGGAATTTTGCCGAGTGCCCCCCAAGCACGACGCTCGACAAAGGCCAAGCAATTTTTTTTGAATTTGTTTTTTTCTTAAATAATTTTCAGAGATTCAAAAAAAACTTTGCCGAGTGCCTGAGATGCGGCACTCGGCAAAGGTATTCTTAAATAA
This sequence comes from Saccharum hybrid cultivar R570, assembly GCA_038087645.1. Classification (NCBI taxonomy): domain Eukaryota; kingdom Viridiplantae; phylum Streptophyta; class Magnoliopsida; order Poales; family Poaceae; genus Saccharum; species Saccharum hybrid cultivar. The sequence goes on from JAQSUU010000426.1 coordinate 3,458,710, forward strand.
TTTTCAGAAAAAAAATTTGCCGAGCGCCATAGATGCGGCACTCGGCAAAGGTCTTTTAAAATAATTTTCAAAAATTAAAAAAAATCATTGCCGAGTGCCAGAGATGCGGCGCTCGGCAAAGAAAATAAAAAGAAAAAAATATACTTTGCCGAGCGCTAGATCAGCGGCGCTCGGCAAAGGCCCATTCGTGGGACTTAAGCCACACGCGCTGCCCGGCCACACACACACACACAAAAACGCAACGCCCCACGCCGCCGCCCACGCTCGCGTGCGACACGCCGCCCGCGCCGCTGCCCATGTGCGCCAGCCCGCCCGCCGGAGCACCGCTGCCGATGCCCGCATGCGCGGCCGCCGCCCTCTCCCGGAGCGCCTCCACCGCCGCCCCCGCCCGGAGTGCCACGTCGCCGGCGCGCCCCGGCCGCACGGAGTGCCACCGCCGGCCGCACGGCCAGCCCCCCAGAGTGCCACGCGGCCCGGCCCCTGCCCCCGCCCGGGGCGCGGCCGCCCTGCCCAGAGTGCCACCCCACCCGGAGTGCCGCCCGGCTGGCCCTGAGGGCCGTCCCTGCGTGCTCCCGCCCGCCCGAGCGCCGCCCCATCCTCACGCGCGCCGACCAGCCCTACGCACCGCCACCCCGAACACGCAGTCGGCCCGAGCGCCGCCCCACCTCCACGCCCATCGGTTGGCCCCATGCGCTGCCCGCCCCGCGTCACCACGGGCGAGTGGAGGAGAAGGGGAGGAGGAGGGAGGGGAGGACGAGGAGGAGGGGAGGAGTACTCAGCGCTCGTCCCCGCCCTAGCCTCGGCGCGCCGCCCTGGGCGCCCATCCTCACCACGCGCGCGATAAGGTAAAGTGCCTTTTTTTAAAAAAATAGTTGTAGTAGTAGTAGGTAGTAGTGGCGGTGGTATTGGTGGGTGGTGGTTGGCGGCAGCGGTGGTGGTGGTGGCGGTGTCGCGGTGGCTGTGGTATATATATGTGGTTGATATATATTTGGTGTTTGGCCATCGTGCCGCTGTTTTCCTGCAGGTTTTGGAAACCTCACCGTGCAGGGGAGGTGCTGCTGAAATTTTGAGTTCTCACTATGATCTTCCTTTTTATTTGCAGGAGAAGACCCGTTGGAGGTGAGCGCCGATGACCCTGATCATCTTGCTCGGCGCTGCGGTTCTGCCTGCACCGCTTCGCCCCGTCACTGCACCGACTCGCCACGGCCCCACTAGCCTGACTCCACTGGCACCAACGGTATAACCCCTCTTTCCGTGTCATGGTCGTAGGTCACGTTACCCAGTTAGGTGTGTCCCGTCCGAAAGAGATATGGCTAGAAGTATGCAGATCTTTGCATATGTACAACCATATCTGTTTCGGAATGTCCATGTTTTCTGGACAGCCCGCGGATGCATAGGTGGGTTCAAGTCTGCTCTGATCCGAGACAGAGTTTCGGCATCACCTCCGTGTTGTTCTCCGGATACACACTCTCCCTGCCAGGACGTGTATCTAGAGAATAGCGGGGAGGTGCTGCCGAAATTCTATCTCGGCTCGGAGTAGATCATGGAAACTAGCCTCATCTGCGCATCCGTGGGTGGGATTAGGACCTATCCTCACCTATTAGATAGTAGGAACATCGTGTAGATGCAGTTGATGGTTACATTACTCATTGATATCTCTATTAGAGGATGGATGGCCATCAATGGATGTACACGAGATACAGAAGTCAGAGTGATTTCGGCACTGGATGGGGGCAAAAGTCCGAGACTTTCTTGGCCCGTGCATTTGGCAGGGGTGGGAATAGAGCGCATCTACGAAAGTGTCCGTGTAGCAAGTGTGCAAACAATAAATGACAAAACCAAACCAACATGGGTATACATCTTTTGAAGCATGGATTTACGCCAGACTATACCCATTGGATCCACCATGGTGAAGCCCATCGGATGAGAGAGGAGGTGGTGAGACCACGCCTCGAGCATGTTGATGCTGATTGTGGGGTTGTAGACATGTTAGATGACTATCAACAAGCACAAATCCCTAATGGATGTGTGGAGGAGACAGAGGCATCCGCAAAGGCTTTCTATGACATGATGTCTTCAGCATAGAAACCCCTTCACGATCAGACAACGGTTTGTCAACTCAATGCCATCGGACGCGTGACGGGGTTCAAGTCCGAGATCAACATGGGTCGACAAGCCTTTGATGGATGCCATCGAACGTATGATGGGGTTCAAGTCTGAGATCAACATGGGTCGACAAGCTTTCGATGGTATGTTGGCCTTGATTGCCAGCCTGCTTTCAGAGGGCCACGTTCTGCCAAAGAGTCTGTACGAGTGCTAAAAACTCCTTGATGGACTCAAGATGCCTTATGAGCAGATACATGCTTGTCCGAATGGGTGTGTCCTATTTAGGAAAGAACATGAGCATGAAAAATATTGTCCAAAGTGCAAATCCTCTAGGTACCTAGAGGTAGACTCTGGGGATGGCCAGAAGAAGCAGCTTACGATCCCAATGAAAATCCTATGGTACCTCCCGTTTGTGTCGAGGATCCAATGACTATACATGTGCGAGGAATCCATGAAACAGATGATGTGGCACAAACAGGGCAAACGATACAATCCTGACAAGCTGGTACATCCGTCCGATGGTGAAGCATGGAACCACTTTGATGGCATTCATCATGAGAAAGCATCAGAGGCTCGTAATGTACGTGTTGCGCTGGCAACAGATGGGTTCAATCCTTATGGTTTGATGGCTGCCCAATACACATGTTGGCCCATGTTCGTCATCCCCCTCAATCTCCCCTCTGGCGTCGCCTTTCAACGTCAGAACATATTCTTGTCGTTGATAATTCCTGGACACCCAAGGAAAAGGATGGGTGTCTTCATGGAGCCTCTGATTGATGAATTGATCTGTGCTTGGGAGGATGGGGTATGGACATACGACCGAGCTATAAAGACACCCTTCAAAATGCACGTTTGGTACCAGTACTCCATGCATGACTTCCTAGCATATGGGATATTCTCCGGTTGGTGTGTTCACGGGAAGTTCCCATGTCCATTATGCAAGGAAAGTCTAAGGTTCATCTAGCTCAAGAAGGGTGGAAAGTATTCGTCATTCGATAAACATCGTCAATTCCTCCCTCCCGACCATCCATCCATTCAGGCATGATACCAAGAACTTTACGAAATGTGTCGTAGTGACAGAACCTGCACCGCAAATGATGACTAGTGCCGAGGTTCATGCTCAGATAGATGCTCTCGTGGCTAATCAAGAAGGTGATGGTTTCATGGGATACAGTGAGCAACATATGTGGACTCATAAGTCAGGCTTGATGAGGCTCCCTTATTTTGATGACCTTCTTATGCCACATTACATTGATGTCATGCACACCAAAAAGAATATCGCCGAGGCACTCTGGGGAACAATCATGGAAACTAAAAAGTCAAAGGACAACCCTAAGGCTAGAGTGGACTTGGCAGAGTTATGCGATAGACCAAATCAAAAGATGCGGCCTCCTAGAGGTGGCAAGCCATGGAAAAGGCCTAAGGCTGATTTCATCTTGACCCCCAAACAAAGGAAAGAAGTACTCGAATGGATCAAGACATTAATGTTCCTTGATGGGTATGCAGCGAATCTAAGGAGGGGAGTGAACTTAACTACTCTCCGAGTCAACGGGATGAAGAGTCATGACTACCACATATGGATTGAGCGGCTTCTTCTGGCGATGGTTTGAGGCTTTGTCCCTGAGCATGTTTGGATAGTGCTAGCAGAGTTAAGCTACTTCTTCTGCCAGCTCTGTGCCAAGGAGTTATCTCAGACCGTGATTGAGGACTTAGAAATGGTGACACCTGTCTTGCTCTGTAAGCTGGAGAATATCTTTCCACCTAGCTTCTTCAATTCAATGCAGCATTTGATATTGCATCTCTCGTATGAGGCATGAATGGGGGGGCCCATGCAGGCCCGTTGTTGCTATCCAATCGAGAGATGTCTAAAGACTCTTCAAAAAAATGTAAAAACAAAGGCAAAATTGAGGCTTCCATTGCAAGTGCATTCGTTATGAAGGAGGTGTCAAACTACACAACATCGTACTATTCTGAGAACCTTCCAAGTGTGCATAATCCACCTCCTCATTACAATGCTGGAGAAAATGAATCGAGCCTCAGCCTTTTCCGAGGACAACTCGGAAGCGCATGTGCATCGAGCAAGAAGACCTTGACAAATGTGGAGTGGCGTAGAATCATGCTATATGTGTTGACCAACCTTGACGAGGTGGACCCATACATTGGGTAAGTTCTCAACGGACTTGTTTCAATAAGCCATCATTATTCTACATCCAACCACCTTGTTTCTCGTTATAGGGAATTTATTCATCAAACTGGCATCTGAGGAGGGAACCTACCCCGCAGGAATGTGATACCCTTCTTTCAGAGGGTGCGGGACAAGGGAGCCCTGATTTCAATTGTTGGTTCAGAAACAAGGTACTATCCAATTTAGCTCGTCCTTAGTTTCACATTCCAAGTTGCTTGTTAGTTCAATTAATATAACTATCTATCCTTCTTGAGCTTGCAGGCCCAAACCGATGCGTCTATCAGTGCTGAGTTGAGACAAATTGCAAACGACCTTAACTGTAGGGTCAAGTCATTTACCGCTTACGACATGAATGAATATCGATTTCACACAGCAAGCTACGAGCGTAGTCGGCCCAATCGAAGGACCACAAATAGTGGGGTTTTTACGCCCGGCACCGATGGCCTAGACTATTATGGAAGAATTGAAGAAATATACGAACTTTCATTCCATGGTCGCACAAATCTTCATCCGGTCATATTCATATGTCATTGGTTTGATCCTAGAGTAACGAGAAAGACCCCTCATCTTGGCCTAGTCAAAATTCGATAAGATTCCTTCTATCCAAGAGACGATGTGTATATTGTGGCGCAACAGGCCACACAAGTTTATTATACGTCATATGCGTGCAAGACCAGAGAGGATCTTAAGGGCTGGTCTGTTGTGCACAAGGTATCGACACATGGCCGACTACCTGTCCCAAACGATGATGATTACAACTTCAACCCAAGCACGTATGACGGAGAGTTCTATCAAGAAGAGGGACTATAAGGGAGGTTCGAGATAGACTTAACCGGTGAGATAGGAATGGATGTAGACATTGGAATGGTTGATGACAATGACAATGGAGATGAGGTGCAAAATGCAAAGGACTTACAAATGCTTGATCGATTACGTCTAGGCAATGACAATGAAGACGACATTCCTCCGTCGGATAGTGTTGATTATTTTGACATGGTTGATAGTGATGATGAGACTTACAATTCAGCTAATGCCGATCTTGAAGATTATTTGTAATATACATGTAATACTTTTTAATTTTGTAATTATGCTTTGTTTATTTTGCATCTATTTCTAATTACTTCTTTCTTCTTTTTAATTGTAGGTGATTATACAAAAATGTCGGGCGACCGTCAGAGGAACCTGAGCTCGTTCTACCCTGGAGCACCCACTCAGGGCCAAGATGAGCCGTCAGACACGAGGAGGGCGAGGAGGAGGACCAGTAGGAGGGACCCTTCTCATGTCACGCCCGCGGTCCAGGAGGAGCAGGTGGAGGAGGAGGAGCATGTGCAGCAAGAGGAGGAGGAGGGCGAGGATGAGGATGAGGACGAGGACGAGGCGAGAGGGTCCGCTTCCTTTGGTACGACAAGTGTCTACTTGCGAGGTCCTTTGACCCTCCCCAGTTGACCGCATACTACTCTACGCCCAGTGATTCGCCCTGAGGGGAAATGGTAAGTTACTTTACATGTTATCACTATTACTTCATATGTTATGTTCGAATTTGAAACAGGCACTAATATGTTTTCTTAATCACTTGTGCAGAAACTAGAAGATTGTGTCGGGGAAAGCTCAGTCCCGCCATGTCAATGGCATCCTAGGTCTCCTGTGCAGGAACCCACTTCCCTGGCATTGTCTGGCATGCCAGGAAGGACGAGCCGGCTTACACGTTTGCCCACTACGAGTCCACCCTCCACGTGGAAGCAGGCAACGTGGCAGCGCTTGTCGTTCGAGAGTTTTGGGTAAGTCTTCCTCGCACTACATGGCTCAATACATCGCATTTATTGGACTTTTCCTAAAATAACTAATGGATACATCATGTCTGTATGTAGGAGTACTTCAAACTCGACAATGGATTCTAGGGCATGCCGAATGCTGTGGCTAGGCGAGCTTGCAGAAAACGCGTCGTGGACATCCATCACGAGGCGCGCCTCCAGGCCATCATAGATTACCATGGGACAAAGCTTGGACAGAGGGTCACCAAGAAGGAGGCAACGCTAATGACGCTGACCAAACCCCAGTTCATTGAGGTAGCTAAAGAACGTTAATATTGATTCCTTTTGAGATTAAGTAGGCTTAATTTGATATTCTTATATGTCAACTACTTGATGACATGTAGGTGAGGCCCTGGTGGTGCAGCGGGTGCCCCGCGGCTTGGGAGGCGATGGTGGATAGGTGGTTGGACCCCGAGTGGGCTGAGGCGCATGAAGCTGCCCGACAGCGACGTGCCTTGATGCAAGGTGTACCACACCATCAAGGCTACCGCAGTCTCACCGGATACGCCCAAGCATGGGTACGTGGTCATGTTTCTATTCCAATGTTCACTTCTGCCTGATTTGTAATCATATTGACGTCTTTCTCGCAGTCGGTGGCACATCAAGGCCAAGAGTGCTCCATGTTCGCGGCATATTCCATGGCCCACAAGGGCAAGGCGACGTCCGACATCTCCTTCAACCCGGACGACCTGCCCGAGGCGTACACCAACGCTAGCGCCTACGAGAAAGTCACTGAGTACACGTCGGCGTCAAGGTCGATCCATAGGCTAGAGTACGATCCAAGCACCGACGACATTGATGGAGACACCGTCATGAGGATTGGAGGAGGCAAGAAACATGGGCGCTACTGGCTTGGCGACGGCGTCATCGACATGGCCTCTACTCCCACTCTCTCCCAGATATGAGCACAGAGCACGAGCGCCTGCTCACGCCCACCCACACGCCCATGGCCGAGCACTACACAGCACCGGGTCGAGGCAGTCTAGGTTATTCATGTTTTACTCGTCGTACATTGATCTTTACATACCTTCATTACCTTTGCATTATTGTAACATTACCTTTACAATATTGTAGGCCCAGGTGGAAGAAGCAAACAGGAGGGCCGAGGAGCTGGAGACCGAGCAACAGAGGATGGCGCTCCAGTTGGCGACCGAGCGGGCCCAACGGGAGCAGGAGCGGGCTGAGCGGGAGGCCGAGCGGGTTGAGCAGAAGAGATTTGCTGAAATACTTGCGTTCATGCACAATGTTGGCGCCCAAACGGGTGTAGCTGTGCCACCTGGGCTAATGGCTCCACCTACACCTAGGCCTCAGGCAGCTGCTACTCCGGTGAGTAACGAGACACATGCAAGTAATTCCGATTAGCTATGCAACTAATCTTGTCTCACATGCAATCTCGTCTACTTTGTGCAGCCTCAGTCGGCGGGTTCGAATAATCCACCTCATGGCACTCCAGCTCATGGTACTCCGCAGTCAGGAGGATGGGCACACTGGCTATAGCCATGAGTAGCAACTATGATGGATTTGTTGTGATGCACTTGGTTATTCACTTGGTTATGCACTTGGATTTGAGATGAACTAGTTGTGATGCACTTGTGTTATTTGAACAACTTTGATGGACTTGTTTCGAGTATGTGATAGAATTATTGTGTCACTTGTGATATATATGGTGATGGAAGTGATATATATGATGGATTGTGATATATGTGGTGCTGGATGTGGTTTATACGACGTGATCGATGTGATATATATATGTGACTGCTCTCGTTTGTACTGATGAAATGAAAAAAACAAAAAAACATACATTTTTAGGTCGCTTTGCCGAGTGCCTCTACTTTGGCACTCGGCAAAGCTGGTTGAAAATTTGAAATATGGTCGCTTTGCCGAGTGCCTGGCGCTTGGCACTCGGCAAAGCTGGGTAGAAATTGCGAATTTCCTAGCTTTGCCGAGTGGCAGGCGCCAAGCACTCGGCAAAGCCGTTTTAAAAAAAAATAATTTATTTCTTTGCCGAGTGCAAAAGGGCCCTTTTTTGAAATTTTTTTTCTTTGCCGAGTGCCCTCCCAGGCAGACACTCGGCAAAGTATTTTTTAAAAAAATAAAAACTCGTTGCCGAGTGCCCTGCTGGGAGGCACTCGGCAAAGCTGCCGTGAACGTCGAAACCGCCGTGATGGCCACTTTTCTTTGCCGAGAGCTGTTGGAGCAGCCGAGTGCCCGACAAATAGCACTCAGCAAAAAACCCTTTGCCGACAAATTCTATGCCTACTGTCTTTGCCGAGTGCAAAAGGGCCTTTGCCGGGCGCGCCCAGTAGTGGCTGAAGTTTGGCAGAAAATGGATAATGAAATCACCTCAAAAGTAACTTCTTTTGTTGCTTGGAGGCGCATTTGTACAAAGTTTAATTTGTTGCATAAAATTTAGTAGAAAAAAATATAGATGATATCTCATTGTATGCAATCTGTATTCTCCAATTGAAACAGGGATGAGTTGATCAAGTTAAGTACAACTATTTTAACTCCACAGTAAAGTTTTTTTTTGAAGGAACAACTCCACAGTAAAGTTGACCTACAAGCTTTCTCGGCCTAACTTCTTTGCAAATTTCTCGACTTTCAAGCATCCTATTTTCAACTTCCTTCTGCTTCTCTGTTTTCACCTTCAGAGTTACAAGAACCAATTTATTACAGGGAGGTAGCAATATCAAATGTTGTAGCTTACAGTGTTCTAGAATCTAGACAGACATTTCATCTAATACCACGAGGGGCATACTGTTACCGGCTCTAGGAGGCGGTGGACGGGTGGAGGCGAGCGGCCTTACAGTTCCTCGAGGAAGGACCGAAGGAGTATGTGATCAAGGTGTCCTGCTGCCGTAATAGCATGGCACTATGCAGAGGGTGAAGAGGTCGAGCATTGAGGCGTGGAGGTGTGTTGATGGTGTACGGTCCTCTCGGAAGAGCCACCGTGACGGCAGGTGTATACCCGGCGGTCGGCGGAGGAGCGCGTAGTGGTCCCTGCTGTTTGAGGGAGCTCCTGCGTGGCCAGGCCTTGCAATCTGTTCGTGTGGTTGGTTGGCGGCGGCCCGTGGGGATCGAAGGAGGCGACTCTGCTTGGCGGGAGAGACGGCGAGGAAGCGGGTATATGGGTCGAGAAACTTCAGGAGCGAGAGCTCGGGCTATGGCTGAAGCGGACAAAGACCCGACCGATCCAAGATCGGATGTTCCTTGCCGCGCGTGTCTTTGCCTGATCCGACGGTCAGAGAGTTAACTGGCGACGGGGTCCTATCCGTTAGTCCGTTTTTGGCTTAGGATTCGTATATACACGTGGTTGCATGGCTCCTGTCTGGCTTCTTTCACGTTGCATGTTTGCACATGTATACATGTGTATATATGATGTATATGGCTACGTAGAGAACGTGACCCTCTTCTTAGCTTGTTGTGTGCCGTACAATGATACTGAGCCATGGACCACAATTGACGTGCTTTGTTGCTACTGTTAGCATGTCAGGATAGACATTGCGGAGCTGCCGCCGCGTCGTGCATGGCAGGTATGCTTGTCGTGTCTACTGCATGTGTTGCTGAGACTGAGTTGCTCTTCATCATGGAGGCCCGGTAATCCCAACGCCGGGGCTGCTGAGCTTGAGAGCGCCGTCGTAGGGCTGTCTGCATGCTCGATCAGCGCTCTGGGCGGCCGGACGAGAGGAAGGCAGGAAGCTGGCCAGCGGCGGCACGGCCAATGATTCCAGCTGTAGCGTGTGTCGCTGGGACCTGGGAAAGATCAGAGAACACAACAAAACACACACCAAAGCGGAGTAGCAAGAAACACATCAAAACACGTAAAAACGCAATGGCCTGCAGCTGGCAGCAGTGAAGTCGCCCCAACTGATGACTTGGCTGGTTCTTCACACAGGGTGGCTGGGAAACCGGCTTAGCCAGGTTTGAAACCGGCTTGGCCAGTTCGTAGCCTCTGACACACAGCAAGCCGGCTTGGCCAGCTATTGGGCCGGCCTGGCCCGATCCATAGGACAGCAGCCCGTGAAACTTCTCCCAAAATCCAAAATCAAATCAAATGAACTCCGATTGACTTCAAATTTGGCAGAGAGGTTCCCAAAGATGCTTGGAAACTACCCAAAAATGTCATCATCCAAAGAACTCAAAATGAAACTGGATCTATGGAACACCAAGAAAACTAGGGATTTCTCTTCCTCCAAGTGAAGGATCTCTGTGCCCGTGAAGAATCTGCCCAAACTGTTTTGCACGGATGTTCCTCTGAGGTGCTAGCACGTATCCATCCACTCAAAACACTCTTAAAGATGGAGGAACGAAAAATCCATCAAATTACAAGAGAGGGGAAATCCGGAGAGGGAAAAACAAAATCGCAAAGTAAGAACTCAGAATTGAGATTAACTTTATTTCTTCACAGGAACGGGTTCTTATAAGATCTAGTCTTACTCTACCAAAGGAACATAGACAGACACTCTCTCAACTACGGATTTCTAAATAGAGGTACAAATTTTGAGGACTCTGGAACCTAAAACTAGAGACTAGGAAATGAAACACACAGGAAGAGATAGCTGGCTTGAGGCAGCCCTCCTCTTATTTATAGAGCTATTACATATGTCTAAGCTTGCCCTTAGATATTTTGCGTGAACCACTTAACACAAGGGCTATAATGGTCCCAATGGAGATCCGCTCATTCGACGGCCACAAGCCTGAACTTCACGAAGTAACTTCGCCTCAACACGAACCCTCAGATGACGCCACGTGACGCCCCGAAATCCATCCCTAGGTTTTGAGGCCCAAACCCGACAAACAGTCCACCCACGGTTTTGGCGACAAAACCGCCAAACCCAGCTGGAGTAGCATACCGCTACATTCCCCTCCCTCCATGATCTTGATGCTTGTCACCACTTGTCCTCGACTGCCCGATCACTAAGTCATCGCGCCCCCTTGACTTGGTCAACCGCCGTCTTGATTTGGTCAACACCGTCTACACCTTCTCCACATGTACACTTGCTCGTCGATGTCCCCAAGTGCCAGCCACCCATGCTCAGTCCTTTGGCCCTTGGTAAGAAACTATAGTATATATCTACATCTCTACTCCTATTAAGACTAAACTGGAATCGTTCACACCCCTAATGGTTCTGCCTCCTCCTCCCCAGCCTCCCAGACCACACACACCCACCCGACTCCCTCATCCTCATCTTCGAAAAAATCATGAATCCCCAGGCCCTTCGCCTCACCCTCGACGCAGCCACCGCCGAGAGCCCATGACGCAGCCGCTGCCAAGCCACTGAGTGCCCCCCGACGAGCAGCTGATCTTACTCGATACCGCCACTAACACCGCTGCTAAGTGTCCCCATCGTCGCTGATGGTGCGCCGATCCAGCAAGGCATCATTCGAATCCGTGGTGAAGGAGGCGCGTCCATCTTCGATCTGGGATGACCGAAGGAGGAGCTTGACGGTGGTCTCAGTGGGCTTGTCGACGCTCCTTGACCTAGATTCATCACTTTGCCTCCTCCACCACCAAATCTCACTTGAACTCTAACCCGAGATCCCCCTCCGTGCACTCTCCCTAGATTCCTCTCCTCATTTATGGATCCCATCGCCTCTATTGCTGCGGATCCCTTACTTGAAGCCTCTTTTCTTCCCCACTGAAGTCAGAGGACAACATGTGCTCGATGTGCAAGGTTGGGGACGTCGACGACATCTTCGCCTACCCGGCAGGCTGACGCTGCAGCTAACAATGGTGAGGTCACCTGTGTCCGCACCATCATGGATGCCACTCTAGAGGATAAGATCGCCTCCACCCTCGCTGACATGGACACATGGTCATCGGCTTGAGTGATCCCGTGGTCCTCCTTACTGCTTTGCAATGCTCCTGTAAGAAGCTATTTTCCCTATTGAACTATGCCGTGAAGAAAAATCTCAAAGGCATGAGCATCTCGAATCTTGAGACCTTTGCGAGTAAGATGGCTGATTGTGATGAGATTGACAAGACAGACACATACTTCTTTGAGATTCAATTAAGGAAATTGGCTCTATGCCAGGATCAATGAGTACATTGTTGTTGAATGAAATTGGCTTGAATGATCACTATATTTTGGAAGCTTGAAGAAGTCGAAGGCAGCTTATTATATCACACAAGTAGGATCTATTTATCCTTAATATAAGCTGAAATTGTGCTTTGTTCTTTGTATAATAACTATAGAAGAGGAGGCATTTCCATTATCTTCAATTAAGGATATTGGTAGTTCAACTAATGATGGGAAAATAATAGTTGAATGAGAAAATAATTCAGTAGGGTTAATCGATTACAAGAATCTTCCATGTGTATTTACATTCTTAATATTCTAACTCCAGAATTAGCATCAGACATGTTCACGAACATGGAATTAACATACTTTTTTTCTATCATACTACCATCGCTAATGTTTGTGTATATTATGGAACTGCAGTTTTGGTTATTTTTTTGGTACTGAACTGCTGATTGTGGTTTTGATCTCACAATAAAACTCGCCACTTGGTATTATAGAAATGATTTTGTTACTATTCTGAATTTGGTTTTCTTGCAACCAGTTAGTGGTCTCTTTATGGAGGAGGCACCAAAGAACTACAAAATATGCATTGAGGATTGTATCACAGTGCATTTCTTCAAGTGTCTGTGAACGAAACTGGAGTAGATTCTCATTGATCCAAACCAAACTGAGAAACAAACTGTGCTACATTAAATTTCATAAGTTGGTCTTTTTGAATCATAACCTGAAGCTACATGTGCAACAGATTGAAGCTAATATGATCAACTTGAGAATGAAAAGCTTGCAGATCCTATTCGAGATATGATATTGTGCACTTTTTGATCATACCAATTCAATTGGAGTGGCTGAATGAACCAGATTCTGTTATTGATAAAAAAGCTGAACAATCTTATGAACTAGTGCATGAAAAGAGTCTTCTTGGAAAGAGAATGTGAGGGAAAGCTGGACTAGTGCATGACAAAAGAAAGAAGGGGCAAGTGAGATGGGGATGATGAGTTTGATGAAATCGAGAGTGAGAGTGATGATCTTGGAACATGAGATTGTTGGGTTGTAGCACTTCACTCGTACCTTTACCCGGACGGACGAAGGCAGCTTCACCGGGGTGAAGGGAAAGCTAGGGTGCTAATCCAACATAGGAGAATGGAATGGGGGCGGATGCTAAACATAGTGTTTTGAAAATGAAGGGGGAGTGCCCCTTCTTCGTTGCTCTTGGGTTCTATTTATAGGGGGAGGAGGCATCTTCCTCTCCCTCCCCCCTTATGGTTCACAAATTTATATAAAGATCCTCTGATCTATTAGGCACTGGGCCTTTTTACATGGGATGGGGGGAGAGGAGGGGTAGACACAGCCGCCCCTACCCCCAATAAGGATAATAGCGATAATGGGGTTGATGACGAAGGAGACACTGATGGAGATGAAGCAGGTTAGCCTTAGTGTTCTTTAGGTACAAGTAATTTGATATTTCTAGAAATCTGCATGTTAACATATTTGATTGACTAATTGTGCTTGTTGATAGATGAAGATAAGGCCCCTTCCTCTAAGAAGCGGCAAAGGCTGAAAGAGGAGAGGATTTCCAATCCATGTCCTGCACTAGAATTGCATGGCGATTATGAAACCGGGCTACCAGGTTCTAAATCATTGTTGTGTCCATTTGTGTCTGTTAACATAGTGAAATATTTCCATAGTATTTTTGCATGCTGATTCTTATTTTGTAGGAGAGGGAAATGAATGTAGACCGAGGAAGGCATGTCGAAACAAAAACAAAGGATATTTATTCTGTTTTAGATGGAGTTTTGTTGTCACTGTACATTTGTTAAATGAATGTTTTGTTAAATCTATTTCTAAGTTTTGCACGTGTGCAGGTTGCAAGTACGAAACTGGACTATTGTCACAAGCCTTCACCACATAGTTAAGCTTCACCACCGAGGAGAGAGACCGTTTCTCTTGGACTATATGACTTATGATGGTAGACTTTTAATCATTGGCTTCTAAGGAGGTGCTTAGTAATAAAGTGAATTACAAGCTGTTATTGCAAGACCTTTGACCGTACAAAGTGTTTTAGTTAAACACATGCATGTACTCAGTCGAAACTATGGTGCACACAAGATATTTTTTTTCATATGTGTTACTGGAAAATACATAGGGTCGTCATGTGAATTTTGAAACCCGTAGCAACGCATGTGCATTTGCTATCAAAGAAAAGAGATAAAAAAGCACAAATCTCTTTTTGCAGTTCCAGTTGAAGGGGTTTGACGACCTGCCGTTTTCGATCTCTGCTACTTCTTGAATCGGCTCTACTAGCTCCTCCAAGCCTCAAAGCATTTGTTTTAGAACCAAAGCAAAGGTGAGATGATTGAGCAAGACGACAAGGAAGAAGCTTCCGGACCGAGGGAATATGATTTAGCAATTTTTCATTCAACAAAGTGAGAATTGTAATCTTTTATTTAGGACAGAGAGAATATAATTTAGTAACTTCTTCAATCTGTCCTCGATCCCCTCGTGACCTCGCTACAATCCGTCGCCACCTAATTCCAATCCTGTAATGCCACCTGCAATACGCTGTCAAGAGCATCAGCGATGTTTCTCATCTGTTCTTACGTACTTCTGCTTGCTCTGTCCCTAAATATCTATCATATGCGCTTCCCAAGAAATAACTTTGACTAAATATGTATTAAAAAATATTAATATTTATGGTATATAATTAGTATCATTGAAAATATCTTTGAATCTAGTTTTTAATAAATTTATTTAGAGATACAAATATTGCACGTATTTTCTACAAATTGAGTCAAGTTTGTGGCACTGTTGGTGTTTCGAACCGTCGACTGGTAAATTTGTGTTTGCGCATTTGGCCTGGAGGTGTGCTCGGAGGACACAAATACTTATACTGGTTCGGGCAGAATGTCCCTACGTCCAGTTTGGGGTTGCTCGTGTTACCGACACTTGTTTGCAGTAGGGCTTACAAACGGACGAGAGAGGGAGAAGGTCCTAAGTCTCTAATGGAAGGGTTGAATGAAGTTGAATCTAGTTGAATTTAGTCCCCCCTATGGGGTGTCCTGCTTCCCCTTTTACATGTGAAGGGGAAGGCGCATGTTACATGAGAGAGAAGCGAGGAGGAAGAGGGCCCTGGGGTCGCTCGTCCTTCATCTCTCTTATGTGGGTATCGCCGATCCTGTAGACGATGATGGGGATGGTTCCACGTCGTGACCCTGTTCATCACTGGCGCCACATGCGGGCATCGTCAGCCGGTCGTGGCGTCATCAGAAGTTTGACCCCGGATTCATGCTCTTACATCCGTAATGGTTGGAGACAGTGCGGGCCCCCGTGGGGCCAACGCTCCTACCCAAGACTGATGTAACAGAACCGCCCAATTATACGAGATTAAGTAGGAAATCATCCAACGGAAGGACAATTTAACAAACTTAAGCCCGTATAACCCGGTAGTCCGTGAAATCTCAACGGATTTCAAACCATTTCACATGACAGCCAAGATCGTACTAAGTTTAACGGTTACCATCATAAGTTACATAGAAGTTCGTGGCACAAAATACATCGGAGTTTAAACATAGTTATTACAAACCAGGTTCGAATAAAAGTAGCGGAAGCGGTAGTTCAAATCACGCACACACACAACAATTTGGAATAAAGTGCCAGCTTGTGATCATCTCCAGCAAAAGCATCAGACGAGAAGTAGCGAATGACCATTGCCCATGGTCCTATGCTTCGCCCATTGCAGGATAGAGACAGTTGATACAATAGCCATAGTACATCTGTCCATCTGCAACAAGTGGGAACAAAGCCCTGAGTACGAGAAGGTACTCAGCTAGACTTACCCGTCAAAAACCAGAAATAAAAGACACCAAGGAATCATGATAGGCTTTCTGGTGGGGTAGCTGACTCATTTGCAAAAAGGCATTTTTAGCATTTATGAAAACCTTTACAACAGCTATGCATCAAGTTAAATCTTTATTAACCTGTCAACTACATTTGCACCTGTACTAAAGTAACATGGAATTAAATAGGCAATGATAACCAATGATCATTAACAACTTCCATTATGTCATAATTCATATAACTGTCCAAGTGTTCCATCAATATCACTACGATGAAGTAGCTCAAGTCAAGTGTTCACTATCCAGTGAACGATGGCGATTCGAATTGATTATTAACCAGCTGGTAAGTTATTCCTCACACAAACCTCACTCACCCGCTAAAGTGAGGTGTTTGTCACCGAGTCAACCATTCAGGTAAAGTCGCGAGCTTGCCAGGAACCACTTGTACCCGGGGGCCGCCCGACTGCTCTTTGGCCTTATCATCGCGCCCCCGTTTCCTGCCACTACTGCTCCGGTACAGTGCGTTGCGGGCAATCCACTCGGCCCGAATAATCTCCCAGTTTCGCGGTCGAAAGGTACTTTATCCGGCCAGCTAAATGTGAGGCATGCGTTCAACATGACCCGAGGGACAACAACGGACGGTCCTTAATCAACACAGACGGAAAACACTACAGTCCGAAACCCTGCAAGTTTCCGCCCGGTCTCAATTTCATTTTACACTTAGTTATACCATGACTTCATAGTCAACCAAACAGATCCAGGTAACCACCTATAGCTCGCAGGTGACAGGAAATCACCCGACTTCTACCGGTCTAAGCCAGCTAAGCATTGACTTGACTGCGGATACCAGGGTAACAAGGATAGGGTATAACGAATGTAAGCAAGGTATAATGCAACAACGTTTGCAAACAACTCCTAAACGTAATGCATCAAATTAAGTAAAGTTAATAATAAATTATTTGCAAACCGGGAGAGAAATGCTCCGGGGCTTGCCTCTCTCGAAGGAACTTGGACGGTGGTCGGGGCACTCCGGGAGATCTTCACCGACCTCTTCTTCGGCTTCTGCCACCTCCTGCTGCTGCACCTCGATCTGCTCCTCTGGCTCCTCGGGTAAGACGACTGGATTCTCGGTTTGCGATCCTGTATGATGCAATGTGCGTAAGTGAGTATGCAAGTGTGCATCGAAGGAGATGAATGCAATGAATATGTTGAAATGCAAGGTAGTCAACATCATCCAAGAAACTATACACTACAAGCACATGTCATCTACTGCATTCTCTTCTACTACTATTATGTTAAGTTAACCTATATTATGAAATGCTTCAAAGATACACCAAAGCTTTACTAATTTCTTAATCACACTTAAAGCAACACTTGCTCAAACCCTAAGTAATAATAGTAGGTTTGAATAGCAACATATATTTCTGATGCTCCTAAAAATCTAAGAAAATTACAGTAGCATAATACTACTCAAAAGAGACTACCATAAAAATTTCATGGCATTTAGATAAGTAAACTATCCTACACAAAAATGACAAGCTATGGCATAAAAATAAGTATGAAATTACTTTGTACTATGAAAAGTGTCAAACAACAGAATTAATATTTTTCCTAGGTTCTTTATAGCATACTATGACTGTATAAAAATTATCACATGCATGTTTTATACAAAGTTTGCTCTCTAGCAAAAATAACAAAAATCAGCCATTAAAGGCACTTGAACTACACTTCAACATTTTCCCACAGCACATGCATGAAACATATTTTTCCTAGGAAGTACATGATATAAGAAGATTAACAAACTTGAAATCATATTTTTCTGATACATATAGGATTTACTAGCTAATTTACAAGATATCAGCAATATTAAGAATTAAATAAAAGCTCTACAGAAAAGTATCCCAAAAATGACATGCAATATTTTTAGATTGTAGATCTGGTTCCAATGAATCTAGATAAATTTATTTCACCATTTTTGGAGCTGAAATGACTGCTAAGAAATTTTCCAAAGCATTTTAATCAAGAATAATAAAAGAAAATGGAAATGGATTTTTATAACGGCACTGGGCCGGCCCGGGGAATCAAGCGGCCCATAGCCGTTCTCGGCCTGGCATCGCGCGCGGGGGGGTGATGCCGAGCCGGCCTGCTCGGGGCGCGGCCCACAGGGCGTAGCCCAGCCCACCGCGAGGAGGGGGAACGGAGCGCGGTCGCCGGCGTCCATGGTCTCGCCGTCACGGCGGCGGCCGAGGGCCAACGGCCGGCTCCGGCCAAACCGTGACCAGCTAAGGAGCGCAACATGCCCGCAAGGGAGTAGCGAACACGTGAAGTGGATGCGGGAGGGCAGAGAGAGCGAGTGAGGCGGTGCGCGGGGCACGGGCTCGACGGCACCGACGCGGTGGCGCGGCGGAGCGAGGGAAATTGAGCCCTACCGAGGCAAACGAGGGGATGACGACACCCGTTCGGAGGAGGCAAGGGAGCGGCGGAGCTTGGTGCAAGACGGATTTGGTGACGGTGGAGGGTCGATGTCGGAACGGGGAGCGGAGGTGAAGCTCCCGGCGATGAGCCGCTCGCCCGCTCGGTTTTTGGAGAGGGAGAGTGGAGGGGGAGCGAGCGAGGGGCGAGTGGATGGAGGGCAGGCGCGCGCGGTGCTTTGAAGCGGAGCGCGCGGGGTCCACGGGCGGCCACGCGGTGGCGTCGCCGGCATGCGGCCGCCACGCGGCGGGCGTGCTCTGCCGGGGCGCCAGCGTGCGCGCGCGCGGGCGGGAAGAAGAGGAGCGACGCGGAGGCAGGCCGGGCCGAGGCGGAGGCGGCTGCGGGCGCGCGCGCGGGAGTGGCGCGGGCCGATTCGGCCAGCGGGCCGAATCCGAGGCGGCGGCCTGCTAAGCTGGATTTGGTTTTTTTTTTCAAATTTTTCATTTCAATTCAAATTCAAACACAGATTTCAAACCCCATTTTGAACAAGAAGAAGACATTTTCTGGAATTGACCCAAAAATAAAAGTTGCTTAGAATTTCATTCTCTACAACTTTGATTAAGGGGCCAACTAAAAATTCCCAATAGATTTTGAATTGAAGAATAAAAGCTAATTTAGAGAGGATTTTTGAATATTTTAATTAATATTTTTGAACAAGCTTTTTGACAAAACTTTGAGTCATTTAGTTGCTCCAAAAATTTTGACCTATAATCCTAAGTGATATAAAATTTTTTTAGTTGCAAAATTTTGATGGAATGTGATTAGCACATTAATATATTACATCTCAAATACCACTTTCTAAGCTTTTATTTCACTCAAATTATAACATTATCACACATGATTATGATGATATGAAATGCCGTGCAATATGATTGTCATGCAATGCATTGCGTAACACCGGAGTGTTACAACTGAATCCGTACCCTCAGGGTCGGGCGAGGCGGAATCCCCCCCCCCCCCCCCCGCCCCCGAGGGGTCGGGTGAGAAGGAGTCTGTGCCCTCGGGGTCGGGCGAGACGGAGCCCTCCTTAAGGGGCTGGGCGAGCCTGTAAATACGCCTTGGACCATCCGGGCGAATTAATGTTCGTGGCCATTAGCTTCCTTTTCCGGGTATCCCTAATATCGATACCCGACAGGCATGTACAGCAACGGCGACAGATATTAAGAGACAGAGGGAGTATGTTCTATTATCCAATTTGTCAATGGTTGATTGTCATCTTTCTTAGAATTGTTTTATATGTGACTTTGTTTCTTATACTAGTACTGACACACAGTGGCAGATCTAGGATTTTATGTTAGGGTATGCCGTACTAAAAAATTTATATACAATTCGGTAAAAACCATTTATCAATTTGGTAAAAAGTCAAAAAAAATTGTAATATAATTCCGTATACATGTACTAAATAATAATATATAAGTCTTAAATTCAAAATTTAAGTTGGAAAGTATTATGAATTACAATAATACAATAATTCAAACACCATTATGATACAATTCAACGTATAGGCATAAAAGAGAGCAAGAGACTTACAATGCTAGTTGTCAGATTTTTTTAGGTGATGCTTTCTAAGTGACATAAATGTATAAATTATATTATTTTCATGAGAAAATATGTCACTCCATGAATAATTAAACAAATTATAAGTAATAACAAGTAATTTAGTGGTAATTTTTTTTGGAGAAAATGACAATAAATAATTAAAACTGGCAAACCTGGTGAGGTCTTAGACTCTTGAAGACGTCTCTGTGTACTTTACAACTACAGCGGCGACGGGCGGCGGCAGCTGCCCAGGGAGCTGCATGCTACCTGCTGGCTTCTCCTTCAACAGGACCAAAACACCGGCAACGGCAGCAGCGGTTGGCCGGGCAACCAGAACGCTAGCCGCAGACGCCAGGTTCTTTTTCGGAATAAGAACGGCATAACTACATCCTGGCTTTGCTTTCAGGATCAGCTAGGGCACTACGAATTTCTAAATTACGATAGCAAATCATGGAGACTGAGAAACTAGGTGCGGGTGCGGCACTGGGATGGGATCGGTGGATCGTGAGTTCGTGAGGCAGAGGATTAGAGACGAAGAGCGCGAGATGGCGGCGGCGCTTGGGATCACGACTTCGCAACGCGCGGAACGAAGGCAGCGTCGTGACTTTTACATTATTAGCAGATGTATTACTGCTAATATGGGTCTCGTTCGGCTGGCTGGTGGCTGGTGGCTGAGGCTGATTTATTGTGAGAGAAAAATACTGCTGGCTGGCTGGTGGCTGGTGGCTGGTGCTGAACTGGTGTGAGAGAAAAGCACTGCTGGCTGGCTGGCAACCAGCCAGCCGAACAAGGCCATGGTCTGGGCTGCAGGGTATGCCCGTGCATACCTGTAGATCCGCCGATGCTGACACATAATAAAGTAGTACGTGACGGACTTAGAATAATAGATAATCAGAGGCTTCCCTAGCTAGGTCTCGTTTAGATCGTAAATTGGAGGGTTGAAAAGTACGGTAGTATTTTCGTTTGTATTTAGCAAATATTGTTCAATTATGGACTAACTAGGCTCAAAAGATTCGTCTCATGATTTACAACCAAACTGTACAATTAGTTATTTTTTTACCTATATTTACTACTTCATGCATGGGTCTAAAGATTGATGTGACGGAGAGGAGTGAAAAAATTCTAACTTTTGGGGTGCATCTAAACAAGGCGCTAGTATATATGGGTGTGTTCACTTCGCGAAAAGTAGGTGAAAAGTTATTGTAGCATTTTTCAATGTTATTTGGCAAAATTTGTCCAATTATAGACTAACTCGGCTTAAAAGATTCGTCCCGACATTTACAGACAAACTATGTAATTAGTTATCTTTTTTACCTACATTTAATACTCCGTGCATGTGTCGAAAGATTCGATGTGATGTGTGGAAGAGGAAATATTTTGGGTTTGCATGGCAACTAAACAGGGCCTATATCGCCAAAAATAGAAGTGAAATTATCTTAATAAGTTGAATGGCAACGACGAACTGAGGACGTAGACATACACAGCTTGAAACGAATGCTGAGAACACTGCCTTGACGCTACTAACATCTCGTAAGCCTCTCAAAAAAGCCATTATCTGGTCTGGTGGTAGTGGAGCGCATGCAGAGGCCAACGTGATGTCGTTTATGAGTAACTATCGCCTGGAGCTTTGCATGCATGCATGCATGTGACGACTCTCTAGCATGCCGGGTAGCCGGTGCCTTGGACTTGGACGGCACACACCAGAGTACTACGTACCGCACAACACCTCTCTCTCTAGTTGATGGGATCTAACTCTGACGACCTATGCCTTTCCATATTATCTGCAACTTTGAATCGCGGCTACAGCTACGAGTAATCGGCTAATCCAAGCCTCGGAGCATGTACTGTATTTATTTTGTTTAGATTAGAGTATATTCAGTAATAGCCACTAAACTAGGGTCCCCATTTTTTATTTGGATGACTATTGACGCCGGATTGATCCCATATCACACACCGGTATGGGCTACCACGCCCGGACTACCATGGATCGAAGAATGCAGCGACGATGTTCCACTTTCGTGGTGAAGAACGAAAAGGTTTACGAGCAAACCACCGAAGAATAACTGGTGTGCTTTTTTTGAGTAAACATACATGTATTACTGGATAAGGAAAATGTATACAGACGCATACAAATACAGATACGGATGAGGAGAATACATGGACAACTCTCCCAGCCATCTTACACAAAGGCCCCTAAAGAAAATAGAAATTACATTTAGGAACCGGGACCCTGTGCTTCCCGAAATCGCCAGAAGCCTTCTTTGCCCGCCGTTGTCAAGCCGTCGCCAGCCGTCATCGTCGAAGAAGACGCCATGGCCACCCCAAATCTGGAGGAGCCCCATCGCCCACAGGCTCTGAAGAGAGCTGCAGTAGCCACCCGACGCGAAGGCCAGGATTAAATCGCCATGGAAAAAGCATCGGCCGGGGATACACCCCGAGCGCCTCTGACCCTAGAACGAAGCTCGCCGTCGACTCGTATTGCCGGAAACTCGAGCACGAACCACACTCCAACTTGCCACAACGCCCACAGTCGCCGATGTACCCTTGACTAAGCGCGCCGGTAGATCCACCGCCTGACCGAGACGACGAAGAAGCCGATCGTGCGGACTCCTAGACAGGGGATCATTAGATCCCCCTTTCCCGGTTCCGCCTTGGACGTCGGAGACAAATACCAAAGGGGCATGGAAGAAACCGGGAAAGCTTATTCCTCTGCGACGCCGCCGCCACCGCCTCGCCAGTGCCGCCCAAAAAAGAAAGCCGCAGAGAAGCAACGCCTCCCCGGCAAACCCTAGACCTAGATAGAGAACTACCTAGCCTATATACATCCGCACGACGATTCATCGGTCCACCTAGCTCGCCGATGCCATTCCGGCCGACGGAGAGGAAGGGGACCGGCGAAATCGCCGCCGGAAGCTTGGTCCGCCTCCTTTTCGCCCTAAGCAACAATAACTGGGGATAAGGACGAGAGGAAGGGGAAAAGAGTTAATAACCAGCGTGCTTGTATGACAAAGAACCGGCTAGTTTTTAAACAAACTAGCAAAGAAATTGTCAAAGCTCTCGCCTAGGAGGGACCCGTCAAGGCAAGGACGTCGTTAGATTGCCCTAGGTCGGCCAGCAAGCCTAGGGCTCCATCCTTGGTCATCGGATCAAGGGATGAACAACATGTGATTGGAAAAGAGGATAAAAGAGTGTTTGTAGATTGTTTCTGATGATTGGATAGTTAAGAACTCAATCGACTGTGATTCTCTCGTTTATATAGAGCGGGTGGTCTTATTCTAATAGGAAACAAATCCCAAACAACCCTATTCATTTGAGCTTATCAGCTAGAATCAATCAGCTATTTAGCAGTGTTTTTTTCTCATAATAAAACAACATCCGCAACAGCTGCAGAATCCATTAGCCGAATAGGGCAAGTTTCTCACATCCAAAATAGGTCCAAAACCGGCTGGGAAGTCAAGCCAGCTCGGAAAACAGTAGAAAAGCTGGCTTAGCCGACTTCCAAGTCGGCCCAGAAACCCATGGAAGCCGGCTAAGCTGACTTGGCCCTGTAAATTCCGGGTGAAAAGCTCTCGAAATTTATAATTAATTTATGGGGACTACAAACGAGGTGATCTATAAGTCTATTCTTGCATTTGAAGAAGTTGGTCAAAGTCGGCTAAGACAACTCTAGCTAATTTAGCACCGGAAAAGCTATTTTGTTCGTCTGGGCTCCCAACATAATTATGCAAGTTTTTTTTTTCTGACCGTCTTGTCGATAAAAACATCCATTAGGCATTTTAGACTCTGGGCTCGTTTAGTTCCTGAAATATTTTGCGAAATGCTACTGCAGCACTTTTCGTTGTTATTTGGTAATTAGTGTCCAATCATGGT
This sequence comes from Saccharum hybrid cultivar R570, assembly GCA_038087645.1. NCBI lineage: Eukaryota > Viridiplantae > Streptophyta > Magnoliopsida > Poales > Poaceae > Saccharum > Saccharum hybrid cultivar. Next base: position 3,482,549 of record JAQSUU010000426.1, read on the forward strand.
TTAATTAGGCTTAAAAGATTCGTCTCATCCATTTCATCTAAATTGTGTAATTAGTTTTATTTTTTATCTATATTTAATACTCCAGCATATGTCTAAAGATTCGATGTGACGGGAAATCTACTGTTTTTTCGTGAAATATTTTGGAAGGCCTTTTTGAGTGTAACTTGCAGTACCGACTGAGACTACCCGTAGTGGGTACTCTAAAGGATACTCTAAAGCTTTAGAGTATGAATATAGAGTAAAAATTACTGCACTGGGTACTCTAAAACGATACTCTATCCTTTCTCTCACTCTATATTTAGAGTGGTACAGTGCTTACTCTAGAGTGGGCAGTGGCGGACCCCACTAGCTAAACAAAGGAAAAAATGCTATAACTCACAAACCAAAAATCCAAATTAAATTTTGATTGCACCATTAAATTCGTCTCAATAAATCCTTCAAAACTAGATCACACATGAATATATTTAGATAAAGTAACAATTGGGTACCACAGTGGATAGAGGATGATATAAAGGATGGATGGGTGTGGGAAAATTGAGTATAGAGGAGAGAATATGGCTGACTAGGACGTATAGAGAAAGAATACAGAGGTCCATGAGTGCGGATAGCCTGATGCTTGCGTGCATGCACATGTGATGACTTGACGAGACCGCTGTAGGCTGTGTAGCCTCGTGGGCTCTACCACGCCGGCCGGGTCGTCAGTGCCTTGGACTTGGGGTGTTTAGTTTGCAAAAATTTTTAGATCTGGATACTATAGCTTTTTTTGTTTTATTTGGCAATTACTATTTAATCATAGACTAATTAGGTCTAAAAGATTCGTCTCGTGATTTCACGGTGAACTGTGCAATTAGTTTTTTGTTTCGTCTACATTTAATGCTTCATGCATGTGCCGCAAGATTCGATGTGATGTTTTGAGGTGAAAATTTTTGGGAACTAAACACCCCAAGGACTATACCACACAACACCTCTCTCTGCAGTTGATTGGATCTGACTCTGACGACCAAAGCCTTTGTCTGCAACCAAGGGCCTGTTTGGTTTGGGTATTAAATTTAACAAATATTGTAGGATTTTCGTCTTATTTAATAAAAAAATTTTAATTTTATACTAATTAGGTTTAATAGATTCGTCTCATAAATTACTCCTAATCTGTATCGACATGCATGCAATTAGTTTACATTTAGTACTCTATGCATTTGCCGCAACATTGATGTGATGGAAGTTAAACTTTAACATGTTGTAACCAAACGGGGCCTAAGGAAAAGTGCCGGAGCTGCGCTTAGAGGCTGTTTGGTCAGAGGTGTTAAAGTTTAACAAACATTGTAGCACTTTCGTCTTATTTGATAAAAAGTTTCAATTTTGGACTAATTAGACTTAATAGATTCGTCTCGTAAATTACTCCTAATATGTGCCGACATGCATGCAATTAGTTTATATTTAGTACTCCATGTATTTATCGCAACATTATTATGATGGGAGTTAAACTTTAACATTCACAAACCAAACAGGGCCTTAGGTCTGCGGCAGCTGCCGGGCGCCGCTCGGAGACGACGAGATTCCAAAGTTTGCCATCAAATTCTACTATGTAAAAAGAAGATTCTCATCACATTAAAATATCGACACATGGAGTATTAAATATAGATGAAATAAAAAATTAATGGCATAGTTTTATTTATTTTGTAAGACGAATATTTTAAACTTAATTAATAAATATTTAAACAATGGTTACCAAATAAAAACAAAAATTCTACGGTACTGCACAGTGTAGCACGATAATTCGTGAACAGGGCATATCTAAACAAGGCCCTTTGGAGACGCATGGCATGGCTAGCATGCGTGCGCGTATAGGCCTCCGCAAAAGAGGGTTAGTTATCTGAAAAATGCACTATGAAAAAAAAATTTGGTCACATCAAACTTGCGATATATATATATAGTACTAAATATAGATGAAATCAAAAACTAATTGTACAGCTTGGTTGTACTTTGCGAGATGAACGTTTTAAACCTAATTAGTCAACAGTTGGACACTATTTATCAAATAAAGCCAAAACGTGCTACAATACAATTTTCAGCTTTTTTAGGGCAACTAAACACAGCCTAAAAGGAAAAATTATCACAGGAGAGAGAGATGGTCACGGAGGAGAGTACATAGCGTTCGTCGTCCTCATCTCAGTTCGCCATGGCTGGTTGCCGAAGCTCGTGGGGAGCACGTCCGGGGGAGAAGGAGTACAGGCTTGGGGAAGATGGAGGATGGCTTGGAGGTGCTCCCCATCGACCCAATCTAGCTGCGGAGGCCAGAGGAAGGAGATCGACGAGGGCCGGCCATCTGGGCAGGGGGCCATTGGGGCCGCACCGGAGCAGGGCGGCGCTGGCGTCCGTACCCGCCGGAGGGAGCACACACGGCGCCCTTGTTTTCTGGCGACACGGATGGAAAAGAAAAAAAACGAAGCCGTACCCATCCTAATCAATGGCAGGTGGATAAATATTTAGGCAGTGTTTAGATTCTTCAAAATTCCAAAAATTTTACAAGATTTTCCGTCACATCAAATCTTTGAACGCATGCATGAAGCATTAAATGTAGGTAAACAAAATAACTAATTGCACAGTTTGTCTGTAAATGTCGAGACGAATCTTTTGAGCCTAGTTAGTCCATGATTGGATAAATTTTACCAAATAACAACGAAAAGTGCTACAGGAACTTTACACCCACTTTACACCAATCTAAACACACCCTTAACTAAAAAATAACATAAAGCAAGAGAAGATCTTGCTTTTAGTTTTGTACTAGAGTAAAAAGTAATCGTAGCTTTTAAACCTTTTGGTTGGTTTTTGACTTTTACAAAAGTAAAAGTAGAATCAAAAGTCCAACCAAACAGAACCTTTGTTACGCATGTTGTATCATCAAGCATTGGATGAGGTTGTTTCAGAAATCACGTGAGTATCATCAAGCATTGGATGAGGTTGTTTCAGAAATCACGTGAAATCTTTACCGCACTTGATAAATCAAAATAAACAAATATCTAAACAGGCATCTTTACTATTCCCTCTGTTAAAACAATGTAATTCTTGGATTTCGAGGAGTCAAAGATTTTAGATTTTGGCCATATTCGCTTGTTTTATAAGTCATACTTTTTAGCGAATAAATAGTATTTTTCTCTCAACAAATCAACGAACAGTACTTTCAGTCTTAGTTTTTCAGCGACGCGAACAGGACCAACTAAAGTTATATAAAAAATACTAACATTCATGATATAAAATAAATATCATTAGACTATTTATATAATATATTTTTATAATAAATTTATTTGAAGATATAAATAATATTGTTATTTTCTACTACGTGAAAATAAATATCAATAGGCTTCTTTGAACTAGTTTGAATGACACGGAACTCGTAATTGCATTTTTTTATGGAATGCAGTAGTACTACAGGCGAGCTGCATGATGCACACGTTGCAGCAACTCTGCATTGGATTCCCTGCCCGCTACTGCCATCAAGGCCTTGCTTAGATGCCATCTAAATTCTAAGTTTTTTTACTCTCTTCGTTACATCAATTTTTAGCTGCTTGTATAGAGTATTAAATGTAGGTAAAAAATAACTAATTATACAGTTTATTTGAAAATCACGAGATGAATCTTTTGAGCCTAGTTGGTCTACGATTAGACAATATTTACCAAATAAAACGAAAATAGTATTGTTTAACGGGTTCAAAAAATTTGCCAAGTGAACAAGGCCCAAGGGGAGAAGTGCTTTGAAGGAGCAGCTAGAACTTGCAGGTGAGAAGCATGAGGTCGGCTGTGTTTAGTTGTGTAAAAAGGTGTAAAAAAAATATTGTAGCACGTTTTGACTTTATTTGGCAAATAGTGTCCAACCGTTGACTAATTAGGTTCAAAACGTTCGTCTCGCAAAGTATAACCAAGCTGTACAATTAGTTTTTTATTTCATCTACATTTAGTACTCCATGCATGTATCGCAAGTTTGATGTGACGGGAATCTTTTGTTTGCACAGTACTTTTTTTAGGTCGGCTGTGTTTAGTTGTGTAAAAAGGTGTAAAAAGGTGTAAAAAAAGTACTGTAGCACGTTTTGGCTTTATTTGGCAAATAGTGTCCAACCATTGACTAATTAGGCAAAACGTTCGTCTCGCAAAGTATAACCAAACTGTACAATTAGTTTTTTATTTCATCTACATTTAGTACTCCATGCATGTATCGCAAGTTTGATGTGACGGGAATATTTTGTTTGCACAGTATTTTTTTTTAAGGAAGTAAACACAGCCGTCGTCAAATCCCATCAACTGCAGAGGGAGAGGAGGTGCAGGAATCTGGAATAGTGGAATCCCTGGCGTATGTGCCTATGCGCGCGCTTCAGAGGCCATCACTTCTCTGCCGCTGCAGCAACCAGCAAGCGTCGCTATGCATGGCTGTCGCCGATCATGCACGCTGGTGGCATCACGAGGCGGGCGAGCAGCAAGCGGCATGCAGTCGCCGATCGAACTGCCCCTGCCAGGCCATTTAGCTGGGCTGAAATAGCTAATATGTAAGGGTGTTGGGCCGTTTGGATAATTAGCGGCTAAGTTTGGTCAGTTAAAGTTTAGTTGGTAAATCTAAACAGACTCATAGTATAGTTCTATTTCAGCGTTTATCTTTTTGGAAATTCAACTACGTGAAACCGAGATATCATCTGTACCTATGAATTGATGAACAAAATGTCGGATGAAACCATTAAAATTCACATCTATGATTAATTATTACTAATGTAAGATATATGAATTTTAGTTACAAATCGAAGCATTTCATTTTGGATTATCACCGCATCACGTTCCACGGTCCAAGAGAGCAGGGGCACACTGCAGCATGCAACCACCACCAGTCATGCAGTTGGCAGTTGTCCAAATTCATGTGATCAGTTCGTCACCACGCAGTTGAAGCAAGCTAGTGAATGGCCACAAGACCTGTCTCCAGCCGCAGCATCTTTTCTTTTTCAGGAAAAAAAGCTCCTTCTCAACCACACTAGAGAGCCGTAGTTTATATGATAGGGATTCATCAAAGACAAAAAGAAAAAGAGGGTAATTTGGATAGTCACATGAATTTGGACAAAAAAAGAACTAACTCTATCGTAGCAGGACATATTGCAACACTATAAAAAACAATATATGACGCTGTAAATGGCAGATAGTATAGCGTATAATCAAGATATTAATATGCATGTTGTACCGCGCGCTACTTTTAGGACAACGCTGTTTCACGTGATGTCTATCAGCCTTGTTGGCTTGAGCTTATCAGACAGAATTAGCAGTGTTTTTCTCTCACAGCAAAGCAGCATGATCAGCAGCCGCCAACCATCAGTGAAATAGCAATAAAAAAAGAAAAAACCCAAACACGCAAGCATTAGTACCATCAGTCGAGCTACATGATGCACACGTTGTAGCAACTCGCAGCTTTGAGGGGGGGTTTAATTCGCGAAAATTTTTGGCTTTAGCTACCGTAGCGCTTTCGTTTGTATTTGTCAATTAGTGTCCAATCATGAATTAATTAGGCTCAAAAGATTTGTCTCGTGGTTTTTTACCAAACTGTGTAATTAGTTTTTTTCATCTACATTTAATTCTCTATACATGTGTCCAAACATTCGATGTAACGGGAAATCTTGAAATTTTTTGGGAACTAAACATGGCCTTAGTTTCTCCCCAAAAATTTTCACCCCATCAAATCGGATGTTTGAGGGGATGCTCTCTGGCTCTGACTTCATGCTACAGTTGTCAGAGGAGCCGGAGCCTGAGGAACCAGAAAAAATATGGATTCTTTAGGAGTTAGAGGGTGTTTAGTTCCTCTCTAAAATTTTTTTAACCCAACACATCAGATGTTTGGACACATGCATGGAGTATTAAATGTAGACAAAAAATAACTAATTACACAGATTGCAATAAATTTGCGAGACGAATTTTTTGAAAAATTTTTAACTTCATGCATGGGTCCCTATATTTACTACTTCATGCATAGGTCCAAAGATTGGTGTGATGGAGAGAGAGTGAAAAAATTTTAACTTTTGGAGTACATCTAAACAAGACCTTAGAACCAATTCAAACAAAAAGCCCAGGACGTCAAATCCCATCAGCTGCAGAGAGTGAGGAGGAGGAGGAGCCGAGGAGGTGGAGGAATCTCGAATAGTAGTGGAATCCCTGCCGTGTGCGCCGTCCCACGCACCGCCGGACCGGCATGCATGCACGTTTCAGTGGCTATCCCTTCTCTGCCGCTACAGCGACCAGCAAGCGTCTGCATGGCTGGAACGCTGGTGGTGGCATCACGAGGCGGGCGAGCAGCCAAGCGGCATGCTTGCAGTCGCCGATCGAGCAGCTGCCCATAGCAAGGGCCTTGCCTTTGGCCGGCCCTTTGCACAGAAAGGCTGCGCCTACCTTTGCAGTGCTTGGCTGCATGCGCATGCACACAGCGATCTGTGCTGGTGACCGGGCACTGGAGTGGTAAACGACACATGATCGATCGATAGGAAAAGAAAATCCATGCGCGCTGTAGAACACACGACACAAAAAATGAAACAACCATAAACGAGACGTGCATGGCTACGTTGCATTGCCATTCGATTCAAGGCCTGTCTAAGACCAGTTTGATTTGGATATTAAAGTTTAACAAACATTGTAGCAGTTTCGTCTTATTTGACAAAAAGTTTTAAATCTTGGACTAATTAGGCTTAATAGATTCGTCTCGTAAATTACTCCTAATCTGTGCCGACATGCATGCAATTAGTCTACATTTAGTACTCCATGCATTTGAGAGAACATTGATGTGATGGGAGTTAAACTTTAACTCCTCCAAACCAAACGGGGCCTAAGTTACAGGAGTACTTTTTTCTCATATAATTGTACCCATTTTAGAGCTTGTTTGAATGTATTCGTATCCACCTCAATCCACACGTGTTGGGGTGAAACTTAAACTATTTTCTATCCCAATTCACTCCAACGACGCACATGGATTGAGGTGGATACGCGTGAATCCAAACAATCCCTTAAGAAAAAGAATTTTTTCCGAGAATCATGTAGAAATTTCATAGAAATTGGTTTGTTTTTATAGAAAAACGTATGAAACAGAAAAAAATGGAATCCAAAGAGAGCCACAGAGGAAAAAGAAGTTCAAAAATATGTGCACCTTTTAGTTTATTGTTTTTTTTCATTTGAAATCATTTAGTACTTAGGAATTCTATTTTAGATTTCAGATTATGAAATTCTTTTTTTTTAATTTTCAAATGATCTCGAATGGAGAAAAGAGCCAAAGTTGCAGTACTCAAAGAGATCTAAAACTTCGTTTTTCATTTGAATCTGTTTAGGTCTCAAATATGTATTACGATATTTGGTAAAGTAAATAAAAAAGATTGTATTAGCCACTTGATCGTAAATGACTAGGTTAGCCACACGAATGAGAGCAGGGAAGGCGAGGGGACCTGCCGTTGCAGAAGGACAAATCCAGAAGAAGCGTGAAAGAGAAGGAAGGACACATATGTTTACCGAAGACGTTGAAATTGGATCGGAGGACTCGCGTACGGTTCCTTTGTAGACAAAAACTGTAAAGCTAGTACCATGGAACGTTTGAGGATTTTTTGTAACACCCCGCATGCTACGTTTGGAACGAGCTTTCATATGGCCTAGCTCCGCATGTAGAACGGACCTGCATACGCGCAGCACCTCTCTTATACTTTTACCCTTACTTCGTATAAAAGAGTTAACCCAGAAGTGTTATGGTTGAAACGCCAAGGCTTATAAGCTGACCCTCACCCTCCTAAACTTTCAAGTTGGTACTAAACTCATCAACAACAACTCCACATGTGTCACTTGGGCCACATGAGCCAACTTCACAATTACTACAGGTTACTAATGGGCTGGGGTGTTACATTCGTAGCTCTTCATTATCTCTTAGAGGAACTATTTTTCCATGGTATTCTTCATTGCAGTCTTGCTCTATTGGTTATTGGACGTAACTAGAAGAATTTTTTCATGACATATTTTTACAATAGAACCAGTGAGCTTGAATTATCTAATTTGACATAGGTTAAGCAAGGGTCTGACAAGTCTATCCTTGATTTCATTAAAATATTTAGAGATATAAAAAATCAACGTTTTAATTTAACAATTTATGGAAAAGATATTGCTGATTTGGCTTTTGTTAGCTTGTGATATAATATTAAAGAAAAGTTAGAGCACTTTAATTTTCTTTCTTTTATTCAATTGTTGCAAAAAGCTAATGAAATAATGTTGGAGAATCTCATAATTAAGCCACATCATCCCAATATGTCATTCAGGCAACTTAGACGATGAAACTACAAATGATTTTATTGATGAATTTGTGTATATTTTTCTATCATCTTATAATTTAATATAATATTCTTTGTTTTAATTGGATTCTCCATTACCTGCCTTTGATTAGAGCCAATGCAAGAACATTTATCTCCAACTCATATATGCAACGCCTTTATTTCTTAGGAAGTCCCATAACCAGACTCCAGACATGAGAATATACATTTGTGTCCACCTTAGCCAACTTATTAGAAAAATTTGCCCGGCCTCTTAATTTGGGTCCACTTTTTCATTCTTGGCCAACTTTTTAGCCAGCAGCAAGCTCTCAGAACTAGAACATAATACCACATACTTCTCCATAGTACAAGAACAAATAACTGAAATTTTACAGGAAATTTGTCCATCCTAACTTGAACCCCTTCATTATCTCCATTTTCATTAAAGGTATCCTGAACAAGAAAACCAAAATGGCATTATAACTGACAAATCCATTTTCCACCCTACGAGAAAAAGGGAGCTCACTCAGACAAGAGATAACTTTCTACCCTGTTCTCGGTCTCGGATTTGGCAGCTTAGTCGCCGCTGCTTCGGGCCATCAGTCCATCACCAAAAGCTTCACGGATGCTGGGCTGCCAAGCCAGGCCTCATTGTGGTCGTGGAGAGAGGTCAGTTACGTGGGCCTCAGGCCTCATTGTGGTCGTGGAGAGAGGTCAGTTACGTGGGCCTTAGGCCGTTTCTTGTGTGGATAGTAACTCATCTCTTCTTTGCATTGATCTCTTACATAGCAAAGCAAGCAAAAAAAACACTTAACTATTTCTCAAAAAAAACCCACTTAACTTGATTTCAAACATCAACCTGTATATACATTTACGTGCTTAAATTGAAAAAAAGTTGTGGTTCAATTCTCCAGAAAACGATGATGCTCCACCCAGTTCATCTCGAATAATGTTGGTGTTGGAGTTGTTCCAAATTCACTGCAAGATATAGGCCGGGCTTCTGACGGAGCGAAGCGGAGGCCCGTAAAAGCCGAAGGCTGGGCCGGAGCGTAGCGGAAATAAAAAAGATTGTATTAGCCACTTGATCGTAAATGACTAGGTTAGCCACACGAATGAGAGCAGGGAAGGCGAGGGGACCTGCCGTTGCAGAAGGACAAATCCAGAAGAAGCGTGAAAGAGAAGGAAGGACACATATGTTTACCGAAGACGTTGAAATTGGATCGGAGGACTCGCGTACGGTTCCTTTGTAGACAAAAACTGTAAAGCTAGTACCATGGAACGTTTGAGGATTTTTTGTAACACCCCGCATGCTACGTTTGGAACGAGCTTTCATATGGCCTAGCTCCGCATGTAGAACGGACCTGCATACGCGCAGCACCTCTCTTATACTTTTACCCTTACTTCGTATAAAAGAGTTAACCCAGAAGTGTTATGGTTGAAACGCCAAGGCTTATAAGCTGACCCTCACCCTCCTAAACTTTCAAGTTGGTACTAAACTCATCAACAACAACTCCACATGTGTCACTTGGGCCACATGAGCCAACTTCACAATTACTACAGGTTACTAATGGGCTGGGGTGTTACATTTGTAGCTCTTCATTATCTCTTAGAGGAACTATTTTTCCATGGTATTCTTCATTGCAGTCTTGCTCTATTGGTTATTGGACGTAACTAGAAGAATTTTTTCATGACATATTTTTACAATAGAACCAGTGAGCTTGAATTATCTAATTTGACATAGGTTAAGCAAGGGTCTGACAAGTCTATCCTTGATTTCATTAAAATATTTAGAGATATAAAAAATCAACGTTTTAATTTAACAATTTATGGAAAAGATATTGCTGATTTGGCTTTTGTTAGCTTGTGATCTAATATTAAAGAAAAGTTAGAGCACTTTAATTTTCTTTCTTTTATTCAATTGTTGCAAAAAGCTAATGAAATAATGTTGGAGAATCTCATAATTAAGCCACATCATCCCAATATGTCATTCAGGCAACTTAGACGATGAAACTACAAATGATTTTATTGATGAATTTGTGTATATTTTTCTATCATCTTATAATTTAATATAATATTCTTTGTTTTAATTGGATTCTCCATTACCTGCCTTTGATTAGAGCCAATGCAAGAACATTTATCTCCAACTCATATATGCAACGCCTTTATTTCTTAGGAAGTCCCATAACCAGACTCCAGACATGAGAATATACATTTGTGTCCACCTTAGCCAACTTATTAGAAAAATTTGCCCGGCCTCTTAATTTGGGTCCACTTTTTCATTCTTGGCCAACTTTTTAGCCAGCAGCAAGCTCTCAGAACTAGAACATAATACCACATACTTCTCCATAGTACAAGAACAAATAACTGAAATTTTACAGGAAATTTGTCCATCCTAACTTGAACCCCTTCATTATCTCCATTTTCATTAAAGGTATCCTGAACAAGAAAACCAAAATGGCATTATAACTGACAAATCCATTTTCCACCCTACGAGAAAAAGGGAGCTCACTCAGACAAGAGACAACTTTCTACCCTGTTCTCGGTCTCGGATTTGGCAGCTTAGTCGCCGCTGCTTCGGGCCATCAGTCCATCACCAAAAGCTTCACGGATGCTGGGCTGCCAAGCCAGGCCTCATTGTGGTCGTGGAGAGAGGTCAGTTACGTGGGCCTCAGGCCTCATTGTGGTCGTGGAGAGAGGTCAGTTACGTGGGCCTTAGGCCGTTTCTTGTGTGGATAGTAACTCGTCTCTTCTTTGCATTGATCTCTTACATAGCAAAGCAAGCAAAAAAAAACACTTAACTATTTCTCAAAAAAAACCCACTTAACTTGATTTCAAACATCAACCTGTATATACATTTACGTGCTTAAATTGAAAAAAGTTGTGGTTCAATTCTCCAGAAAACGATGATGCTCCACCCAGTTCATCTCGAATAATGTTGGTGTTGGAGTTGTTCCAAATTCACTGCAAGATATAGGCCGGGCTTCTGACGGAGCGTAGCGGAAATAAAAAAGATTGTATTAGCCACTTGATCGTAAATGACTTGGTTAGCCACACGAATGAGAGCAGGGAAGGCGAGGGGACCTGCCGTTGCAGAAGGACAAATCCAGAAGAAGCGTGAAAGAGAAGGAAGGACACATATGTTTACCGAAGACGTTGAAATTGGATCGGAGGACTCGCGTACGGTTCCTTTGTAGACAAAAACTGTAAAGCTAGTACCATGGAACGTTTGAGGATTTTTTGTAACACCCCGCATGCTACGTTTGGAACGAGCTTTCATATGGCCTAGCTCCGCATGTAGAACGGACCTGCATACGCGCAGCACCTCTCTTATACTTTTACCCTTACTTCGTATAAAAGAGTTAACCCAGAAGTGTTATGGTTGAAACGCCAAGGCTTATAAGCTGACCCTCACCCTCCTAAACTTTCAAGTTGGTACTAAACTCATCAACAACAACTCCACATGTGTCACTTGGGCCACATGAGCCAACTTCACAATTACTACAGGTTACTAATGGGCTGGGGTGTTACATTTGTAGCTCTTCATTATCTCTTAGAGGAACTATTTTTCCATGGTATTCTTCATTGCAGTCTTGCTCTATTGGTTATTGGACGTAACTAGAAGAATTTTTTCATGACATATTTTTACAATAGAACCAGTGAGCTTGAATTATCTAATTTGACATAGGTTAAGCAAGGGTCTGACAAGTCTATCCTTGATTTCATTAAAATATTTAGAGATATAAAAAATCAACGTTTTAATTTAACAATTTATGGAAAAGATATTGCTGATTTGGCTTTTGTTAGCTTGTGATCTAATATTAAAGAAAAGTTAGAGCACTTTAATTTTCTTTCTTTTATTCAATTGTTGCAAAAAGCTAATGAAATAATGTTGGAGAATCTCATAATTAAGCCACATCATCCCAATATGTCATTCAGGCAACTTAGACGATGAAACTACAAATGGTTTTATTGATGAATTTGTGTATATTTTTCTATCATCTTATAATTTAATATAATATTCTTTGTTTTAATTGGATTCTCCATTACCTGCCTTTGATTAGAGCCAATGCAAGAACATTTATCTCCAACTCATATATGCAACGCCTTTATTTCTTAGGAAGTCCCATAACCAGACTCCAGACATGAGAATATACATTTGTGTCCACCTTAGCCAACTTATTAGAAAAATTTGCCCGGCCTCTTAATTTGGGTCCACTTTTTCATTCTTGGCCAACTTTTTAGCCAGCAGCAAGCTCTCAGAACTAGAACATAATACCACATACTTCTCCATAGTACAAGAACAAATAACTGAAATTTTACAGGAAATTTGTCCATCCTAACTTGAACCCCTTCATTATCTCCATTTTCATTAAAGGTATCCTGAACAAGAAAACCAAAATGGCATTATAACTGACAAATCCATTTTCCACCCTACGAGAAAAAGGGAGCTCACTCAGACAAGAGACAACTTTCTACCCTGTTCTCGGTCTCGGATTTGGTAGCTTAGTCGCCGCTGCTTCGGGCCATCAGTCCATCACCAAAAGCTTCACGGATGCTGGGCTGCCAAGCCAGGCCTCATTGTGGTCGTGGAGAGAGGTCAGTTACGTGGGCCTCAGGCCTCATTGTGGTCGTGGAGAGAGGTCAGTTACGTGGGCCTTAGGCCGTTTCTTGTGTGGATAGTAACTCGTCTCTTCTTTGCATTGATCTCTTACATAGCAAAGCAAGCAAAAAAAACACTTAACTATTTCTCAAAAAAAACCCACTTAACTTGATTTCAAACATCAACCTGTATATACATTTACGTGCTTAAATTGAAAAAAGTTGTGGTTCAATTCTCCAGAAAACGATGATGCTCCACCCAGTTCATCTCGAATAATGTTGGTGTTGGAGTTGTTCCAAATTCACTGCAAGATATAGGCCGGGCTTCTGACGGAGCGAAGCGGAGGCCCGTAAAAGCCGAAGGCTGGGCCGGAGCGTAGCGGAAATAAAAAAGATTGTATTAGCCACTTGATTGTAAATGACTAGGTTAGCCACACGAATGAGAGCAGGGAAGGCGAGGGGACCTGCCGTTGCAGAAGGACAAATCCAGAAGAAGCGTGAAAGAGAAGGAAGGACACATATGTTTACCGAAGACGTTGAAATTGGATCGGAGGACTCGCGTACGGTTCCTTTGTAGACAAAAACTGTAAAGCTAGTACCATGGAACGTTGGAGGATTTTTTGTAACACCCCGCATGCTACGTTTGGAACGAGCTTTCATATGGCCTAGCTCCGCATGTAGAACGGACCTGCATACGCGCAGCACCTCTCTTATACTTTTACCCTTACTTCGTATAAAAGAGTTAACCCAGAAGTGTTATGGTTGAAATGCCAAGGCTTATAAGCTGACCCTCACCCTTCTAAACTTTCAAGTTGGTACTAAACTCATCAACAACAACTCCACATGTGTCACTTGGGCCACATGAGCCAACTTCACAATTACTACAGGTTACTAATGGGCTGGGGTGTTACATTTGTAGCTCTTCATTATCTCTTAGAGGAACTATTTTTCCATGGTATTCTTCATTGCAGTCTTGCTCTATTGGTTATTGGACGTAACTAGAAGAATTTTTTCATGACATATTTTTACAATAGAACCAGTGAGCTTGAATTATCTAATTTGACATAGGTTAAGCAAGGGTCTGACAAGTCTATCCTTGATTTCATTAAAATATTTAGAGATATAAAAAATCAACGTTTTAATTTAACAATTTATGGAAAAGATATTGCTGATTTGGCTTTTGTTAGCTTGTGATCTAATATTAAAGAAAAGTTAGAGCACTTTAATTTTCTTTCTTTTATTCAATTGTTGCAAAAAGCTAATGAAATAATGTTGGAGAATCTCATAATTAAGCCACATCATCCCAATATGTCATTGTCACACCCATTTATCGACCAAATGGAATGCATACCCTTATGTGCGCCCAGAGATCAATCACACATAAGTTCACAAATTATAACAAAAGTATCATCACAAATGTTATTACATCACGATATTTAAACACATAGTCTTAACACAAATGTAGCGGAAGTATAAATAAAAATCTCTCGTGGTAGCTCCAGTCACAGGTACATTGACTGGTTGACAGCAAGACTAGTAATCTTCAGGGAAGTAGGCGTAGTAGTCACTATTACCTCCATCTGTTACCCATCCGGGATTTTTATCCAAGTAAAAGAAATAAACAAGCGTAAGTACATCTCGTACTCAACAAGTGTAACATGGGGTTCATGAGGCTCAAAAAGGCATATTCATTGGTTTATCAGCATGTAGCTTTTAGTTAGCATGATTTTAGCATAACAATAGCATCAAAATGTCTCAATATAAGCATTAAACATATGATCCATGTGAAATGATTAATAAATAGCAAAAACATAATTATAAACAATTATTCAACTATTCCATAAGGGTCCAAGGCCACTCGTGACCGTGAGCACGGCTGTTATAACAGTTTTACACTCTGCAGAGGTTGTACACTTTCACTGTGAGTCGTGTTACCCAAATGCCCGGGTTAATTACTCCCAAAACACTACCAAGGTGAGCAGGCAGGGTAAACACTATGAAGTCTTTCGAAGGTTCGTCTAACAAGTTAGGGTCATTAGATTTCACTCGGCAAACAGATGTAGAGCCCCCCTTCCTGATGGCACAATAACACGCAGCCTATACACATGAGGACAGAGGCCGCACTATACCCGATTCGTCAAGCCATTCTTACGCCATAAAGGAATACCTCTAACAAGCTAGAAAAGGTCCTTCTATATGACTAAAGCCAGAGCCATATAGCCCCCACAGTTGTACTGTAAATCCCGGATTGTCGCTTATAGATGAGTCCTTATGGAGAGTAACAAGAGCACCAAAGTAACCCCATGCTCTAGTACCCTTAAACAGTAATAAAATCATCTTTTAATGTTTATTGCATATTCCATTAGTCAAATTACATGATCATAGTCCATGTTTAAGCACTAGCCAAAATACTCAATGCAATTTAATAGGTACCAAGGTAAAGGATCAATCGCTAAGTCATCCTTAACAAGGAATAAATGCATAATGATATTAATTGCATAAAGTGAATAGGACAACAAGGATAATCCCATGCTATACTTGCCTTGCTCAAACTGGTCCTGAAGATCTTGCTCGTAATAAGGCTCTTGATCTCCAACGAATTTCTCACCGTCTAAACTCGATCAACCATTATCAACAACACACATCCAGAGGCAATCATACATAGACAAACAAGACTATAATTAGAACAATACACCAACAATAAGAAAATAAAATAAAAAGTCTTTAAAATGAATCTACAACTTGCTAGGATCACACAGACACGAAGATCACGAAAATCGGAACTAAAACGACAAAGTTATGAATTTCCAAAGATTTCCTATAGAAAAATAAATACTTTAATATAAACTTGAAAATAATTTATCTCAAACCTACTGTACAGTTCTATCATCACGTAGAGCTCGCGAATACGAATCTAACGCAATTTGAATGGATCAAATCGGAGCTAAAACGGATAATTTATGACTAAAACAAACTCAGTGGCAAAACTGTAAATATCAGAAAGCGTATTTTTCATTTACCGAAACGAATTACGTTTTCATTTAATCAAAGCGTATTTTGAATGAACTGAGATCAAACTGCGCTTTCAAACGGATATTACGCAATACGGAAGTACGCTTTGGACTGCGGGTTCTATACTTAAAAATCACAGGGACTCTTTAGCAAATTTTATAGCCGAACCGGTATCTTCTAATCTAGATCATTGGATTCAAAATCAACGGCTCGGATTAGATCGAGGAGGGAGAGAAGAGAACGGCCGGCGGCCACAGTAACCCCGACGGCGGCGCCATGGCCGGATGGAGCCCGAGCTCGCCGGAGCTTGAGAAGACGACCCTACCGAGCACCGTTCGCCAAACCGAAGACACCAAAAGAACGAGTAGCTCACGACGATCTTACCCCGCGCGAAAACAAGACCGGAGGACGAGCTGAGGGTGGTGGCTAGCTCGGAATGGCGGCGGTGGAGGCGGAGCTTCGACGGTGGCTCTCCCGGGACGTCGAGGCTAGGGTTTTAGGTGCTCAATGAGGAGCGGGGAGACGCGGGGTTCCGTTTTATAGCCCGGAGGCATCGGTATACATGGAAAGAGCAAAGATTTGCGGCGGATTCGATTCACCGAATCGGAGAGAGAGAGGAAAGCTGCGTTCGGCCGGAGGAAGAAGAAAGGAAAGGGGAAACACGTCGCTGACAGGTGGGTCCCGCATGTCGGCGACTCAGAGGAAAAACGGGGCGGCGGCTGGGTGCGGGACGCGGCCGTGCGCGCGAGTTGGGCCGGCAGGCCGCGGCTGGGCTCGGCCCATGCGGGAGAAGGCGGGCGCTGGAGTGAGCGGGCCGCGCGCGGGGAGGCAGGCCGAGGCGTGCTGGCGGGCCAAATTCCGAGTGAAGATGAATTTCTTTTTTTTTCTAATTTTTTTCAAATTCCTTTTTCAAATGATTTTCAAATCAAATTTGAATTTGATTGAAACCACTCAATACAAAACTTCAAATGCAGCAGCATGAATGCACAAACATGTTTCTACCCTTATATTTGATTTTAAATTTATAAAAATTATTCTTACTCTAAATTTTGCATGCTTCACAAAAATAAATATAAAAATCATGTTTTTCCTATTTTTCTTCTTTTCAAATTTTTAGGGTGTTACAATTCTACCCCCCTTAAGATGAATCTCGTCCCGAGATTCGACCGATGCTTACTCAAACAGTTGCGGGTAGGTTTTTCTCAGATCCTCTTCTCGTTCCCAAGTAGCCTCTTCTGCTGTGTACCGATTCCATTGTACTTTACACATTTTGATTGTTCTACTTCTTGTGACTCTGTCCGCAGTCTCTAAAATTTTAACCAGAAACTCTTCATATGTAAGATCCTCCTTAACAGTGAGTTCCTCTAATGGAATCTGCTCCTCTGGTACTCGTAAACATTTCTTCAATTGAGACACATGGAACACATCATGTACACCTGCCAAACTTTCAGGTAATTCCAACTGATATGCCACTTCACCACGTCTCTCTATAATCTTGAAAGGTCCAATATATCTTGGTGCCAATTTACCCTTCATGTTGAACCTCTTCACACTCCTCATTGGCGATACTTTCAAATATACATAATCCCCTACCTCAAAAGTCAACTCCCTTCTGCGAGTATCAGCATAGCTTTTCTGTCTGAACTGTGCTATTTTTAGATTATCTCTAATCATTCTCACTTTCTTTTCAGCATCCTTTAATACATCAGGCCCATACACTTGACTCTCCCCTGTCTGATTCCAGAACAACGGGGTTCTACACTTTCGTCCATACAGAGCCTCAAACGGTGCCATTTGAAGACTCTTCTGATAACTATTGTTATAAGAGAACTCTGCGTAAGGCAAACTCTTATCCCAGCTAGTTCCATATTGTAAAGCACAAGCTCTCAACATATCTTCCAATATCTGATTAATTCTCTCCGTTTGACCATCTGTCTGAGGATGATAAGCTGTACTAAAATTTAATTTGGTTCCCAATGATTCATGTATCTTTTGCCAATAATGAGATGTAAACTGAGTACCTCGATCAGACACAATCTTCTTAGGTACTCCATGTAGACTCACTATTCTTTCCATATACAACTCTGCCAACTTCGCACTGCTATATGTAGTCTTCACAGGCAGAAAATGAGCAACCTTAGTCAGACGATCCACTATCACCCAAATTGAATCATATCCTCTTTGAGTCCGTGGCAACCCAACTATAAAATCCATACCAACCTCTTCCCATTTCCACTCGGGTATCTGCATAGGCTGTAACAATCCTGCAGGTCTCTGATGTTCCGCTTTCACCCTTTGACAATTGTCACACAAAGTAACATACTCAGCAACATCTCTTTTTAAACCATACCACCAATATTTCTCTCTCAGATCCAAATACATCTTAGTACTCCCCGGATGTATGGAATAAGCTGACTCATGAGCTTCACGCAGAATTGCCATTCTGATATCCTTATCTTCGGGCACACACAGCCTTTTTCCAAACCATAGCGTACCATTATCATCCTTACGGAATCCTAGAGATTTACCTTTCGCTATGTTTTCAGCTATCTCTCTCAACTTTTCATCCTTCTGCTGACCTTTACGGATCTCTTGCTCTAGAGTAGGCTCTAATACTAATTCCACTGCATTGGTAGTAAATCCTAAGTTCAAATACTTGCACTCGGCACATAATTCCTTTGGCATAAGCATTACTTGTATTTCATTTGCATAACTTTTCCTACTAAGAGCATCAGCAACAACGTTGGCCTTTCCTGGATGATAATGCACCTCTAGATCATAGTCTTTTATCAACTCCAACCATCTACGCTGCCTCAAGTTCAGATTCGTTTGAGTGAAGATATACCTTAAACTCTTGTGATCAGTGTATATATCACTCTTGTGTCCAATCAAATAATGTCTCCATATCTTTAATGCATGAACTACTGCAGCTAATTCCAAATCATGAGTAGGGTAATTTAACTCATGCTTCCTCAACTGCCTTGATGCATATGCCACAACTCTACCTTCTTGCATCAGTACACATCCCAAACCCAATCGAGATGCATCACAATAGATAGAGAAAGGTTTACTCAGATCTGGCAAAACTAAGACGGGTGCAGTCGTCAATCTCTTCTTTAGTTCCTCAAAATTAGCCTGACACTTCTCGGACCACACAAACTTGGCATTCTTCTCCAATAATGCAGTCATTGGTTTTGCAAGCTTTGAAAATCCCTCTATAAATCTTCTATAATAACCAGCTAATCCCAAGAAGCTACGGATCTCACTCACATTGATGGGTGGTTTCCAATTCAATACATCTTTCACCTTGCCAGGATCTACTGATATTCCTCCATTAGAGACAATATGACCCAGAAAAGAAACTTCCTTCAACCAAAACTCACATTTACTCCTCTTTGCATATAGTTGGTGTTCTCTGAGCTTCTGCAAGACCAACCTCAAATGTTTCGCATGTTCTTCCTCAGTCTTGGAAAATACTAGAATATCATCGATAAATACCACTACAAACTTATCCAGATATTCCATGAACACCTTATTCATTAAGTACATAAAGTATGCAGGAGCATTAGTCAGACCAAAAGACATCACTGTATACTCATACAACCCATACCGTGTAGTAAAAGCTGTCTTTGGTACATCACTAGCACGAATCTTCAACTGATGATACCCAGAACGAAGATCAATCTTGGAAAATACACAAGCTCCTCTCAACTGATCAAACAGGTCATCAATCCTAGGCAATGGGTATTTGTTCTTAATAGTAACCTCATTAAGAGACCGATAATCTACACACATCCTCTGAGTTCCATCTTTCTTATCCACAAAAATCACTGGTGCTCCCCATGGTGAAGAACTAGGACGAATAAAACCCTTATCCTGCAACTCCTTAATTTGTTTCTTAAGTTCTTCTAATTCATTTACTCCCATTCTATATGGACGCTTAGCTATAGGTGCAGTTCCAGGTAATAATTCAATAATAAATTCAATGTCACGGTCTGGTGGCATACCTGGCAATTCCTCTGGAAACACATCTGGAAACTCCTCCACAACTGGATCTTCCTGGTTGGCCCCATCATTGAGCTGGTTCACTGTAGCAGTCTCTTGTTTTTGCACTTTTACTTCAACCCTGATTCTATCACCCTTTGGTGTTGTCAGTACAACTGATTTATCCTTACACTGAATCTCTGCTTGTTGTTGCATCATCCAATCCATTCCCAATATAAGATCAATCCCAGCTGTTCTCAATACTATAGGGCTAACTGTAAACTCTACCCCCCTTAAGTTGAGACTAATCGGAAGACAGCGATAAGATGCTGGCATGCTTCCACCAGGTGAGTTTACTAAGATAGGATTCTTCATGGCACATAAATGGATTCTATGTATTCTAACAAATGATTGCGATATGAAAGAATGTGATGCTCCAGAATCAAAAAGTACAGTGGCGGGAGTAGAGTGAACATCGAACGTACCAAGCATAACTTCTGGCTCCTCCACTACAGTTTCCTGGGACAAGTGATTCACCCTTCCTGAGTTAGGTGCGGTCTTCTGGTGGCTGCTCTGTCTCTGGGGAGTCTGCTGGTTAAGCTTCTCCGGGCAATTGTAAGACATGTGACCTTCTTTTCCACATCGGAAACACTTGTTGGGGGTATTGGGAGCACTAGTCTTCATAGGAGTGTTATTGGAAGGACCCTGACGCTGTGCTTGATTTCCATTCTGCTGCGGTGGACGTTGGTTGCTATTCTGTGGCTGGAATGGGGGACGTTGCGGAAACTGTCCACGGAATGGGGCCTGACCACGATTCCACTGTCCAGAGAGAGGCCTCTGCTGAGTATTCTGCTGAAAACCAGTACGCAGACGGGTGTTGCTATTAGAGACTTGTCCCTGTAACCTCTTCCTCTTTGCATCCATTTCCTTGCGCTTGCTATCCACCACGATAGCGCGGTTTACAAGCGTCTGAAAATTAGGGTAGGTATTGGACATCAACTGCAACTGTAGTCCATCATATAATCCCTTCAAGAAGCGGCGCTGCTTATCATTGTCATTGGCCACCTCATGTGGAGCATATCGTGACAATTGAGCAAACTTGTCACGGTACTCAGCTACAGTCATTGACCCTTGGGTCAGGTTCCTGAATTCCTCCGCCTTCAACTCTATCATTCCTTCAGGTATATGGTAAGCCCTGAAGTTCTCCCTAAACTCCTGCCAGGTGACTGCAGGAGCATTGGCAGGACGACCATACTCATATGACTCCCACCAATCCTGAGCTTCTCCCTGAAGTTGCCCAGAAGCAAACAACACCTTCTGTCGGTCATCACATTGGGCAATAGTGAGTTGTTTCTCCACTGCACGAAGCCAATCATCGGCCTCCAAAGGGTCAGCAACATGTGTGAACACTGGGGGACGATCCTTAAAAAACTCACCACGCTTATCACGTGGTTGAGCCCCAGCAACTGGCTGATTTTGCTGATTTTGCACTAGTTGCTGCATCAACTGCGTCTGTACCGCCAACAGTTGCTCAATAGTTGGTGGCGGTGGTGGTGGTGGATTTGGGGGAATGTTTCCACAACCTCTGCCTCTTCCTCTTCCGGCCATCTGCCACCCATAAACATGCAAACTTTAAGAATTCCATGATTTCAACCACTTATAAGATTAAGAAGGAGATCTGAAAATTTTCTGGACGAGTAGCAATGTTGACAGTTCAGTATTTCAATCATATCTCGAGTTACAGAAATCCAAAAGAGGCGTGCCTTATATGGTTGGAAAGCTTATGAAATTATCCACAATTTCTATTCAGACCTCAAGATCAAATTCTGTCGTTAAGTCTATGAAAAATAAAGCGTAACAGAAACTGTTCCAGATTCCAGTCTGTGCAGAAACTTTAACTTGTACAAATTATATCTCTCGAACCAGATCAGATAAAAAGGTGATTCCAGTGGCATTTGAAAGATGCTTGAGTCTAGTTTCTCTCATAAAAATTTCATAAATGTTGCACGAACTGTTTTTAAACTATATCAGAAACATTGAATACTGCTCCAGAAAACAGCAAGGACAGAAACGTGATAATATCAAACCCCAACTATTATTCCTTGACTATTAAACTTATTATTCTTAAGAATGGAACTTGTAGACATGCCTACAAGTCCCGACACTCAAACAAAGATCCAACTCACACATAAGCATAATAATAAAGCAACTAGCACACCAAGGTTCAAACCACACGACAGACTCGACTGACTCAACTGACGTTACTAAGAACGTTCTTATTACATAAAGGACTCCTACTTCCTAAGGAAGTGGCTCATGCTCTAATGTCTCATAAATCTTGGGCATGCCTTGGTTTGCTCGGAGCTCATCAATGGTTGCTTGGCACCTCTTGATAGTCTTCCCTTGTGCCTTCACCATCTCTTCTAGCTGCAGCTTCCTATCCATCATATCATAGACAAAGTCCACCATTACCCGAGGTAGTGGCTCTAGCTGCTCTGGATCTGTCATAGCCCATCCAAGTTCGGGATGTGCACGAGGAAAGAAGCGATAAATGTCATGCTTCATAAGGTTAAAGCGAAGATAGCGGAGACCCATACATGCTTCAAAAGCAGCATCTTCAATGCTATCCTCTATAGTAGCTCGATGTCCCACGTGAGAGAACATCCTGTCCAGCTGATATGCTCCCTTGTCTTCCTTATGGGCAAAGATGCTTGCCCTTGCCTTCCAGTACGTGTCCTCCAGTGGATGAGTGTACTCCCAGCAGACGTACTCCACAGCTGGATGCCAATCAGCGAAGTAAGCAGTGAGCATCCCCACCAGGCGAAGATGAGAGACAGCATTCCCTCCATTCCTGTGGTAGATCCTCACAGTCCACCCCATTGGAGCAGGTGGCATATCTTCAGAAGCTTCATGTGATGGAGGTGGTGGTTGTACTCCTCCATTAGCTTCCTCTTCATCATCTTCAATCTCGACGATTTCTGGATCTTCTTCAGGCTCAGGCTCTTCCTGGGAAGGTGCTGGTGCTTGGACTGGTGTTACAGGAGTCTGCTCCTGTTCCTGAGGTTCTGGCTCTTGTGGCTCTTCAGTTGCATGCAGGACACGAGGTGGGTAGTATCCTCCAGAGCTAATGCGGGCAGTCTTACGGTCACGGGCCATCTACAGAATTTTTAGATGAAGTTAGAATAGAGGCAACATTTCGTAATAGAATGTGACATAAGAAGCATAAAAATTTATCAAATAACAAGAGCAAGATAGTGAGCATAAAAATAGTGTAAAGATGATACTAAATCGACCATTCCTAGCTAGGCTTGCGTCCTACAGTCAACAAGAGCTTTGATACCAATTTGTCACACCTATTTATCGACCAAATGGAATGCATACCCTTATGTGCGCCCAGAGATCAATCACACATAAGTTCACAAATTATAACAAAAGTATCATCACAAATGTTATTACATCACGATATTTAAACACATAGTCTTAACACAAATGTAGCGGAAGTATAAATAAAAATCTCTCGTGGTAGCTCCAGTCACAGGTACATTGACTGGTTGACAGCAAGACTAGTAATCTTCAGGGAAGTAGGCGTAGTAGTCACTATTACCTCCATCTGTTACCCATCCGGGATTTTTATCCAAGTAAAAGAAATAAACAAGCGTAAGTACATCTCGTACTCAACAAGTGTAACATGGGGTTCATGAGGCTCAAAAAGGCATATTCATTGGTTTATCAGCATGTAGCTTTTAGTTAGCATGATTTTAGCATAACAATAGCATCAAAATGTCTCAATATAAGCATTAAACATATGATCCATGTGAAATGATTAATAAATAGCAAAAACATAATTATAAACAATTATTCAACTATTCCATAAGGGTCCAAGGCCACTCGTGACCGTGAGCACGGCTGTTATAACAGTTTTACACTCTGCAGAGGTTGTACACTTTCACTGTGAGTCGTGTTACCCAAATGCCCGGGTTAATTACTCCCAAAACACTACCAAGGTGAGCAAGCAGGGTAAACACTATGAAGTCTTTCGAAGGTTCGTCTAACAAGTTAGGGTCATTAGATTTCACTCGGCAAACAGATGTAGAGCCCCCCTTCCTGATGGCACAATAACACGCAGCCTATACACATGAGGACAGAGGCCGCACTATACCCGATTCGTCAAGCCATTCTTACGCCATAAAGGAATACCTCTAACAAGCTAGAAAAGGTCCTTCTATATGACTAAAGCCAGAGCCATATAGCCCCCACAGTTGTACTGTAAATCCCGGATTGTCGCTTATAGATGAGTCCTTATGGAGAGTAACAAGAGCACCAAAGTAACCCCATGCTCTAGTACCCTTAAACAGTAATAAAATCATCTTTTAATGTTTATTGCATATTCCATTAGTCAAATTACATGATCATAGTCCATGTTTAAGCACTAGCCAAAATACTCAATGCAATTTAATAGGTACCAAGGTAAAGGATCAATCGCTAAGTCATCCTTAACAAGGAATAAATGCATAATGATATTAATTGCATAAAGTGAATAGGACAACAAGGATAATCCCATGCTATACTTGCCTTGCTCAAACTGGTCCTGAAGATCTTGCTCGTAATAAGGCTCTTGATCTCCAACGAATTTCTCACCGTCTAAACTCGATCAACCATTATCAACAACACACATCCAGAGGCAATCATGCATAGACAAACAAGACTATAATTAGAACAATACACCAACAGTAAGAAAATAAAATAAAAAGTCTTTAAAATGAATCTACAACTTGCTAGGATCACACAGACACGAAGATCACGAAAATCGGAACTAAAACGACAAAGTTATGAATTTCCAAAGATTTCCTATAGAAAAATAAATACTTTAATATAAACTTGAAAATAATTTATCTCAAACCTACTGTACAGTTCTATCATCACGTAGAGCTCGCGAATACGAATCTAACGCAATTTGAATGGATCAAATCGGAGCTAAAACGGATAATTTATGACTAAAACAAACTCAGTGGCAAAACTGTAAATATCAGAAAGCGTATTTTTCATTTACCGAAACGAATTACGTTTTCATTTAATCAAAGCGTATTTTGAATGAACTGAGATCAAACTGCGCTTTCAAACGGATATTACGCAATACGGAAGTACGCTTTGGACTGCGGGTTCTATACTTAAAAATCACAGGGACTCTTTAGCAAATTTTATAGCCGAACCGGTATCTTCTAATCTAGATCATTGGATTCAAAATCAACGGCTCGGATTAGATCGAGGAGGGAGAGAAGAGAACGGCCGGCAGCCACAGTAACCCCGACGGCGGCGCCATGGCCGGATGGAGCCCGAGCTCGCCGGAGCTTGAGAAGACGACCCTACCGAGCACCGTTCGCCAAACCGAAGACACCAAAAGAACGAGTAGCTCACGACGATCTTACCCCGCGCGAAAACAAGACCGGAGGACGAGCTGAGGGTGGTGGCTAGCTCGGAATGGCGGCGGTGGAGGCGGAGCTTCGACGGTGGCTCTCCCGGGACGTCGAGGCTAGGGTTTTAGGTGCTCAATGAGGAGCGGGGAGACGCGGGGTTCCGTTTTATAGCCCGGAGGCATCGGTATACATGGAAAGAGCAAAGATTTGCGGCGGATTCGATTCACCGAATCGGAGAGAGAGAGGAAAGCTGCGTTCGGCCGGAGGAAGAAGAAAGAAAAGGGGAAACACGTCGCTGACAGGTGGGTCCCGCATGTCGGCGACTCAGAGGAAAAACGGGGCGGCGGCTGGGTGCGGGACGCGGCCGTGCGCGCGAGTTGGGCCGGCAGGCCGCGGCTGGGCTCGGCCCATGCGGGAGAAGGCGGGCGCTGGAGTGAGCGGGCCGCGCGCGGGGAGGCAGGCCGAGGCGTGCTGGCGGGCCAAATTCCGAGTGAAGATGAATTTCTTTTTTTTTCTAATTTTTTTCAAATTCCTTTTTCAAATGATTTTCAAATCAAATTTGAATTTGATTGAAACCACTCAATACAAAACTTCAAATGCAGCAGCATGAATGCACAAACATGTTTCTACCCTTATATTTGATTTTAAATTTATAAAAATTATTCTTACTCTAAATTTTGCATGCTTCACAAAAATAAATATAAAAATCATGTTTTTCCTATTTTTCTTCTTTTCAAATTTTTAGGGTGTTACAGTCATTCAGGCAACTTAGGCGATGAAACTACAAATGGTTTTATTGATGAATTTGTGTATATTTTTCTATCATCTTATAATTTAATATAATATTCTTTGTTTTAATTGGATTCTCCATTACCTGCCTTTGATTAGAGCCAATGCAAGAACATTTATCTCCAACTCATATATGCAACGCCTTTATTTCTTAGGAAGTCCCATAACCAGACTCCAGACATGAGAATATACATTTGTGTCCACCTTAGCCAACTTATTAGAAAAATTTGCCCGGCCTCTTAATTTGGGTCCACTTTTTCATTCTTGGCCAACTTTTTAGCCAGCAGCAAGCTCTCAGAACTAGAACATAATACCACATACTTCTCCATAGTACAAGAACAAATAACTGAAATTTTACAGGAAATTTGTCCATCCTAACTTGAACCCCTTCATTATCTCCATTTTCATTAAAGGTATCCTGAACAAGAAAACCAAAATGGCATTATAACTGACAAATCCATTTTCCACCCTACGAGAAAAAGGGAGCTCACTCAGACAAGAGACAACTTTCTACCCTGTTCTCGGTCTCGGATTTGGCAGCTTAGTCGCCGCTGCTTCGGGCCATCAGTCCATCACCAAAAGCTTCACGGATGCTGGGCTGCCAAGCCAGGCCTCATTGTGGTCGTGGAGAGAGGTCAGTTACGTGGGCCTCAGGCCTCATTGTGGTCGTGGAGAGAGGTCAGTTACGTGGGCCTTAGGCCGTTTCTTGTGTGGATAGTAACTCGTCTCTTCTTTGCATTGATCTCTTACATAGCAAAGCAAGCAAAAAAAAACACTTAACTATTTCTCAAAAAAAACCCACTTAACTTGATTTCAAACATCAACCTGTATATACATTTACGTGCTTAAATTGAAGAAAAGTTGTGGTTCAATTCTCCAGAAAACGATGATGCTCCACCCAGTTCATCTCGAATAATGTTGGTGTTGGAGTTGTTCCAAATTCACTGCAAGATATAGGCCGGGCTTCTGACGGAGCGAAGCGGAGGCCCGTAAAAGCCGAAGGCTGGGCCGGAGTGTAGCGGAAATAAAAAAGATTGTATTAGCCACTTGATCGTAAATGACTAGGTTAGCCACACGAATGAGAGCAGGGAAGGCGAGGGGACCTGCCGTTGCAGAAGGACAAATCCAGAAGAAGCGTGAAAGAGAAGGAAGGACACATATGTTTACCGAAGACGTTGAAATTGGATCGGAGGACTCGCGTACGGTTCCTTTGTAGACAAAAACTGTAAAGCTAGTACCATGGAACGTTTGAGGATTTTTTGTAACACCCCGCATGCTACGTTTGGAACGAGCTTTCATATGGCCTAGCTCCGCATGTAGAACGGACCTGCATACGCGCAGCACCTCTCTTATACTTTTACCCTTACTTCGTATAAAAGAGTTAACCCAGAAGTGTTATGGTTGAAACGCCAAGGCTTATAAGCTGACCCTCACCCTCCTAAACTTTCAAGTTGGTACTAAACTCATCAACAACAACTCCACATGTGTCACTTGGGCCACATGAGCCAACTTCACAATTACTACAGGTTACTAATGGGCTGGGGTGTTACATTTGTAGCTCTTCATTATCTCTTAGAGGAACTATTTTTCCATGGTATTCTTCATTGCAGTCTTGCTCTATTGGTTATTGGACGTAACTAGAAGAATTTTTTCATGACATATTTTTACAATAGAACCAGTGAGCTTGAATTATCTAATTTGACATAGGTTAAGCAAGGGTCTGACAAGTCTATCCT
The DNA here is from genome assembly GCA_038087645.1 of Saccharum hybrid cultivar R570. Lineage (NCBI taxonomy): Eukaryota > Viridiplantae > Streptophyta > Magnoliopsida > Poales > Poaceae > Saccharum > Saccharum hybrid cultivar. Next base: position 3,510,377 of record JAQSUU010000426.1, read on the forward strand.
TGATTTCATTAAAATATTTAGAGATATAAAAAATCAACGTTTTAATTTAACAATTTATGGAAAAGATATTGCTGATTTGGCTTTTGTTAGCTTGTGATCTAATATTAAAGAAAAGTTAGAGCACTTTAATTTTCTTTCTTTTATTCAATTGTTGCAAAAAGCTAATGAAATAATGTTGGAGAATCTCATAATTAAGCCACATCATCCCAATATGTCATTCAGGCAACTTAGACGATGAAACTACAAATGGTTTTATTGATGAATTTGTGTATATTTTTCTATCATCTTATAATTTAATATAATATTCTTTGTTTTAATTGGATTCTCCATTACCTGCCTTTGATTAGAGCCAATGCAAGAACATTTATCTCCAACTCATATATGCAACGCCTTTATTTCTTAGGAAGTCCCATAACCAGACTCCAGACATGAGAATATACATTTGTGTCCACCTTAGCCAACTTATTAGAAAAATTTGCCCGGCCTCTTAATTTGGGTCCACTTTTTCATTCTTGGCCAACTTTTTAGCCAGCAGCAAGCTCTCAGAACTAGAACATAATACCACATACTTCTCCATAGTACAAGAACAAATAACTGAAATTTTACAGGAAATTTGTCCATCCTAACTTGAACCCCTTCATTATCTCCATTTTCATTAAAGGTATCCTGAACAAGAAAACCAAAATGGCATTATAACTGACAAATCCATTTTCCACCCTACGAGAAAAAGGGAGCTCACTCAGACAAGAGACAACTTTCTACCCTGTTCTCGGTCTCGGATTTGGCAGCTTAGTCGCCGCTGCTTCGGGCCATCAGTCCATCACCAAAAGCTTCACGGATGCTGGGCTGCCAAGCCAGGCCTCATTGTGGTCGTGGAGAGAGGTCAGTTACGTGGGCCTCAGGCCTCATTGTGGTCGTGGAGAGAGGTCAGTTACGTGGGCCTTAGGCCGTTTCTTGTGTGGATAGTAACTCGTCTCTTCTTTGCATTGATCTCTTACATAGCAAAGCAAGCAAAAAAAACACTTAACTATTTCTCAAAAAAAACCCACTTAACTTGATTTCAAACATCAACCTGTATATACATTTACGTGCTTAAATTGAAAAAAGTTGTGGTTCAATTCTCCAGAAAACGATGATGCTCCACCCAGTTCATCTCGAATAATGTTGGTGTTGGAGTTGTTCCAAATTCACTGCAAGATATAGGCCGGGCTTCTGACGGAGCGAAGCGGAGGCCCGTAAAAGCCGAAGGCTGGGCCGGAGCGTAGCGGAAATAAAAAAGATTGTATTAGCCACTTGATCGTAAATGACTAGGTTAGCCACACGAATGAGAGCAGGGAAGGCGAGGGGACCTGCCGTTGCAGAAGGACAAATCCAGAAGAAGCGTGAAAGAGAAGGAAGGACACATATGTTTACCGAAGACGTTGAAATTGGATCGGAGGACTCGCGTACGGTTCCTTTGTAGACAAAAACTGTAAAGCTAGTACCATGGAACGTTTGAGGATTTTTTGTAACACCCCACATGCTACGTTTGGAACGAGCTTTCATATGGCCTAGCTCCGCATGTAGAACGGACCTGCATACGCGCAGCACCTCTCTTATACTTTTACCCTTACTTCGTATAAAAGAGTTAACCCAGAAGTGTTATGGTTGAAACGCCAAGGCTTATAAGCTGACCCTCACCCTCCTAAACTTTCAAGTTGGTACTAAACTCATCAACAACAACTCCACATGTGTCACTTGGGCCACATGAGCCAACTTCACAATTACTACAGGTTACTAATGGGCTGGGGTGTTACATTTGTAGCTCTTCATTATCTCTTAGAGGAACTATTTTTCCATGGTATTCTTCATTGCAGTCTTGCTCTATTGGTTATTGGACGTAACTAGAAGAATTTTTTCATGACATATTTTTACAATAGAACCAGTGAGCTTGAATTATCTAATTTGACATAGGTTAAGCAAGGGTCTGACAAGTCTATCCTTGATTTCATTAAAATATTTAGAGATATAAAAAATCAACATTTTAATTTAACAATTTATGGAAAAGATATTGCTGATTTGGCTTTTGTTAGCTTGTGATCTAATATTAAAGAAAAGTTAGAGCACTTTAATTTTCTTTCTTTTATTCAATTGTTGCAAAAAGCTAATGAAATAATGTTGGAGAATCTCATAATTAAGCCACATCATCCCAATATGTCATTCAGGCAACTTAGACGATGAAACTACAAATGGTTTTATTGATGAATTTATGTATATTTTTCTATCATCTTATAATTTAATATAATATTCTTTGTTTTAATTGGATTCTCCATTACCTGCCTTTGATTAGAGCCAATGCAAGAACATTTATCTCCAACTCATATATGCAACGCCTTTATTTCTTAGGAAGTCCCATAACCAGACTCCAGACATGAGAATATACATTTGTGTCCACCTTAGCCAACTTATTAGAAAAATTTGCCCGGCCTCTTAATTTGGGTCCACTTTTTCATTCTTGGCCAACTTTTTAGCCAGCAGCAAGCTCTCAGAACTAGAACATAATACCACATACTTCTCCATAGTACAAGAACAAATAACTGAAATTTTACAGGAAATTTGTCCATCCTAACTTGAACCCCTTCATTATCTCCATTTTCATTAAAGGTATCCTGAACAAGAAAACCAAAATGGCATTATAACTGACAAATCCATTTTCCACCCTACGAGAAAAAGGGAGCTCACTCAGACAAGAGACAACTTTCTACCCTGTTCTCGGTCTCGGATTTGGCAGCTTAGTCGCCGCTGCTTCGGGCCATCAGTCCATCACCAAAAGCTTCACGGATGCTGGGCTGCCAAGCCAGGCCTCATTGTGGTCGTGGAGAGAGGTCAGTTACGTGGGCCTCAGGCCTCATTGTGGTCGTGGAGAGAGGTCAGTTACGTGGGCCTTAGGCCGTTTCTTGTGTGGATAGTAACTCGTCTCTTCTTTGCATTGATCTCTTACATAGCAAAGCAAGCAAAAAAAACACTTAACTATTTCTCAAAAAAAAACCACTTAACTTGATTTCAAACATCAACCTGTATATACATTTACGTGCTTAAATTGAAGAAAAGTTGTGGTTCAATTCTCCAGAAAACGATGATGCTCCACCCAGTTCATCTCGAATAATGTTGGTGTTGGAGTTGTTCCAAATTCACTGCAAGATATAGGCCGGGCTTCTGACGGAGCGAAGCGGAGGCCCGTAAAAGCCGAAGGCTGGGCCGGAGCGTAGCGGAAATAAAAAAGATTGTATTAGCCACTTGATCGTAAATGACTAGGTTAGCCACACGAATGAGAGCAGGGAAGGCGAGGGGACCTGCCGTTGCAGAAGGACAAATCCAGAAGAAGCGTGAAAGAGAAGGAAGGACACATATGTTTACCGAAGACGTTGAAATTGGATCGGAGGACTCGCGTACGGTTCCTTTGTAGACAAAAACTGTAAAGCTAGTACCATGGAACGTTTGAGGATTTTTTGTAACACCCCGCATGCTACGTTTGGAACGAGCTTTCATATGGCCTAGCTCCGCATGTAGAACGGACCTGCATACGCGCAGCACCTCTCTTATACTTTTACCCTTACTTCGTATAAAAGAGTTAACCCAGAAGTGTTATGGTTGAAACGCCAAGGCTTATAAGCTGACCCTCACCCTCCTAAACTTTCAAGTTGGTACTAAACTCATCAACAACAACTCCACATGTGTCACTTGGGCCACATGAGCCAACTTCACAATTACTACAGGTTACTAATGGGCTGGGGTGTTACATTTGTAGCTCTTCATTATCTCTTAGAGGAACTATTTTTCCATGGTATTCTTCATTGCAGTCTTGCTCTATTGGTTATTGGACGTAACTAGAAGAATTTTTTCATGACATATTTTTACAATAGAACCAGTGAGCTTGAATTATCTAATTTGACATAGGTTAAGCAAGGGTCTGACAAGTCTATCCTTGATTTCATTAAAATATTTAGAGATATAAAAAATCAACGTTTTAATTTAACAATTTATGGAAAAGATATTGCTGATTTGGCTTTTGTTAGCTTGTGATCTAATATTAAAGAAAAGTTAGAGCACTTTAATTTTCTTTCTTTTATTCAATTGTTGGAAAAAGCTAATGAAATAATGTTGGAGAATCTCATAATTAAGCCACATCATCCCAATATGTCATTCAGGCAACTTAGACGATGAAACTACAAATGGTTTTATTGATGAATTTGTGTATATTTTTCTATCATCTTATAATTTAATATAATATTCTTTGTTTTAATTGGATTCTCCATTACCTGCCTTTGATTAGAGCCAATGCAAGAACATTTATCTCCAACTCATATATGCAACGCCTTTATTTCTTAGGAAGTCCCATAACCAGACTCCAGACATGAGAATATACATTTGTGTCCACCTTAGCCAACTTATTAGAAAAATTTGCCCGGCCTCTTAATTTGGGTCCACTTTTTCATTCTTGGCCAACTTTTTAGCCAGCAGCAAGCTCTCAGAACTAGAACATAATACCACATACTTCTCCATAGTACAAGAACAAATAACTGAAATTTTACAGGAAATTTGTCCATCCTAACTTGAACCCCTTCATTATCTCCATTTTCATTAAAGGTATCCTGAACAAGAAAACCAAAATGGCATTATAACTGACAAATCCATTTTCCACCCTACGAGAAAAAGGGAGCTCACTCAGACAAGAGACAACTTTCTACCCTGTTCTCGGTCTCGGATTTGGCAGCTTAGTCGCCGCTGCTTCGGGCCATCAGTCCATCACCAAAAGCTTCACGGATGCTGGGCTGCCAAGCCAGGCCTCATTGTGGTCGTGGAGAGAGGTCAGTTACGTGGGCCTCAGGCCTCATTGTGGTCGTGGAGAGATGTCAGTTACGTGGGCCTTAGGCCGTTTCTTGTGTGGATAGTAACTCGTCTCTTCTTTGCATTGATCTCTTACATAGCAAAGCAAGCAAAAAAAAAACACTTAACTATTTCTCAAAAAAAACCCACTTAACTTGATTTCAAACATCAACCTGTATATACATTTACGTGCTTAAATTGAAAAAAGTTGTGGTTCAATTCTCCAGAAAACGATGATGCTCCACCCAGTTCATCTCGAATAATGTTGGTGTTGGAGTTGTTCCAAATTCACTGCAAGATATAGGCCGGGCTTCTGACGGAGCGAAGCGGAGGCCCGTAAAAGCCGAAGGCTGGGCCGGAGCGTAGCGGAAATAAAAAAGATTGTATTAGCCACTTGATCGTAAATGACTAGGTTAGCCACACGAATGAGAGCAGGGAAGGCGAGGGGACCTGCCGTTGCAGAAGGACAAATCCAGAAGAAGCGTGAAAGAGAAGGAAGGACACATATGTTTACCGAAGACGTTGAAATTGGATCGGAGGACTCGCGTACGGTTCCTTTGTAGACAAAAACTGTAAAGCTAGTACCATGGAACGTTTGAGGATTTTTTGTTACACCCCGCATGCTACGTTTGGAACGAGCTTTCATATGGCCTAGCTCCGCATGTAGAACGGACCTGCATACGCGCAGCACCTCTCTTATACTTTTACCCTTACTTCGTATAAAAGAGTTAACCCAGAAGTGTTATGGTTGAAACGCCAAGGCTTATAAGCTGAACCTCACCCTCCTAAACTTTCAAGTTGGTACTAAACTCATCAACAACAACTCCACATGTGTCACTTGGGCCACATGAGCTAACTTCACAATTACTACAGGTTACTAATGGGCTGGGGTGTTACATTTGTAGCTCTTCGTTATCTCTTAGAGGAACTATTTTTCCATGGTATTCTTCATTGCAGTCTTGCTCTATTGGTTATTGGACGTAACTAGAAGAATTTTTTCATGACATATTTTTACAATAGAACCAGTGAGCTTGAATTATCTAATTTGACATAGGTTAAGCAAGGGTCTGACAAGTCTATCCTTGATTTCATTAAAATATTTAGAGATATAAAAAATCAACGTTTTAATTTAACAATTTATGGAAAAGATATTGCTGATTTGGCTTTTGTTAGCTTGTGATCTAATATTAAAGAAAAGTTAGAGCACTTTAATTTTCTTTCTTTTATTCAATTGTTGCAAAAAGCTAATGAAATAATGTTGGAGAATCTCATAATTAAGCCACATCATCCCAATATGTCATTCAGGCAACTTAGACGATGAAACTACAAATGGTTTTATTGATGAATTTATGTATATTTTTCTATCATCTTATAATTTAATATAATATTCTTTGTTTTAATTGGATTCTCCATTACCTGCCTTTGATTAGAGCCAATGCAAGAACATTTATCTCCAACTCATATATGCAACGCCTTTATTTCTTAGGAAGTCCCATAACCAGACTCCAGACATGAGAATATACATTTGTGTCCACCTTAGCCAACTTATTAGAAAAATTTGCCCGGCCTCTTAATTTGGGTCCACTTTTTCATTCTTGGCCAACTTTTTAGCCAGCAGCAAGCTCTCAGAACTAGAACATAATACCACATACTTCTCCATAGTACAAGAACAAATAACTGAAATTTTACAGGAAATTTGTCCATCCTAACTTGAACCCCTTCATTATCTCCATTTTCATTAAAGGTATCCTGAACAAGAAAACCAAAATGGCATTATAACTGACAAATCCATTTTCCACCCTACGAGAAAAAGGGAGCTCACTCAGACAAGAGACAACTTTCTACCCTGTTCTCGGTCTCGGATTTGGCAGCTTAGTCGCCGCTGCTTCGGGCCATCAGTCCATCACCAAAAGCTTCACGGATGCTGGGCTGCCAAGCCAGGCCTCATTGTGGTCGTGGAGAGAGGTCAGTTACGTGGGCCTCAGGCCTCATTGTGGTCGTGGAGAGAGGTCAGTTACGTGGGCCTTAGGCCGTTTCTTGTGTGGATAGTAACTCGTCTCTTCTTTGCATTGATCTCTTACATAGCAAAGCAAGCAAAAAAAAACACTTAACTATTTCTCAAAAAAAACCCACTTAACTTGATTTCAAACATCAACCTGTATATACATTTACGTGCTTAAATTGAAGAAAAGTTGTGGTTCAATTCTCCAGAAAACGATGATGCTCCACCCAGTTCATCTCGAATAATGTTGGTGTTGGAGTTGTTCCAAATTCACTGCAAGATATAGGCCGGGCTTCTGACGGAGCGAAGCGGAGGCCCGTAAAAGCCGAAGGCTGGGCCGGAGCGTAGCGGAAATAAAAAAGATTGTATTAGCCACTTGATCGTAAATGACTAGGTTAGCCACACGAATGAGAGCAGGGAAGGCGAGGGGACCTGCCGTTGCAGAAGGACAAATCCAGAAGAAGCGTGAAAGAGAAGGAAGGACACATATGTTTACCGAAGACGTTGAAATTGGATCGGAGGACTCGCGTACGGTTCCTTTGTAGACAAAAACTGTAAAGCTAGTACCATGGAACGTTTGAGGATTTTTTGTAACACCCCGCATGCTACGTTTGGAACGAGCTTTCATATGGCCTAGCTCCGCATGTAGAACGGACCTGCATACGCGCAGCACCTCTCTTATACTTTTACCCTTACTTCGTATAAAAGAGTTAACCCAGAAGTGTTATGGTTGAAACGCCAAGGCTTATAAGCTGACCCTCACCCTCCTAAACTTTCAAGTTGGTACTAAACTCATCAACAACAACTCCACATGTGTCACTTGGGCCACATGAGCCAACTTCACAATTACTACAGGTTACTAATGGGCTGGGGTGTTACATTTGTAGCTCTTCATTATCTCTTAGAGGAACTATTTTTCCATGGTATTCTTCATTGCAGTCTTGCTCTATTGGTTATTGGACGTAACTAGAAGAATTTTTTTCATGACATATTTTTACAATAGAACCAGTGAGCTTGAATTATCTAATTTGACATAGGTTAAGCAAGGGTCTGACAAGTCTATCCTTGATTTCATTAAAATATTTAGAGATATAAAAAATCAACGTTTTAATTTAACAATTTATGGAAAAGATATTGCTGATTTGGCTTTTGTTAGCTTGTGATCTAATATTAAAGAAAAGTTAGAGCACTTTAATTTTCTTTCTTTTATTTAATTGTTGCAAAAAGCTAATGAAATAATGTTGGAGAATCTCATAATTAAGCCACATCATCCCAATATGTCATTCAGGCAACTTAGACGATGAAACTACAAATGGTTTTATTGATGAATTTATGTATATTTTTCTATCATCTTATAATTTAATATAATATTCTTTGTTTTAATTGGATTCTCCATTACCTGCCTTTGATTAGAGCCAATGCAAGAACATTTATCTCCAACTCATATATGCAACGCCTTTATTTCTTAGGAAGTCCCATAACCAGACTCCAGACATGAGAATATACATTTGTGTCCACCTTAGCCAACTTATTAGAAAAATTTGCCCGGCCTCTTAATTTGGGTCCACTTTTTCATTCTTGGACAACTTTTTAGCCAGCAGCAAGCTCTCAGAACTAGAACATAATACCACATACTTCTCCATAGTACAAGAACAAATAACTGAAATTTTACAGGAAATTTGTCCATCCTAACTTGAACCCCTTCATTATCTCCATTTTCATTAAAGGTATCCTGAACAAGAAAACCAAAATGGCATTATAACTGACAAATCCATTTTCCACCCTACGAGAAAAAGGGAGCTCACTCAGACAAGAGACAACTTTCTACCCTGTTCTCGGTCTCGGATTTGGCAGCTTAGTCGCCGCTGCTTCGGGCCATCAGTCCATCACCAAAAGCTTCACGGATGCTGGGCTGCCAAGCCAGGCCTCATTGTGGTCGTGGAGAGAGGTCAGTTACGTGGGCCTCAGGCCTCATTGTGGTCGTGGAGAGAGGTCAGTTACGTGGGCCTTAGGCCGTTTCTTGTGTGGATAGTAACTCGTCTCTTCTTTGCATTGATCTCTTACATAGCAAAGCAAGCAAAAAAAAACACTTAACTATTTCTCAAAAAAAACCCACTTAACTTGATTTCAAACATCAACCTGTATATACATTTACGTGCTTAAATTGAAAAAAGTTGTGGTTCAATTCTCCAGAAAACGATGATGCTCCACCCAGTTCATCTCGAATAATGTTGGTGTTGGAGTTGTTCCAAATTCACTGCAAGATATAGGCCGGGCTTCTGACGGAGCGAAGCGGAGGCCCGTAAAAGCCGAAGGCTGGGCCGGAGCGTAGCGGAAATAAAAAAGATTGTATTAGCCACTTGATCGTAAATGACTAGGTTAGCCACACGAATGAGAGCAGGGAAGGCGAGGGGACCTGCCGTTGCAGAAGGACAAATCCAGAAGAAGCGTGAAAGAGAAGGAAGGACACATATGTTTACCGAAGACGTTGAAATTGGTACGGTACATATATACCCTTGTTAGGGTTTCGTGGAGACTTGATTCTCTTGTAAGCCGCCGCAGGCGTGTAACCCAAAACTCTTGAGATAGTGAGATTGTTGCTGGCTGGTGCCCGTGGTTTTTCCCCTTCGCATTGGAGGGGTTTTCCACGTTAAATCGTGTGTCTCCGCTGTGATTGATTTCGTTTTACTTCATATTCCATACGTCGTTGATAACAGTTGGGGAAACATGTGTATGCATGGTGCAATGCAGTAAGTTTTGAAGCAGGCACTGATTTCAGTTGTTCACAATTACATAAATAGTTTCGATCTTATGACTAGTTTCAATTTTCAAACAACCATTGTGACTAGTTTCAATTTTCAAACAACCACAAATTATGACAACCTAAATTCAAACAACCGTGTGTCGGAAGATTGGATTTGCACTATCCCACCGTGGCATTGATCAACGGTGTGTTGGAAGTTGCTTGCCACGGAGGAATGTGTTGATCATCAGCAATGCTTCAGCAGGCTTGTTGAGGGGCACCATGTGGCCTGCACCCCTGACTGTCACCATGATCATCCCATAGTACTCCACAAACCTGCCAGCAACCTGCATTCCATGTTATGCCCCTCATTTTAGCATCATTTGCTACTGATATGTTCAGTGCAAAAGAAGTCCAGATAAGCTGCCGATTCAGAATCAGACCTGTTTGTCAAGGTACCAGGTCTTGATTGGCAGCCTGAGCGCTTCGACGCAGTATCTGGAGCCGATCACCGGGACCTTACCATCTGCATCACCGCTGCGTCGACGAATAAGCGGATGTGTTACAGAGAGAGTGATTAGTGGGCGTTAAGAATTCAATTGAGCATACACTTAGCTTGTGAGATTTCACAGAAGGTTCTCTTGAAAAGAACCAGACCTGTAGAGCCAAACTCTCAGTCCTGCTTTGATAAGCTTAGAGTATATGGGTAGGACCGAGGATACCGTGAAGTTGTAGGAGTTCAGGATGGGATCGCTACACAAGAGATGGATGAGTTCAGTTCCTTCAGTTTAGTTATACAAGAATTCAGTGACTTCACATCCACGTGAACAATTGAGGCCATCCACCTGCAGATGTGTCATTTTCCCACATTCGCATGAAACGCTTTCTGCACTTCCTGCTTGTTGAAGTAGTCCTCGGCATGGGATGAGTAGCACAGATCATAGCCAGAGAAAACGAGTTTCCTTCTCTTGAACTGCTCATGGTATGCTGAAGATGAGCATCATTTTGAGAGCAATCATTGGCCTAGTTAAAACTATCCGCATTGATGCAAGGATACCTTACCTGATCATTGACGAAGATACCATGATTTGTAGAAGATACTGAACTCTGATTTAGAAGGCATTTGGGTGCATAGATGTTATATGCATCGATCTCTTGGTACTGACTATCGATGAAGTCCATGGCCGCGTTGCAATCATCAGACAAATTGGAAATCTTGAAGTCACAATGCTTTTTGATGCGGCTGTATACTTCGTCTGACACAACTGCATGGCTCCAGGCATACTCAGCTCACCCTTTCGAATCATAGGAATCGTTAGTGACAGGATTGCCAACCTGCAATAAGTTCATTATGATTGTGCCTGAAAGAATTGATTTCTTATGTGCAAAACATGAATCTAACTCTTGTTTCCATTCTTTCGTGGTTCATGTGTCCACTGTAAATTTTGGGGGAAAAAAAGTCAAATCCACAATGGAAATCTTGAAAGATTTAGACCACCAGAATACATCCTATTTGCATGCTGTGTATTTGTATCCGTGAAATAATTTATTTAAAAGGGAAATTCTGGCATCGTAAAATCTGTTCAAATCCTTACAATGAACCCCTTGAGGTTTATATATGCTTTGCCCTTCTTGTCCTTGTTCCTCTCATAAACAAGTTCAGCAAGTTGTGGCACATAATGACCTGCAGCATAGGGAAGTTCATATTCCTTTTTTTTTGTTATTGAATATGTAGGCCAGCTGCCTATCATTGCAATAAGAAGAAAGTTATGAAATAAACCACACCAAGCACCCTTGAAAGACTACATTCGTGGCATAAATACGTGAGAAACAACATGCGGAAATAGCACCGAGCTCATATATTTCTTCTTTGATGTATGAAGAGAAAGTTTTGCGGGCATTATTTCTCCTTACATATAGCTTTCAGCTAACATACTAGTTCTTCGGCCATTTTTTTAATGACATATGTTCGCAGATCCAATGGAACATTAAAAAAACAAAAACTAAACGTAGTTGGTTTCAAGAAAAATAGGCAAACTAACTCAGTACGAGGGGCCATTTGTGTTCACACGTTCAGAAATCCAAGCAAGAAAAATACATTTTAACTCAGATTTCCTTCACTTTTTGAAGAATTTATTGTACATCTCGAAAACAAAAGGGGGGAAATGATGCCTAGGTTCTTTCAAATTTATCCTCTTTGCATTGTTAGCCCTTGTTGCCCGTTCGGCACATGGCATGCCGTGCCCCTGAGTCAAGCGCGTTTGCAATCATAACCACCCATCTTTCATCTTTGTCCTATTTCCATAAATGGAAAAGCTCTCCACGGGGCGTTCGTCCATCCGGACACACCTTCGTGGGCCTGCGGACCAATCCAATAGACCTGCTCTCCTCATGGCTTCTCCATCTAAAAAAATGGACGTGTTCCCCTTCCGCCTTGCCCGTTGCGGCGTTCTCCACCGCGCCATCTGACCGCCGTGTCCGATTCCACCGCGCCGCCCTCCCACCACTCGCCTTCTCGAGCGCGGGGCCGCTCACCGCGTGCACCGCAACTGTTTGCCGCATGCAGTGCTACCGCCTCCCCTATCGTTGGGAGCCACGCAGCTGCTCGCCCCCCCGGGCGTCACTCCGTGGTATCGAGCTCTGCGTGGGCGAGCCTATATTCGTTCAAGCAGCAAGTTGATGTTGCGCTGAAAGCTCATGTTGCGAGCATATGTTTCAATTATTTCAGAGGTATGTTGCAAATATTTCATATGAATGTTGTAAAAGTAGATTCGTATGTTGCATATGTTGCAATGGCTATCCACGTATATTGCAAGATTCTGTACAAATGTTTTATCTATTTTTCAGACATATGTTGTAAGTGTTTTATTTGGATGTTGCTTATGTTTCACACATATGTTGCAAGTGTTTTATCTGGATGTTGCATATGCTTACAATGACTTTCAAGTGTTTTCAGGCATTTCATAAGTATTTCAGACATATGTTGCAAGTGTTTCATTTGTTTCGGACGTGCAAATGTTTCATCTAGATGTTGCAAAAGTAAATCTGGTGTTGCACATATTGCAATGGGACCCACCTGCCGCAGCCGTATGCTACAGCTACCGGGACGCCGCCGAGCAGGCGCAGACGGTCCTACGTGCATGCACATTGGAAGCGGAGGGGCACGCGCGGTTGATCTGGCGGCGCGGGCGACGTCCGGGCGGCACGAGAAACAGACTGCAGGTGCGGGCGTCCATCCAGACGTCTGGGTGCGAGCATTGTTGTTCCAAAATCAAGAAGGGAGTCTATGTTAAGCAGCCTCCTATAGTCACCATTGAAGGGAAAGAAAACCTACTCGATCTAGGCTTGGCAAGGCCCTTGTATGAACTTCATTGAGCCCTGCATGTCTAGAACAACTATAGTTATCATGTCTCTTGTTATCATTGTATTGGGTCGGGCTGGGCCGAAAAATCCTGCCCCTGACCGCACTAGATGAGTCAGGCTGAATCTTTTGGGTCTGGCCCGGTGGACTACCTGCGCTATTTCTAGTGAAAAATAATTAAAATATATTTTTTAGGCTGAGCTTGGGTTGAGAAAAAAATTTCTATGCAGCGGAAAGTGTGTCTAGGCCTTGTCTACTAAGGCTTGAGGGCCAAGCCGGGCTGAATTTGCTCAGGTTTATTTCCACCTTCACATAGCCCGATATGTCTACTTGATGTAATTGACTGAGATCAACAAGACTTCCTCTATCGAAAAAGGAATCCATTCTTGTCAATGTTAGTGTGTGAATCCAGTCCAACACCAATGCACTAAGACATCAAGATCAATATATCTTCATTTCATCCACAAACATGTTGTCAGCGTTAATTGGGACCTAACTACCTCACAATTCACAGGCATCTTTGCTAAGGGTCCATTGACTCCAGTCTTCACAGACTTCAAATCTAGCCTGAAAGTCTATCATTCTGACAATTAGACTATGGGTGTTAATGTGCTTTCTCTCTGCTCTTGTTCTCCATCTGACACGGACCTTGCGGACCTAGTGTACCTGTCAAGCATGAGTGATCATAGCCGCCCCTCTATCATCTTGATCCTATCTTTTATTATAAATTAATGAGTGGATCCTATAGGCTTGGTCTATATATTTGTAACCTTGTTAACAATTCAATATACAACAATTAAGCATGACAATTTCTACTATCATGCGTGAGCAATGGGTTGTCATAATCACCAACCTAGTAGAAAGCCAATCTGTCATCCCATTCTAGAAAGTAACAGGTGATTACTTCGAGTGGAAGTTCTAGCTCTAAATAAGGTTGTGTCACTATTGAGAAATCCAAGCAAGAACACGAATACTTTATACTTGGCATATTGAGAAAACAAAACAAAACAAAACAAAGAACAGAAGGTTGGTGAAAGTCTGAGTTGCTGCCTTCCATTTGGACTGGTTGGTGTAATGTGGAAAAGGAGGCACACAAAGTTACACTCACATGCTTCGCGCCAGATTTTATATGCTTTTGATTCCTGTGATATCCAAACTTTTAATAGTTTCCAGTCAAACTATCCTGCACAGCTCTAGTTCAAAATTGTGGCCATGTCTAAAAAGTCCAAACCAAGAAAACCTTTCATGGCTTCCTGTCAAAATTACCTGCGTAGCTCTCTCCTGCGATATAAAACTCTCTGTCCTTGTAGTCTGAAAATCGCTCTAGCCAGTGCACTAGGAAGCTATAAGCATCCTCAGCTAAAAAAAGGAAAAGAGAGAAGGATTACATGAAATCCCATTTGTTAATTAGAAAATTAGCACTTATTTAGGCTGTGTTTAGTTCCCCATGGAATGCAAAATGCCAAATACCAACTACTTTGGAATGATGAAATGCAACATGTCAAAATTTTCATGGATGTGTTTAGTTCCATCCAAATTGCCAAATTTTTCATAGGGTGGGTAAGGGCTTTTTGACTTTTTTTTGCCTCTTGGGGCCAAAATCCAAAATGGAGAATGGATACCTTCTTGCCAAAAGTTTTGCATAGTGTTTAGTTCCATTCTGTAAAATAATGGGCCAAAACCTAAAATTTTTTAGGTGAAATGAGGAACTAAACACTCTTATAGTATAATGAGTTAATGACAGAAATTCAGCATCAAGACAAAATCTAATCATTACTAAAACAAAAGGGCAATAATAGAGGGTTAGGAAAAACATTGTTTCAAGATCAATTTACCTACAAAATCATCACTCATCTTTTCAATATCAGAGGTGGTGTTTGCGTAGGAGAAGCCAACTCCAGCAGGAGACTCCAAGAACAGCAGGTTAGCCTCTGGCAAAAAAAATACTTAGCATTGTGCTTCACACAAATGTAACAGGGCTTGTTTAGTTCTTCCCCCTAAAGTATAGTCCTTATCACATCGGATGTTTGGACACATGCATAGAATATTAAATATAGATTAAAAAATAACTAATTGCACAGATTGCGACCAATTTGCGAGACGAATTTTTTAAGTCTAATTAGTCCATGATTTGATAATGTGATGCTACAGTAAACATGTGCTAATGACATATTAATTAGGCTTAATAAATTCGTCTCGCGGATTCCTGAGAACTTTTGTAATTTGTTTTATTATTACTATCCGAACACTCGATGTGACATCTCTATGTAACACCCAATGTGACGCCCCTAGACTTTACCCCTGGATTTAAACACCCACTAACCTTGCGCATGAAAAGAATCAGAAATTGAATAAGCACACATGCAAGCAAAGCACCATTGTTCCAGGCATATTTATTGAACTCCAGCGCTGCTCCTTGTCCGACAACTCTGAGAGGCCCCAACTCAGATGCAGCTCCAAAGCCAATCGAGGAGCAACCAGGTCCTAGCGTAATTAGAAGTAGAAGCTTGTTGTAAACAAAAGTTCAAAGAGTAGAAAGAACAGAAGACCTAACATGAGATGAAGAAAATTATCATTACTAAATTAGTACAAAGTAAGGATCACAAATACCATGATGAATCGACACAGGACAAAGCAAGGTTTGATGTACTAGTAAAAGTATTCCCTCCACATGAAAATGTAAGGTGTTTGTCTTATCACAAAACTAAACACCTTACATTTTGAATGTAGTATAAACTATTTGGTATGCACTATAGTCAACAATGGAAGCTAAACCTTTGAAATTTTTACTGCTGAAGGTAGTACAAGGAGAGCAGAAGCGGAAGCTACCTCCATTGAGCCACAGGTGTCGTCTGTGCCTCGAAGAACCAGTAGAAGAGCGCCCTCCCGTTGTGCTCGTTCACCGTGACGTAGCCAGAGAACTGGGACAAGCTCGGGCTCTCTGGCTGGCCGCTGGCCGGGGAGGCGTGTCACCCTGTCGGCGTCCTGCTGGTCGCTGGCCAGCGACAGCGAGCAGGAAGAGAAGGTGACCAAGGCGAGAGAGGAGACAAGGCAGAGGAAGAGAGCTGCCATCGCCATGGGTCGGTGAGAGATCGTTTGGGCGCCTGGCCTGGAATGGAAATTGGCAAGTGGAGTTGAGGAATGTCAGGGGCTGCGCGGCTGGGCCTCTTGGAGTCTTGGTCCTCTCCTGCCTGCCTAGTTTGTACACCCTTCCTTTCAAAAGGGTTTATGGCTTGTTAACAAAAGGAAACGCTCCTTATAGAGCGTCCGTCCATCCAAACGAACCCCGTACTCGCCCACACGTCCCCATCCACGTCGTCCGCTCGCTCTGCTCATGGGACATACGCCCGTGCCGCCCCCACTGCCCGCCCTCGCCGTGCATGGCGAGCCTGACATGCGAGGCGCTCGCTAGCTCGCTCCCAGACTCGCACCTCCTGTCGCGTCCATGCTCTATCCGCTTGCCCCTGCCCCTGCCCCTGCCCCTACCGAGGTCTGTGCCGCCGACGAGTTCCACACCGGCGACCTCCACGCCACTCCGTGGCTTCGAGCTCCGTGCCAACGTCGAGCTCCACGTAGACGAGCCTCCATTCGTCCAAGTAGCAAGCAGATGCTACGCTGAAAGTTCATGTTGCAATAGCAAGTTTCAAGTGTTTTAGATGTTTCTAAGGTACGTTGCAAGTGTTGTATATCGATGTTGCAAAAGTAGATCGAGATGTTGCACATGTTATAATGTCTATACACGTATGTTTCAAGTGTATGTTCCAAATGTTTCATGTGTTCTAGACGAATGTTGCAAGTGTTTTGTCTGGATGTTGCAAAAGTAGATCTAGATATTGCATATACATGCATGTTACAAGCATATGTTTCAAATGTTTTCAGTGTTTCATACATATGTTTGAAAGTGTTTCATCTGGATGTTGCATATGTTTGCAATGATTTTCAAATGTTTTTTAGGCGTTTTCGTAAGTGTTTCAGACGCTTGTTTCAAGTGTTTCATGTAACACCCTAAATTTTGCTTCTTTGGAAATAGAGTAAAAATAAATTAATTATGAATTTTTGTGCTTGTGAAGACATAGGGAAATAATAATTTTCATTAAAAGTAAAATTCATCATAGGATGTAGGAACATGGTTGTGCATTCATGTGGGTGCATTTAATTTTGTTATGAGTGGTTTTAATCAAAATTTAAAACGATTTAAACTGTTTTTGAAAATGGTTCTAAAAAGGGTTTTGAAATAAAATGAAAACAAAATAATAAAATGGAAAAAAACGTCTCTCTCTATTTTCCTTCCCGCTTGGGCCTAGAGCGCCACTGGCTCGGCCTGTTGTCCCTCCCATCCCTGCTTTCTTGAGTTTAATCCTTTCATTGGGAATTTCCCAAAATCCTTTTCTTCTACTTCAAATCACACCATCATCCATCAAGCAAACCAGGCCAACGCTGGTAGCACAGAAAAATCGTAGTAATTTTTGTATGCCACACGGACGCCAAGGACACCAGGCAGGGGTCAGACCTATCTCCAACTCTCCATCAATAAATAGCGAGCCGCTGCCCTGGTCCCTTTCTTTTTTCACTAGCGAACTATCGCCCGTGCCCTAGCTAGTAGATCGCATCAGCCGCCGTCACGTTTCATCCCGGGCAGAGCCATGCCACCGCCGCCGGCGAACTGCGATGCGCCACACCACACCCCTGATGCCATTGGGGGAAATCATCACTATCTCAAACCTCTGTGCGCCGCCGCCGGTGGTTGTCGTCTACCCATCGCTGGAGCCGCGTTGCGGTGGTCATCTTCTCCGAGCTCCAAAACCAAGCCGCTGCAGTCCACCTGACTTCCGGGCAAGTCACCGTCTCTTGATGCTGCCGTTTGCCTCCAAGCAACTATGTACGTCATCTATGTGAAGTCCGATCAGCTGGCCTTGTTCTCCGTCATCGTACGTACGTGTCTTTCGGCTGGAACAATTGGTGAGCGTCTCTGTGTGCTCTCCATTGATTTTCTTTCCTTCTTTTTATGACCTTACGTTTGTATCCGGCCGAGCGTAACCTCAAACACAGCTCCTGCGCCCAACGCTCCTACGGCGTGCAGTGCTCTATCGCAGGAGCTGGTGCTCCTGCGATGTCCGATGCTGCTGCGTCTTGCGTTGCCGCTGCTGGCGATGGTTCATGCCAACCTGGAGAGTAGAAGCCGTAGTGCACTGGGAAAAGAAGCTGTCTACCAGGAACAAGCGAAGCTGCAAGACGTGCTAGGGCAGATCCCTTCTATCTTCATACCATGTTGCTTTCAGTTAATTAATCGATCGGCCCTGTTCTGTTAATTCTATACAGTCTGTGTCATGCTGATCTATCTAATAACCCTTGATTACAATAATATAGATGCTATCGTCCTACTCCTAGCATCTTTGATCAAACGCCGCACGTTTCACCCTTTTAACTCTGTTTCGGTCCGTTCTTTCGCGCTGTGTTTACGAAGACATGATCTGTATGTTAGTAGAGACGTTTGCCATGCCATATGTTTATATATTAATTATAATTAAATATTAATTTAATTAATGTATATGAAACTGTTTTCCTATTTTAAACAAACATAGGTTTACACCGGGGCATTTTATTACTACTAGTAAATATATTCGTGCGTTGCAACGGGATATATAACTTGTTGCACTTTGCAAGCCACATAGCTACATGTGCGCCACAACACAAATGGACCCAGCGGCCAGGTCATGACATTAGTCGTATATAACGTCAACACTCAACAAACACATTTCCTTTATCTAAAAAACACTCAGCAAACACATATGTCTTATAATGGAACCTAATATGTGGCTTGTTTCACAATTATATAGATGACTTATAACTCGGAATGACTTTATTACAAACGGCCATATTTTTATCCGGTCGCTGAAATGTCCTTGTTTGGTTTTGGTAATTGAGTGACAACCTTAGGTGAACTAATTGTGTTTATGTGAGATACACAGGGAATTAGTCCACATGTGATGGTGTCATGGAGGAGCTCATTGCATATGAGACATGACGTGGAGTCATGTGGCCAAGGTGGCGAAGATCAAGATGAGGTTTGACTCGACAGACCGGTTGCAAGTGTGAAGGACAAGTCAGAGGCGGTGAAGCTTGAGCAAGACTTGGCGCCGATGGACCGACGCGACGGTGAAGAGCAAGTGAGGTCAAGATCGATGGACTAAGGTCACATGATAATATGAAGTGGATTATATCATTTGTGATATGGTTGGTGCATGTGTTGTATCAACGTCGGAAGAGATGGAGTGGAATGCGCAAGGCAAAGGTATAACCTAGGGCATTTTTATTTCACCGGTCATAGGTGTGTAAAGAAGTTAATGACCGGGTTTAGGATAGATGACCGTACTATCAAAAGGGGCAAACTTGTTTGCATATCGGTCATCTAGTGCCACTTGAGCGATCTAACTTTACATACGTATTAGGATCGAGTGGCGAGGCAAGTTGAGTGCCTAACTTCTTCGAGAAAATGATTATGAAAATGCTAACAAATGTGCATAAGGTGGTGAACACTTGTTGGTGTTGGCACATTTGCGAAGGCGATGGAGTTTGAGGGGTAGAGAGGGGTTTGGGTCCTCTCTCCCTCCCGCCGAGCTTGCGAGATGGGATTCAGGCATTTTTAAGGAAATGAAACGCTTATTTTCCATTGCGCCAAAGAATGAAAAAGGAGGCGAAATTGCTCATGTGTTCCTCGCTATTTTTCGGGTGTCGGACGCTGAGCTCGAAGGCATCAGACGCCGGTGCCGTGTCTATTGCTAAACCCTAGTTCACGCACTGCTGGAGAGCGAGCATCAGACGTGGCGGTGGTTGTACGTCAGACGCGTGACGTCAGCGTCCGACGGTGCTGCGCTGAGGGCGGTTCGGTGTCGTGTGTTGGTCGGACGCTGGCCGTGTCTGTTGGCCAAGCACCTGACGCGTCTGATGCGCGTGAGGAGGTTTTTGAACCTTTCTGTATAGCGTCTATCGTGGTGGCCGCGCGTCTGGTGCGTTGCACCCGACGCGTCCGACGAGTTGGTTGGCGCGTCTGGTGAGTGGGCGTCAACACGTCCGACGCGTTGTGTTGCTGACCGTTGAAGTTTAGCGCCCGTTGGAGATCAACGATCCACTTTCAAAGAGGGACACGTGGCGAAGATCGAGCGGGCTTGTCCGAGCAGCGACAGACGCTGGTGAAAGGTCTTGATGGCTAGAGGGGGTGAATAGCCTATTAAAATTTTCTACAAAGACAAGCTAAACAAGTTTATCAATAAAACAAATAGCGAGATGCGAGTTTTGCTTATCCTATGGGGTGTTTGCAAGCCGCCTAACCAAATCACAATTCTAGTGTAGTTGCACTCAACCGCACAAGTCAGACCGAGAAGGAAACTACAACTAGCAAGCTACACAAGGAAACTACTCTAGCAAAGCTAACTCGCTAGCAAAGATAACTAAGAAATTAATACAAGAGAGTTAGGAGGGTATCACCGAGGGGCGAAGAATTAAGCCAACCAATCAATATAATCAAGAGATGAATACCAAGATAACCGAACACCGGGATCAATCAATCACAATATGAAAGTGATGACACGAAGATTTATCCCGAGGTTCACGTGCTTGCCGGCACGCTAGTCCCCGTTGTGTCCCTCTTCACCACGTGGTTCGGTGGCTAATAGGTCACACACCGAGCCTCTCAAAAGGCGCCACAAGAACCTACCAAATGGTAAAAAGTTGCAATGACACGAAGCAATTTACTAATGTTGCCTTTGGCGCTTCGCCGAGGTAGGCACAAACCCCTCACAATCACCGGAGGTGGCCAAGAACAAACACCAACTCTTGCCAAAGCCTCCAAGCTGCTCCAAACCGTCTAGGTGGCGGCAACCACCAAGAGAAACAAGAATCCCGCAGCAAATCAACCACCAAGTGCCAACTAGATGCAATCTCACAATACAAATGCACTTGGATCACTCAATCTCACTTCGAATATGCAAGGAAGCAAGAGAGATGAGTGGGAGGAGAGTTGCTTAGCTCAAAGTGCTCACAAGTATGTCAAAACGTTCAAGAGAGTCCGAGAGAGAGAGCCTTGAGCCGGCCAACGAGTATTTATAGACGTACCCCTTCGAATAGAGCCGTTAGAAACTTAAACAGCCGAAATCGGGTTGACCGAACGCGTTGGTCCAACTGACCGGACGCGCCGGTCGCGCAACGGCTAAGTCGCGAAGCACTGACCGGACGCGCTGGTCCAACTGACCGGATGCGCTGGTCGTCCAACGGCTAACTGCGGAACAACGACCGGGCGCGCTCATCGCGCAGACCGGACGCGCTGGAAATGACCGGACACGCTGGTCCCGTGAGTGACCGGACGCGCTGGTCGCCTGAGCAGCGCTCAACGAAACAGTGACCGGACGCGCTGAAGAAAAAGACCGGACGCGACAGTGCCAGCGTCCGGTTAGAGTCCAGTAAGCTCCCTGAACGACCGGACGCGTCCGATCATCAGTGACCGGACGCGCCTCGCGTCCGATCATCGAACTGAAAAACGCGCAGACACTGAACACTGACCGGACGCGTCCGGTCATGCAAGGACCGCGTCCGGTCACCTCTGTGACCTCCGTTCGCCTTTGTTTCTTTTCCGGACTTCCGGCGTAGTGGAAAAATAGTCATTTCAACTTCTCAAAAACGCCTGAATCCCGCGCTCGCAAGCTCGGCGGGAGGGAGAGAGGAACCCAAACCCTCTCTACCACTCAAACCCCACCGCCATCGCAAACGTGCTAACACCACCAAGTGATCTCGTCAAGTGTGAGTGTGTTAGCATTTTCACAATCATTTTTCGAGGTGATATTAGTTTTATCCAAATGCATATGATCATGAAATGCACATCTAGAGGCACTTTGGAGTTCAATAGCCGCGTCATTCCCCTCTTTATAGTACGGCTATCTATCCTATAATGTAACCACACCCACTAGGTGTCTTGGTTACTAAAACACAACCCTTAAGCATATACCTTTGCCTTGATCACATAGGGTTGCGTCCAAATCCAAGTGTGGCCATCATGATCACCATGTCCATCTTGCCACCAACCTTGGAATGTACTAATCCTCATATGCTACATACAACTTAGGCATAGGATTAGTACTTAGGCATTGTCACTAATTACCAACACCAAACATAGGACTTTCAGCTGGTCGAGTCTGTTGCAGGCGCGACAGACGCGTCTGTCGCCCCCGAAATCTGCCCAGTGATGGCATAACGGCTATATTCGTTTGTGGGGCTATAAATAGAAGTGGTGGCCGGCCTTGGCTGGTGCTTGGCACCCTTGGGACTTAGTGTCCATGCTTTGGGAGTGCTAGGAGAGCCTGTAACTCACTTGTGCTTGCAAGAGTGCGAATCGATTGCGAGTGAGTGTGATTCTAGTGCGTTGCATTGAGAGGATTGCATCGAGTGGCACTAGGTGTTCGAGTTGCAAGCCGATGGTGCTTGTTACTCTTGGAGGTTGCCACCTCCTAGACGGCTTGGTGGCTTGAGGCTCCGTCGAAGCTCGTAAGAAGATTGTGCGAGGCCCCGGAGAGGATTTGTGAGGGGGATTGTGCTCACCCCACGGGGATCGCGAAGAGCAACTCTAGTAAAGCTCGTAGCTTGGAGGATCCCCATCTTGAGAGTGGATGTGTGGCACCCGCTAAGGGTTTGACTCTTGATAGTCAATTAGCTCGTGATCCATCAAGTGAGTGTATCGCCACAACGGGGACTAGCTTGGTAGCAACCAAGTGAACCTCGGTGAAAAACCGCCGTGTCAACCTTGTGTACATCTTCTCGGTGGTTTGCTTTCAATTCACAAGCTTGTATTTACATTTATATACTTATGCTTGTGTAGTTGCTCTTGTAACTAGTTGGCTTGTGTAATTTGCTAGTTACCTTCTTGCTTGTGTAGCTAGAAGTTGTTTCCTTGTCTTGCTTAGTTTGTGTAGCTAAGTAAGTTGAGTTTTTGGTTTAGCTTGTGTAGCATTAATCTTGAGCTTTGCTAGTGAGGTTAGATGGCTTTGTGCTTTTGCTTACTAGTTGCGTAGGAGCTCCCCCGTGCTTACTAAAGTACTAGTGCATAGGTTTATGTGACCTTGCTCTATAATTAATTAGAAGAGCTCTTGCTAAGCAAAGCACCTTAGTTGCTTTTTAGAATCTTTGATAGGTGCTTGTGAACTTAGATAGAGGGGGCGTAATCTTGGCTAGACCGATAGTTTTAATTCCGCATTTGTTTCGGTTAGTCGACGCGATCAATTTTCAGAACGGACTATTCACCCATCTCTAGTCCGTCATCTCGACCCCTCAGCCGCATGCACATCCGACAGCCGCCCAACTGGACACCTCCCCCATCTCCCCTTCCTCAACCCCAATGCTTGCGCCCACGCCCGACTTCGGCGGCCATGCCCCAACTTTGGCGGCAGGTTCCTCCCCACGCGCACACATCTCTCTCTCCCGCCTTTAGCAGGGTCCAATTTATTAAGGTTCATATCACATGTTGTTCTGCTTTGCTATATTATTTTGACCTTCACAAAGATACGTACGTTTAGTTCATTCACCACTGTGCTTGCCATCTATCTTTTTATTCGGATACTACGCCCACCCAGATATATAACATACGAAACATAGTAAGTATAAAAAATGATACATCACACGTACAAAGGAGCGGTGCAATCACATGACTCCAAAGGGCAAAGGCCGTGCGTGTCCACCCGCAAAATACGCGGATACTCGCAGGCATTGCATACCACCGGTGGCGGAGCAAATCCAAAGCCAAGGACTCCAATCTCCCTCTGGGCAGTGTCATCGCCTTGCTTGCCTTGGTATATATAATAACGGTAACAGAAAAGGTGCATTCTTTTTCAAGAGTAGAAACTTACATTGCCCAAGAGTCCTATCCGATTTAATTCTAAAAAAAAGAGTCTTAACTGATTTTTTCATTTAATTTGATCAATGCACGACTCGTATTAGCCTCTGTACCATGCAAATTATCAAACCGAATTTAACCTATCACGTACTTAAAACATCTATGTATATTATATTAGTTCCCACGCACGTGCGTGTACCGCCCTGAACTCTTCGGTGGCACAGTTCTATTCGTATACAACTATCCCAATAGTAACGGTTGTACAGAAACTCCTTTTGTGTGGTTTAATTTAATATTATATTTAAAGTAAAATAAGATGTTGCCTAAATTCTACTTTTATCTTTTTTATTTGAGTTAGAATTCCTATTCTATTCGTGTCTTTTTTATTTGGGTTAGGATTTCTATTCAACTTACTTAGGATAAGATCACATGGATCTATTTTGATTAGGTTTCCTAACTTTCTAGGTTACCTTAAGAATTTGTATCCAATATGTGTCATATAAAACAGGAGAGTTACAGATAGCGAACAGAGTAATATTAAACTTAAATATATTTCTAAATTATAATTTGCTTAGTTTAAAAACACGTCATATACAATTCAGTTAGATGCTTTTACATATTTATTTCTTTTGCAATGATAAAATTTAACTTGATTAAATTATATGATATTGTTTATAAACTAAACATGAGTAGCTTCAACCTAGCTTTTGAATTAAATTATGTTTTGACTAATGTGATCTTAATAACTTTATACATGGTTTTTGCTCAATTAAAATAAATCAAGCATATGGGTCTTTTCTTTTATATAATATAAAACTCCCGGTAATAGCTTCTTTTTCACCGTGGCTCCGATTAGTATGCTTTTCGCACCTGTGTGTTCACAACAACGTGTAAAATATCTTTAAAACATTTTCACTTGCTGTTTTATATGTTTGATGTATTGTTCTAATTTAGTTCTATTGTTTGTTTCGTGTATGATTGCATATATGCTTGTGTGGTGTTCTATGATCATATCCCGTCGGTGAGCTTTGCGTTGGTGATCAAGAAGCAATCGTTTGGAGGTTAAGAACCAGCAAAAGATTTGAGTTTAAGGCAAGTATAGTATGGGACCATCCTTGATTCCTAATAACTTTTAACACTTAATTTATGTGCATGTGTCTACCTTGTCAACCTTAAGGATATTCTAACTTGTACCTTCATACATATGGGATAATTGTATTGGGTAGTATTTTGCTAGTGCTAAAATTAAATAACCATGATCTGTAACTTGACTAATAGTATATGCAATAAATGTTAAAATATACTTTTTAGCAACTTGGCTTAAGAGGGCAGGAGCATTGGGCTGTTTATATGGTGCTCTAGTTTCTTTCCCTAATGATTTATCTGTAAGTGGACTTTCCCTGGACTTACAGTACAACTATGAGTGATATATGGTTCTGGCTCTAGTTAAGTATGAGGACCTTTTCTAACATGTTAGTGGTTATCGAAAGGCGCAAGAGGGGCTCCGATTGGCTTGATCCCGCGACCTGCCAAGGGAGTGCACTTTGGTTTCTTTGTCTTTTTGTTAGTCACACCTTGGGGGAGGAATCTTATTGGATGATGGGGAATCCTTAGCGGCCCTAACTTGTTAGACGTTTAAAAGATTTCATAGTGATCCCTGCTTGCTCACTTTGAAAGTGTTTTTGGAGTAATTAACCCGGGCATATGGGTATCACAGCTCATGGTGAAAGTGTACAACCTCTGTAGAGTATAAAACTGGTATATCAGCCGTACTCACGGTCACGAGCGGCCTGGGCTCCTTACTGAATAGATGATGAACATTGATGATACTAATGATTATTGTTTCTTGCTATACATTATTCTTGTTTACATGATCATGTGGTTATTTGGGGCTTATGCTAAACTTGTTGCTACTCAATTGCTAAAAGACGATGCACTAAAAGCTATCGCAGTTAAACCCGTGTCGACCTTTTGAGCCTCATGAACCTCATGTTATATTGTTGAGTACGACATGTACTTACGTTTGTTTTTACTTTTTTATACTTTGGAAAAATTCTGGATGGGTACCAGATTGCTGATTCTGGAGAAGTTAGGCTTGTGATCAACCAGTCAGTTGTCTATGTGGATTTGGAGCTTTCGCCTGAAGAACAGGGTGTCTTTCTGTTGTCTACTATCTAAGGTTGTATTATTTGTATTAAGTATGTTATATATTAAGCGTTGTCTATTGATATTACCTCTATTTGTAGTTATATGTGTGATTTGACTTCTTGGGCTCACATATGGTGTGTATCTGATTTTGTTCTTAAAATCAGGTGCTACATTTCATCTGTCTTCTTTTGTATGTTACAACTGTTGCTTCTGAATGTTTTAAAAGTAGATTGGGTGTTGCACATGGGATGTGCGTGGGAAGTGGCCGACGATGCAGACAAATATCTAGGGCGGCATGGGACCACTACTGGTGTGCTTCCTTGCAAGCTCGACGCACTAGGCGCTCATTCGCTCTCTGTGCGGGCAGCGTCCGAACGCTAGTGCCTGGATCGGACGTCCGGGCGCTAGCAAGTCCCGTAATAAATGGCTCTTGGCATAGAGTTCAATTCGTATGGTGACTTGGTGGCAAATTACGGCGCTTAAAATATATATGGTTAGAGCATCTCCAACAAATTACTTATCTTTTATCCGTCCCTTAAAAAGACATATAGGTGATCTCCTACTATTAGTAATGACTATCAAGATCTAGCACGAGTACAAGACACTTGCTAATGCCACTGTTGAGTTCATGTGCTCAAAAGTTATCTAGTGAGTTAGGAATTCCACACACCCCTACAGCTCGCTTATGGTGGGATAACACTGATCCAGTGTTTCGTGCTCACACCAAACACATTGATATTGGTTATCATTTGTAAGAGAACAAGTTGCACAGAAAGCTTCTGGATATTTGGTTTATTCATTCAGAAGATCAGGTGGCTGATGGCTTCACAAAGGCACTTCCCGAGTGACGGCTGATCACATTTCGATGTAATATTAGTCTCAAGTTCACAGAAAGTTGTGATTAACGGAGGGCGTTAAGATATCAGTGATTGGCGTGATTGCTTGTTCCCTTGTATGAGTGATTGATTGTTGTATCTCTAGACTAGGAACGCTAGCACAAATTGTTTTAGTTCCTTTCTCTGTAATCTTGTAATGCAAGGTACGCTTGTACAAGCCACGCGCAGGGGCTGTTCCTGGCTATTTAACACGGAACCATGATCCCTAACGGGCATCACGGTAACTCCAATTTTCACACTTATTGCAGTTTATCCTATGCCATCTTCTCTGAAATCTTGCTCTATCCCACCGCACCATCTATAAACGTTCAACGGTGTGTGGGAAGCTGCTCACCACGGAGGAATGTGTTGATCAGTGTCAGCCCTTCAGCAGGCTTGTTAAGGGGCACCAGGTGACCTGCTCCCCTGACTGTCACCATGCTCATCCCATAGTACTCCACAAACCTCCCAGCAACCTGCATGCCACGTTGTGCCCCTCATTTTTTAGCATTACTGGCTATCGATATGTTCAACGCACAGGATGTTCAGATAAGCTGTTAGTTCAGAGTTCAGACCTACCTGTTTGTCAAGGTACCAGGGTTGCCACTGGGTCTTCATCGGCAGCTTGAGTGCTTCCACACAGTACCGGGAACCGATCACTGGGACCCTACCATCTGCATCACCACTTCATTGACAAATAAATGGATGCATTATAGAGTGATTGATGTGTGTTAAGAATCCACTTGAGCATGCACTTGTTGTGAGATTTCAGAGAAGGTACACATGAAAAGGAAGTTATGCCTAACATGCATAGATGTAGGACATTCTCAGTGTGCTCAAAGAACCAGACCTGTAGAGCCAAACTCTCAGTCCTGCTTTGATGAGCTTAGAGTATATGGGTAGGACCGAGAATACCGAGAAATTGTAGGAATTCAGGATGGGATCACTGCACAAGAGATAGATGAGTTCATGTTCTTTTCGTTTATTCCAGAAGAATTCAGTTACGGTACTAAATAAGTATATCCAAGTGAACAGCTTTGAGGCAATCCACCTGCAGACATGCCATTTCACTGGAAGCGATCCACTGACAATAGCATGAAACGCCTTCTGCACTTCCTTCTTGTTGAAGTAGTCCTTAGCATAGGATGAGTAGCACGGATCGTAGCCAGAGAACATCCGTATCCTTCTCCTGAACTTCTCCTGGCATTTCAAAGATAAGCATCATTAACTTTAGGAAAGATCTTTGACCTGCTGGAACTTCCTGCATTCATATGCAAGGATACTATACCTGATCATTCATGAAGAATGCATGATTTTCAGAAGAAGCTGAACTCTGGTTTAGAAGGCACTTCGGTGCATAGATGTTGTATATGTCGATCTCGTCGTACTGACTATAGACGATATCCATGACAGCATTGCAGTCATCAGACAAATTAAAGTTTTTGAAGTCGCAATACTTTTTGATGCGGTCGTATATTTCATCAGACACAACTGAGTGGCTCCAGGCATACTCAGCTAGCCCTTTTGAATCATAGTAATAATTAGTAATAGGATTCCCAACCTACAATAAGTCCATTCTGAATGTGTTATGTTCCAGCAGGAATTGATTTCTCATGTGCATAGCTTGAACATAACTCTTGTCTCCATTCTTTTTTTTTGGTTCATATAACCAATGTATCCACATAGAAAGTTTAGAAACCTTATACACTATCCCAAAAAAGGTGGAAAATGTTTTCTTCTGGTTTTCTGAATGTTCAATTCACGTGATATTACATTTGTTCTAGAGATTGTGAAGACTTCTAGTCAGACTTGCATTTGTTCAAAAAACATATTATGCAATATAACATTCAGAAAACCAGCAGTCTATTCAGGTGCTGTAACTTTTTACGCGTGAAACAATTTATTTAAAAAGGAAAATTCTTTCAGCATAAATCTAATTCTAATCCTCACAATGAACCCCTTGAGGTTGATATACGCTTTGCCCTTCTTGTCCTTGTTCCTATCATAAACAAGTTCAGCCAGCTGTGGCACATAATGACCTGCAGCATAGGAAGTTCAGATTTCTTCAGTGACGTACAGGAGACATGGTTTCGAAGGCATTTCTCCATAGATGTTGCTATCAACTAAGACCGATGTAACTCGTGAACCTACCACACTAGTTATTTGATCATTCTTTTAGGAGACATATGTTTGGAGATCCAATGAACCACTAAAAGTATTTAACTATATGCACATACGCAGAAATGAATTTTAGTACTTGGTTTGAACCAAGTTAGGTATTCAGTATGGGTACTATTTGCATTCTCAAATTAAGACCCAAACAAAAAAAATCATTTTAACTCAGGCTTTCTTTTTTGCTCTGGATAATTGGATGACAGTCAACACATTGTGTGTCATGAAAGTGAAGGCTGAAAATGATGCCTACATCCTTTCAAAGTGTTGCTTTCTGATCTAACAATTTCTCCAGTTTGTATGATCTATTATTCACTTAGGTCTTAGGAGACCATGAACAATGGGTGGTTGTAATGGCCAACCCAGTAGAAAGGCAAGCTGTCAACCTCAACCCTTTCTAGAAAGCAACTGATTTTTATGAGTGGAAATTCCAGTTCCAGATAAGATGGTGGCACTATTTTGTCAAGCACACCTGTTATATTGATAAAACAAAGCAAAAACAGGAATACTTCGCATATTGAGAAATCTAAGCAAGAATAGAAGGTTGGTGAAAGTCTGAATTGCTGCCTTCCATTAGGACTGCATAGTGGTAGTGGAATATTGAAAAGGAGTCATATAAAGCTACACTCGCATGCTTCACACCAGATTTTGTGTGTTGTAGATTCCTTCTAGCACATTGTCTACGTTTCTCAACAGAAGTCCAGAATACTAAACCATGCCCCCCAAAAAAAATATAAACCAAGGTTGAAAATCTTTCTTGATTTCTAGCCAAAATTACCTGCATAGCTCTCTCCTGAGATGTAGAACTCTCTGTTCTTGTACTCCGGAAACCGCTCTAGCCAATTCACTAGGAAGCTATATGCATCTTCCGCTGGAAAGCGAAAAGGATTAATTACACAGAATCCCATTTGTTAATCAGTAAACCACATAATGACCGTACTGGAGCTGAACAGCAAAGCAAAGTTTAATCTTTCGAAGAATTGGAGCCTTTAGTGGGGCGCATTCTTTTATGATTAATTTAACATTGTTTCATGATGAATTTACCTACGAAGTCATCATTGAGTTTGTCAAGGTCAGAGGATGTGTTGGTGTAGGAGAAGCCAACTCCAACAGGAGACTCCAAGAACAGCAGGTTAGCCTCTGGCAAGCACAGAAAAGACTTTCAAACACATGCAACTAACTAGCCTTGAGAATGAAAAAGAATAAAAATAATTCAGGAAGCAGCACCTTTGTTCCAGGCATATTCGTTGAACGCCAGCGCTGTACCTCGTCCGACAACTCTGAGAGGCCCTAGCTCAGATGCAGCTCCATAGCCAATTGAGGAGCAACCAGGTCCTAAAATCGGTAATCACAAGTTAAACCTTCTAGAGATTGAAACAAATGCGCAAAAAAGTAGCAAGAACTGAAGTTGTAAATGAGACAAAAAGGTAATTCAGAAAAAAAAATATCATCAATGCATAGAAATGATCACAAATACCAAGAACATGAATTGGCACAGAGAAGAACAAACTACAAAAGCAAGAACAGATGTACTGGTAACCGATTTGGCCGGCCATCACTGCTTAACAGCTAAAGAAGCAGAACAAATGGTAGGAGCAGTACACTAGAATCGAGTAAAGGTCACTAATTAATTTCCAATGGAAACTAATCCTTTGAAATTTTGTAACTGCTAAAGGTAGAACAGAAGCGACCTCCATTGAGCCAGAGGAGGAGCGGCTTCTCCTCCGGCGTCGTCTGCGCCTCGAAGAACCAGTAGAAGAGCGCCCTCCCGTTGCGCTCGTTCACCGTGACGTAGCCGGAGAACTGGGACACGCTCGGGCTCTCCGGCTGCCCAGGGAGGCGCGCCACCCTGTCGGCGTCCCGCTGGTCGCTGGCCAGTGACTGCGAGGATGAAGAGAAGGTGGGCAAGGCGAGAGCGGAGACGAGGCAGAGGAAGAGACGTGCTGCTTCCATTTCCAACGCCACGGGTACGGGTCGGTGGGAGATGGTTCGGGCGCCTGACACTGCGAATGATTGGCAACTCGCCAACTCGAGTGGGGGGTGGGGGGGCGTTCAGTCTCTTGGGTTCGCATAAGAGCAGCTCCAGTGAAGCGGAACCGAGGCAAACAGAAAACGAACCGGGGACTAAGGATTAAAATGGAACGGAAATATCTCGAACCGAATCGTATCGTTTTCTGTATTTTATCTTATCGAATTTGCATTTTTGTGTCTGATTTTATCATTTTCGCTTTCGTTTTCGTATTTCAAATATAAAAGTAGAAAACGGTTTAGACATTTTCCGACCATTTCCGACCGTTTTTTAATTTTATACTTTTAATTTGGAATATCTCGAATTCAAAATTCGATCATTACATAGGGAGCTCACCCCCGTCGCGCCTCTCTGAGTTGCCAAGGTAGTCAACTCGTATGGTGTTGCATGTCTGCATGGCTGCATCTGTCTTCACGCGGCGCTGTTGTTATATTACATGCGACTGGCCCGACAAAAAAAAAAGAGCTAGATGGCCAGACGTTGTTGTTATCCATTCTAGTCTAGTACCGATGGCATCTCAATTTTTCCTCTTCTTTATTTTTGTTTTTTTTCTTGTCAAAGAAACCAAATTGATATGTCTACTCTCTTGCACTCGAAATTTGCCATGATGACACTTGTCAATTGTTATGCATTGTGGATCGGTATTCCGTATTGAATTTTCGTATACCGACCGTATTCAACATAATTTCGTATACCCATGATTTTTGTGACAAACACAAATATATATATATATATATATATATATATATATATATATATATATATATATATATATATATATATATATATATATATATATATATATATATATATACACACACATGTATATAATGATACAGCATGTTAGTTTGTTGAATGTTGCAGCAGTAGAACAACTAGTAGCAGCAGCCCACGGACTCACAGAGACAGAAACCCATCAACCGTATCCCCGTCCCTGTCTCCTACTCGGCTACTCCCGTCCGTCGCTCGCATTGACCGGAAAGGGCGGCAGCTGCACCGGCGGGCAGTGGGACCGCAGCAGGTCGGCTCTCTACCTCGGCCCTTCAGCCCTCGCCCCTTCGGCAGTCGGGCCTCGACAACCAATGCGGTAGCGCCTTGCGCGCGGCACTCCTCTGGCGATGGCGGCAGTCAGTGGTCTTTGCAGGCGCCCCCTCGGCTCCGGTGTCAGGGTGTCCGGCCCTCCCCCTCGGCACCTCTGTCATGTCCGGCTTGCAACAGCAAGGCGAACACAAAAGACCCTAGATCCATTCTTGATTCTTCAGAGTAAGAATTGAAAGCAAGGCGAACACAAAAGACCCTAGATCCATTCTTGATTCTTCAGAGTAAGAATTGAAGGTTCCGTGACCCTAGATCCATTCTTGATTCTTCAGAGTAAGAATTAAAGGTTTTGTGTTCTACTTTTTTCTTTTGCATTGTGTTCTTTTTTTTTTTGAAAGAAATGTTGCATTGTGTTCTTGTAACGTAGATAAAGAACTTAAACTTTGATTATTACCAGCGGCGACACCAGGTTCACTTTGCCTGGTGCGTTGTTACTAGAGTAAAACAATATTTTACCTAGCATATATATTTTTTAAAAAAGATATATATACTACTTGAGCTGTGCACCAGGATTAATTTTGTACTGGTTTTGCCCCATATTAGCACTGCATATATGCATTGGAAATTTTTTATATGTGAAATACCCAGCCATTAAATCTTGGCTCCGCCACTAGCGACCGGCCCAACAGGCCCATCTACACACTCTCCTTCATCTACTCCATCTACGCTGTGACAACTGACAGAAATCACTAACTCCTCGCTTCGCTCGTTGCGGCTCACCACGTCGTTCGCCCACCCCAAGTCGCCTTGCGGCGGTGCCCCCATCCCGTGTCAAACCGCAGTGCTCCATCTCCGCCGCACCCACTCCACCTCGTCGCGCCATGCTAGGTCCCCGCCCCTGCGCGTCGTGCCCCGTCCCTCGCCGCATCGAAGTGTTGCCGATGCCGCCGTTCCCTACCAGGAGGTTGTGGCCGCTGTCGATGCCGGCGCCGCCGCGACGCTTGAGCTCAGCTCGTGACATCATGAGATCCAAAGTGACCAGACCCGAAGCGGGCTTCGGCTGCACCTCGCGCTCCCTTCCTTCCTCAGATGTTGGAAGTGCGTGTTGCAAGCGTATGTTTTAAGTGTTTCAGGTGTGTTCATATGCATGTTGCAAGTGTTTCATGTGGATGTTGCAAAAGTAAATCGGGATGTTGCATATATTGCAATGGCTATACACATGTGTTGCAAGCATCTGTTCTAAATGTTTCAAACGGATGTTGCACATGTTCTATCTGGGTATTGCATATGTTTCACACTTATGTTGCAAGTGTTTCATGCGAATGTTGCATATGTTTTCACACATATGTTGCAAGTGTTTCATCTAGATGTTGCATATGTTTTGCAATGGCTACACACATGTTTTCCTCATGTTTCAGACATATGTTGCAAGTGTTTCAACTGTTTCGGACATATGTTACAAATGTTTCCTCTAGATGTTGAAAAAGTAGATCTGATGTTGCACATGTTGCAGTGGGCCCCATTTGTAGTAACCGCCTGCATGCGAGTGGGTGTGGAGGGGGCGCGAGCGGCAAGTGCGGGAAACCATATGGGCGCAGATCAAGACAAAAGCGGACGTGGGACATGGAGCGGCGTGGGACACGGAGCAGATATGGGACATGAAGCGGCGCGGGACCCCACATGAAGCAGGCGTGCGGCGCGGGCGTCCGGCCGCTATCTCCGTCCAGATGTCCATGCGCTAGTCTTTCCCTTTTAATTTCACTCGGACGGAGGAATCGATGCACACAGTATAGATAGCAATACATATGTTTTCCGACCTCCACTCGAAGAGGGTCGAATAGTTATTTGATTTTTGAATATCTGCATTTTTTTCTTTTGGATGTGAAGAACAAATACCGATATTTGTTGTGAATACAAAATACAAATACAATTTAATCATTATTCGTCTTATATCCAATATCGGACAATTTAGTTGGATATATCTGACTAATATTAAAAAAGATATCCAAATAACATTTAAGTTTAAATATTATACATTATACAAGGATTAACATCAAAATGTTATAATTATATATATGAGTAGCCGCACAACCTGGATTAAATATTAGACATTTTCCGACCATTTCCGACCGTTTTTTACTTTTCTACTTTTAATTTGGAATATCTCGAATTCAAAATTCGATCATTACTGTCCAGGCAACTAAGCAAAGACAAGTGTGGAGCATTGATGCCTATTGCCCGCATTACATAGGCAGCTCACCCTCGTCGCGGCTCTCTGAGTTGCCAACGTAGAACTAATCACCTCGCATGGTGTTGCATGCCTGCATGGCTGCATCTGTCTTCACGCAGCGCTGTTGTTACATTACATGTGACTGGCCCGACAAAAAAAGAGAGCTAGATGGCCAGACGTTGTTGCTATCCATTCTAGTCTGGTACCGATTGCATCTCAATTTTTCCTCTTCTTTCTTTTTATTTTTTTTTCTCTTATCAAAGAAACCAAATTTATAAGTCTACTCTCTTACACTCGAAATTTGACATGATGGCACTTGTCAATTGTTATGCATTGTGGATCGGTATTCTGTATTGAATTTTCGTATACCAACCGTGTTCAACATAATTTCGCTCGAATTGATTCGTTTTCGAAATTTTCAATATTCCATAAGTTCGCGTTCGTTTTCGTGTCCGGCTTTACCGTTTTCGCTTTCGTTTACCTATTCAAATGTAAAAATATAAAATGGTTGAGGAGGTTTCCCAACTGTTTTCATCCTTACCGGGGACATGGAAGCGTTCGGACGTTCGGTGTCAAAAGGGAAATCGTAGTTTCCTTCTAGCACATTGTCTACGTTTCTCAACAGAAGTCCAGAATACTAAACCATGCCCCCCAAAAAAAAATATAAACCAAGGTTGAAAATCTTTCATGATTTCTAGCCAAAATTACCTGCATAGCTCTCTCCTGAGATGTAGAACTCTCTGTTCTTGTACTCCGGAAACCGCTCTAGCCAATTCACTAGGAAGCTATACGCATCTTCCGCTGGAAAGCAAAAGGATTAATTACACAGAATCCCATTTGTTAATCAGTAAACCACATAATGACCGTACTGGAGCTGAACAGCAAAGCAAAGTTTAATCTGTCGAAGAATTGGAGCCTTTAGTGGGGCGCATTCTATTATGATTAATTTAACGTTGTTTCATGATGAATTTACCTACGAAGTCATCATTGAGTTTGTCAAGGTCAGAGGATGTGTTGGTGTAGGAGAAGCCAACTCCAACAGGAGACTCCAAGAACAGCAGGTTAGCCTCTGGCAAGCACAGAAAAGACTTTCAAACACATGCAACTAACTAGCCTTGAGAATGAAAAAGAATAAAAAAAAATCAGGAAGCAGCACCTTTGTTCCAGGCATATTCGTTGAACGCAGCGCTGTACCTCGTCCGACAACTCTGAGAGGCAGGGTTTTTTTTACCGACCGGTCACCCCAAACCGCCGGCCTCCGGTTCCGGTTTACCGGTCCGGTTTACCGGTAACCGATCGGTAACCGGTCGAATTTGAATTTGAATTCAAACGCGCCTTCGGTTCGGTTTGTCACCGGTTTACCGGGCGGTTTGGAGCGGTAACCGCTCGGTTTGAGCGGTTTACCGCTCGGTTTTAGTTTGGAATTTTCTTTTTTCTTTTTTTTCAAACTTCTATACGTATAAATAAATACTAAATGAACTCGAATTTGAAAAATTTTTACACCATTGGCTTCTATAAATCATGAACTATTTTTAGGAATTTTTTCAGCATTTTTTGTTTTTTTTAAATTTTAAATTTGAATTTGGGGGCCTTAACGGGGCAGGACCAGGATTTTTTTTCTTTTTTTTCAAACTTCTATACGTATAAATAAATACTAAACGAACTCGAATTTGAAACATTTTTACACCATTGGCTTCTATAAATCATGAACTATTTTTAGGAATTTTTTCAGCATTTTTTTTCAAATTTTAAATTTGAATTTGGGGAATACCTAACCGGACCGGACCGGAACCGGTCCGGCCTGGTTAGGTCGGTAACCGCGGTAAACCGTGGTTTACCGAGCGGTTTTTTTAACCCTGCTGAGAGGCCCTAGCTCAGATGCAGCTCCATAGCCAATTGAGGAGCAACCAGGTCCTAAAATCGGTAATCACAAGTTAAACCTTCTAGAGATTGAAACAAATGCGCTCAAGTCAAGCGTTCACTATCCAGTGAACGACGGCGATTCGAATCGATTATTAACCAGCTGGTAATTTATTCCTCACACAAATCTCACTCACCCGCTAAAGTGAGGTATTGATCACCGAGTCAACCATTCAGGTAAAGTCTCGAGCTTGCCAGAAACCACATGTACCCGGGGGTCGCCCGACTGCTCTTTAGCCTCGCCCGACTGCTCTTTGGCCTTATCATCGCGACCCCGTATCCTGCCACTACTGCTCCGGTACAGTGCGTTGCGGGCAATCCACTCGGCCCGAATAATCTCCCAGCTTCGCGGTCGAAAGGTACGTTATTCGGCCAGCTAAGTGTAAGGCATGCGTTCAATATGACTCGAGGCCCAACAACGGTCGGTCCTTAATTGACACAGACGAAAAACACTACAGTCTGAAACCCTGCAAGTCTCCGTCCGGTCTCAATTTCACATTAACACTTAGTTATTCTACGATGACATACTTTTTCAAGCAGATCCAGGTAACCACCTATAGCTCGCAGGTGACAGGGAATCACCCGACTTCTACCGGTCTAAGCAAGCTAAGCATTTTTTGACTGCGAACACCAAGGTAACAAGGATATGGTAGAACAGGGTAAACAAGGTATAATGCAACAACGGTTGCAAACAATTTCTAAACATAATGCATCAGTTAAAGTAAAGCATTAATAAAATATTTGCAAACCGGGAGAGAAAAATGCTCCGGGGCTTGCCTCTCTCGAAAGAGCTTGGACGGTGGTCTGGACACTCTGGAAGATCCTCACCGACCTTCTCGTTGGCTTTGGGCACCACCTGCTCTTGCACCTCGAGCTGCTCTTCTACCTCCTCGGGGACTGCTACAGGAGTTACTTCTTGTGATCCTGTATGATGCAAACGTATAAGTGCTCATGCCTTGGTGCATTGCAGAAATGACATGTAATGATCATGATGAATGAAATGTGGATGAATAGGTTTCACTTTACTACATAAAGTAGGAAT
This sequence comes from Saccharum hybrid cultivar R570, assembly GCA_038087645.1. Classification (NCBI taxonomy): domain Eukaryota; kingdom Viridiplantae; phylum Streptophyta; class Magnoliopsida; order Poales; family Poaceae; genus Saccharum; species Saccharum hybrid cultivar. The sequence continues at coordinate 3,547,679 of JAQSUU010000426.1, forward strand.
ACAACGCTTCTACAAGGTAGTCAACATCATTCAAGAACATGTACTCGTATACTACTACCAATATTCTCTATCATGTCAAGTCACCATAGAAATCTAAGATGCTTCAAAGATACACCAAAGCAAATCCTATTAACTAGTCATGCATTAACAATTTTAATTAAACCCTAATGGCAACTAGGTTTGAACAATAACACCTCTTTTGGTAGCACAGAAAAATCTAAGAAAATTACAGTAGCTTACTATCATCTAATCTAGTATGCCACAAAAATTTCATTGTATTTGGATTACTAGAACTGCCTACACAAAAATAACAAGCTAGGGCCTAAAAATGAGCATAAAAATACTTTATACTATGAAAAGTATCAAACAACAGATTTAGTATTTTTTTACATTCTACACAATAGACAATCACTATAGAAAAATTATTACATACATGTTTTATTTATATTTTTCTTTCTAGCAAAAATAACAATTATTAACAATATTAAACACTTGTACTACACATAAGAATTTTTCTACAGAACATGCATGACATATATGTTTCCTAGAAAGTACATCACAAAAGAAAATTATTGCAAGTGGAACCATATTTTTTTGAGTTTTCTATGATTTATTACATATTTAATTAGAAAACAACAATTTCAGTGATTAAATAAAAACCCTACAGAAAAGTATTTCAAACTTGACATGCAATATTTTTAAACTATATATCTACTCATGAGAAACACTACAAAATTTGTTTCACAATTTTTGGTGCTAAAATGAGCAAGTTATGGATTTTAGAAACCCTTTTAACAATTTCTGAAAATTATTTTCGAAAATCCTTTTAACATAAGCAGCTGGAAACGTTAGATGCACCCGGTGCAGTGCACACGCGAGCGCATACTGAGACTGACAGGTGGACCCACAACCCCACGGGTCAGTCACCCAGAGGCGGGGGAGGTGCTGACCGCGCGGTTCTCGCCGCCGGTGAGCTCGCCGGTGGTGAGGTCACCAGCAGCGGCTTTCCCGCGGAGAGGCGAACTCCCTGCGCTAACTTAGGGCACCGGAGGAGCTCTCGGGTGACCTCGACGGTGCGCATGGCAGGACAGTGGTGCGGCTCACCGATGACACGCCAGTCCCGGCCATGGCGAGGTTTGGTTCGGAGCGTGCAAGGTCCGCGGAGCCAAGACGAATGCGAAAACACGAGGAATTGGATGGAAAGGAGGGAATAGGACTCCCTCCACGGAAGCACGAGCTCGGCGGCCATGGCACCGTCGTGCAACGGAAAAGCCTACCCCGGCCTTACCGTGGGGAAAGTGAGGGCAAAAGCGTGCGCACGGGACGGAGGAGGTCCAGGCGGAGCTGGAGGCAAACGCAATCGGAGAATGGTGTCGCGGTGGTGGAGCTAGACGCCGACGGACCGAGCGGCGGTGTGCGGTGGCGAGAGCTCCCGCTCGGCTTGTTGCTGCGGTAGAGAGCGAGTGCGCGAGCGTGGAGGGAAGCAGGGGACAGAGGAGATGTAGGCGGAGGTAGTGCGCGAGCGGCGGGGGCCACAGCGGCCACACACGGGACGTCGCCGGCATGCGGCCGCCACGCGGCGGGCGCGCTCTGCCGCGGTCACCAGCGCTGCGCGCGAGCGAGCAGGAGAAGGAGGCTGTGCGGCGTGGGCCGGGCCGCAGTCACGCGGGGGCGAGCAAGCGGCTGCGGGCGCACGCGAGAGGAGATGGGCCGCTTTGGCCAGCGGGCCGAAAGGGAGGCGGCAGCCCGAAAGGTGAGGAAATCATTTTTCTTTTCTAAATAAAATTCTAGTTTTTATAATTTGATTCAAATTCAAATTTTGAAGATGAAAATGGTATTTTCACAAGTTGCCCCCAAAACAAAAGTTGTTAAAAATTTAATTCTCTACAACTTTCATTTAGGGCACTTTTCAAAATTCTAAACAGATTTTGAATTAGTGATTTAAAGTCCAAATTTTAAATAAAAACTTATTTTTCTGGAATATTTTTAAAAGCAAAATTTAGGGAGATTTTGAATACAAAAATTGCTCCAAAAATCATGTTAATTAGTTCTAAGTCATTTAGAGTTATAGCCCAACAAATTTTACCACTCTTAGCTAGCAATTGCAATAATTTAGGGTTCAAACATATGTTTTTCACAATTTAATTAATTCTAACTTATATTGCCACATGATGATGAACATGCATGAAATGCTAATGATCATGCTTTGGGATGTGAATATATGCTTAACACCCTGGGGTGTTACAGCCCTCCCCCTTATAAAAATATCGTCCCGATATTTGGGTTACGAACCATTTGTTATAAAAATACTCATAAGCTTTTTGTAGATATTCATCCATTTCCTAAGTTGCATCCTCTTCGTCATGATGACTCCACTGTATCTTATATGTTTTCACCACACTGTTTCGAGTAACCCTCTCTTTAGAGTCCAATACTCGAACTGGTTTCTCATGATATACCAAATCTGACTTGAGCTTGATGCCTCAGGGTTCGATTCTTTCCTCTGGAACACGCAAACACTTCTTGAGATGCGATACATGAAAAACTAGGAATATATCACTCATTGTCTCATGTAACTATAACTTATAAGCTACTGGACCTTTTCTTTCCAATATCTTGTATGGTCCCACAAATCTGGCTGTAAGCTTTCTGCGTACTCCAAACCGTTTGTTCTTCATTGGCGTGACTTTCAGATAAACATAGTCACCAACTTCGAATACAAGCGGTCTCCTTCTTCTATCCACATAGCTTTTCTGACGTGATTGCGTGGCTTTCATATTTTGCTGAATGATATGAACTTTCTTCTCGGCTTCTTTTACGAAGTCAATACCATAATATCTTCTTTCTCCTGGCTTGATCCAGTTTAGTGGTGTTCTACACTTTCTGCCATACAAAGCTTTGAATGGTGCCATTTTGATATTTTCTTGATAACTATTATTGTAAGCAAATTCTGCTAATGGTAACCATGACTCCCATGAACCTCTGGAAGATAACACACAGGCTCTCAACTTATCCTCCAAAATAGCATTAACTCTTTCGGTTTGACCATCTATCTAAGGATGATAGGCAGTACTACGAATTAAACTAGTTCCCAATCCTTTGTGTAAGTGCTCCTAAAAGTAAGCAGTGAATTGTGACCCTCTGTCAAATACTATAGTCTTTGGTATGCCATGCAATCTCACAATCTCAGCAATATACTTCTCTACATATTGAGGTGGTCTATAATCTGTCTTGACAGGTAAAAAGTGAGCTATCTTCGCAAGACGATCCACAGTTACCCAAATCGAATCATGTCCTTTCTGAGTAGTGGGCAAACCTATGATGAAATCCATACTTATATCATCCCACTTCCAACTAGGTACGGACAGAGGTTGCAACAATCTGGCAGGTCTCATATGAATAGCTTTTACCCTATAACATGTGTCACATTTGGCCACATATGCTGCAATCTCTTTCTTCATTTTTGTCCACCAATAACGAGGTCTTAGTTCTTGATACATCTTGCTACTTCCGGGATGGATAGATAACTTCGAAAGGTGAGCCTCATCCATAAGTTTATTCCTAAGCTCTCGATCCTTGGGAACAACAAGACGGTCATCAAACCATAACACGTCATGTTCATCCACTCTAAAGTGCTTGGATGATTCTTCTTTAATCTTTTCTTTGATGTGGAATGTCGCTTTGTTGGTTTTCTGGCCTTCTATTATCTTACTCTCCAAAGAACAACTAATCTGAATACTATGTAACACGGCAGGATGCATCAGATCAAAACCATCTTTGAGCAAAGGTTGCGTATTCAGGCAATGTAACTTTCTACTCAAAGCATCTTCCACTACATTGGCCTTTCCAGGATGATATTGCGCATTCAAGTTGTAATCTTTGATCAATTCTAACCATCTTCGTTGTCTCATGTTCAATTTGGGTTGGGTGAAGATGTACTTGAGACTCTTGTGATCGGTGAAAATATTGCACACATTACCAAGTAAGTAATGTCTCCAAATTTTTAATGCATGCACTACGGCAGCAAGTTTAAGATCATGTGTCGGATAGTTGATCTCATGCTTTCTCAACTGAAGAGAGGCATAAGCAATGACGCTTCCTTCTTGCATAAGAACACAACCTAATTCTATTTTTAATGCATCGCAAAACACATCAAAAGGTTTCTCAATGTCCGATTGCGCTAGAACTGGAGCAGTGGTCAACAGTTTCCGCAAGGTATGGAAAGCTATCTTACACTCCTCTATCCACACAAACTTGTGATCTTTCTGTAGCAGACTTGTCATTGGCTTGGCAATCTTCAAGAAATCTGGTATAACACGATGATAGTAACCAGCTAATCCTAAGGAACTTATAACTTCTGAAACTGTGATTGGTGTCTTCCAATCCATAACCCCTTGCACTTTGCTCGGATCTACCGAAACTCCATTCTCTAACAGAATGTGACCAAGGAAAGGAACTTTCTTCAACCAAAATTCACACTTGCTGAACTTAGCATACAACTTATGAGCTCTAAGTCTGGTTAAGACAATTCTCAGATGCTCTTCATGATCTTTCTTATTCTCAGAGTATACTAGAATATCATCAATAAACACAACCACAAACTTGTCCAACTCTGGCATGAAAACCGTATTCATCATATACATAAAGTATGCAGGAGCATTTGTTAAGCCAAAGGACATAATAAGATACTTGTACAACCCGTATCTAGTGGAAAAGACAGTTTTCGGTATATCTTGTGACCTAATCTTTATCTGATAGTAACCCAATCTTAAATCTATCTTGGAGAACACTCTGGCTTTGGCTAACTGATCGAACAAAACATCAATATGAGGCAAGGGATACTTATTCTTGATAGTTACAGCATTAAGAGGCCTATAATCCACACACATTCTCAAAGTACCCTCTTTCTTTTTCTTCACAAACAAGGCAGAACATCCCCATTCAGACTTACTTGACCGGATAAACTCCTTTTTCAACAATTCCTCTAGTTGCTTTTTTAGCTCAGCTAACTCATCCGGAGGCATCCTATAAGGTCTCCTTGAAATTGGAGTTGTCCTAGGGATCAACTCAATTCCAAACTCATCTATATCTGGCGGAAAACCAGGTAACTCATCTGGGAACACATCCGGAAACTCACACACTACCAGAATCTGATGAATAGGAATAACTTCCATAGCACATGTCACACTTACAAGGTCTGTTCTTTTGAGTAATGGTACCTAAAAAGTACCCTCTTTCTGGGGATCCTTAAGGGTAAGCACCCGACTTCCTGTATATATAACTGCTCCCCATTCCTTCATCCAATTTATCCCTATGATGACATCTAGAACTAGTCCATGCATAACTATCAAGTTTACTTGAAACTTTTGACTATCTAATTCAAAGGTTGCCCCTCTAACCATCTGATTGGTTAAAACATCAGCCCCTGCTGAACTTATATGGTAACCATAACTTAAATCTGTGTATAGTTATTCATGTTTCCGTGCAAATGCTTGACTCATGAAAGAATGCGATGATCCAGAATCAAATAGAATAACTGCAGGGTTTTGGTTAACAGGAAACTTACCAGCAATTACGGGCTCTCCCTCAGAAATCTCATCCACGGTGGTGTGGTGTACCCGAGCATTATAGGTCTGTTGCTTCTTTTCTGGGTGGATAAGGACAAAATTTTGAAAAGTGGATGGGCTGATCACAATTATAGCAGGGTCCCTTCACTGTACCAGTAGATCCTATAGCTCCCTTCAAGTTGCCTTGTCCCGCAGCTGTGGCTGTCCTTGCTGGCGGCACGACCATCTTATACGGCTTCTGTGGTCCCTTGTAGTTCTGGGTTTTATGCTGTGGTAGCCTAAACCTTGCACCTGGTGCAGACGGACGATAGGCAGAACGATTAGCAGTGAAAACTCTTGGTTGTGATGGTCCTGACTCAAAGGTTCTCTTACGAGTCTTGGATGCAGTGTACGCATTGTTGTTCTTCTCTTGTTTCAGACAATCACTGATGAAGTCATTGAATCTGGCGCGGGTATTGGTACCCACATGCTTCATCATCTTTGGACTTAACCCTCTCTTGAAACTAGCAATTCTCTTAGCATCGGTGTCAACCATGTTGGGAGCATAACGACACAAGTTGTTGAAGGCATGTAAATACTGCGTCATGGTTTTGGTGCCCTGATTTAAAGCCAAGAACTCTCACAACTTTATCTCAACCAGCCCTGGTGGAATATAAACTCCACGGAAGGCTTTAGTGAACTCTCTCTATGAGATCTGAGCATTTGGAGGGAAGGTGGTGTGATGATGCTTCCACCACATCCCTGTTGGTCCTTGTAACTGATGTGCAGCATACTCTGTCTTCAGTACTTCCGTCAGTCTTAACACATGGAACTTGTCTTCCATGGTGTTGATCCATTCTTTAGCGTCAAGTGACTCGGTTGCTTCCTTAAAAATTGGCGGCCTGGTGTCCATGAAATCCTTGAAGTTGATGTACTGATTCACCCCATTGCCACCACCCTGGTTGTTACCACATTGAACATTGTTGGCAATTATACGCAGAAAATCTTCCATGTTTTTCTGTGATTGCTCGGCATTGCGCTGACTTCCAAGAAACTGTGCAAAGAATACTTCTACAGTGAGCGGTGGAGCAGGCGGCAAATGTGGTTCTGGGTGTGGCTCATTATGGTTGACGTTGTTTTCACCACTCCCACCTGCCCCGGCACCATTACCACCAGTTTCAGTAGCCTCATATGTGGCGCGGCGAGTGTTTGCTATCTGCATATTTCAGCAACAAGTAATGATTAAGTGAAGCTGTAGTAATTGTGAGTGAATGAAAAATTATGTTGTACTGAATTCATTGGAGAGAACAAGTCATACAATAAAACAGAGGCACAATAATCACATTCCAATTAAAACAACATCACTAATTAAATTACTTCAAATGCAAACATCGCATCTATATAACCAAATTACCAGCATACATACACTGGACTTTTATACGCTCAGGTATCACATGACCAACCAAGTTCCAACATTCTACCAAGTCTCAAGGTTCGAACGAGATACATCCAGGTACAAGAAACCAAAAGAAAGATCATCGCGACAGGGCCTAGTAGCTAACGCAAGGCAACTAGCCTACTCCTCGGGGCCAGCGTCGGGGTCGAAGACGTCGCCATCGCTACCATCAGTAGCAACGTCGTCGGCGGCAGCAGGTGCAACTGCAGGCTCGTCCTCGTCGTCGTCGACGTCTATACCGACGGTGTCTAGAGGAGCATACGGGCCAATCCCATTGTAGAGCGCGTGAAACTCCTCATGCAAGTTGATGTTATACTCCTCTAGCTCCTCAACCCTCTGCCTCAGAAGGTTCCTCTCGTTCCAGGCTTCATTCCTCTCCTGAACCAACTGTCCAATCATGCGATCTGCATTATTGTTGGCCTGAGTCAACGTATGCACCCGCTGTAGAGCACTATCACCTCTCTCTAGAGCCTGGTCTCGCTGCAAGCTCATGTCAGCCAATTGCTCCTACAAACTAGCTATAGCACGTGTCTGCTTTTTCTCTGTTTTCTTGCTTTGAGCCGATCATCACCACGCAAACCAGTCAACGTCTAATAGGTGCACTCAAGACCCTGGTATGCTCTGATAGCTGCATACATCGCACTCATAGCGTGGTTATCGCTAGCCTGTCCTTCGTTTGGGCCTCTGACTAAAGCACTTCCTTACGGCTATACCCAAATGGCATCGCGAGGATCATCTCTAGGAAAAGTGTCAGCCAAGGTTACTGCCAGCTCGTTGGGAAATCTGCTCATTATGTCTCGGATGACATGAAAAGTTGCTCCCTCTGCACCCTCAACCGGAGTGCGTCCCTCAAAATCCAAGTACCAACCATCCCACTCTGGAGCATCACCAAGAGCAGGGACTATGATCTCCACTACTGCAAGTCCATCCTTAGCTAACTAGCTCTCACTCCAAGAGTATACCGGCTCCTGACCATCTGGGTACCCCACATCATGGAGCACTCTCCAAAGCAAAGTTGGTATGCCAAACTCGCTCAGAAAGGTGTCCGTGCTGCGGCGCTCCCGCGGGGCCAACTGGTGTCGGGGTGCTCTTCCGTCTGTGGACTTACGGGCAGTTTGCTTCATGCGGGCCATCTATACTAAAAGTTTTGATTACCCGGTGAGAACATATTTTAAGTGAATATGATTTTTATCAAAAGGGGATAATCAATTTATAAGGGGAGGAATGCATGACATGAATGAAATATACAAGCAATATGATGTATTTACATTTCTTACGTTCTCACAAACTTATGAAATAAATAATATCTAGCAATGAATTCGGTGGCATACAGGCGATCTCTCATATATGTAACTAATACGTTCTACACGAGAGACGCTATTATGTACCTACAGAAGATTTATTTCAGCCTAATTCCCCATGAATACATAGAAGCAGTAAATCTATCTACACGCTCTACATGAATTCCCAGATACACGTACAACGGTAGTAACTACCCAAAACATCGTCCTATTGACGGTATCGCCTCAACGGACGGAACAACCACACATGCAACACTTTTGTAAAACCATGCGTAAAACATGTAATTACTCTAGCATCATATAAGCACTCTTCCTAGATCGGTGGTGTATCTGATCATGCTCTCACATCTCACACTTACCGAGGCGTAGAGGCAATTGATCCATACATTACCACTCAATTAAGTGGCACTCATACAATAGCACGCCGTATGAGCAACGAAAGAGAAATATGGTGCAAGAACCCCAAGTCAGTACTTAAATAAGCCATCTAGAATTCTTACTAGGCATAAAGGATATGACCAATGGCATACTTTTAGTTTGGAAATCATGTTTTTCAAACAAAATTTTGGTTTAAATACACTTGTGAACAGTAAACACGCTAAACCATGCTCCGATGCCAGCTGTAACAGAACCGACCAATTATACAAGATTAAGTAAGAAAATCATCCACCGAGCAGACGATTTAGCAAACTTAAGCCCATATAACCCGGTAGTTCATGAAATCACGACGGATTTCAACGGATTTCAAACCAACTTACATACCAGCCAACATCGTAATAAGTTCAGCGGTCACCATCACAAGTTACATAAAAGTTCACGTCGCAAATACATCGGAGTTTAAACATAGTTATTACAAACTGAGTTCAAATAAAAGTAGCGGAAGCATTTAGTTCAACCCACACACTCACACAGAGTTTGAAATAAAGTGCCATCTCAGGATTATCTCCAACAAAAGCATCAGACGAGATGTAGTGAATGACCATTGCCTATGGTCCTAAACTTCTCCCATCGCAAGATAAAGGCAGTTGATACAGTAGCCGTAATACATCTGCCTATCTGCAACAAGTGGGAACAAAGCCCTGAGTACGAGAAGGTACTCAGCTAGACTTACCCGACATAACCAAAAATAAAAGACACCAAGGATCATGATAGGATTTATGGTGGGGTAGCAGACTCATTTGCAAAAAGGCATTTTTAATCATTTAAAGAATCTTTCCAAAACCTTTGCATCAAGTTAAATCTTTATTAACCTGTCAGCTACATTTGCACCTGTACTAGAGTAACATGTAAATAAACAAGTAAGGATAACCAATGATCATTAACAACTTCCATCATGCCATATTCCATATAATTGTCCAAATGTTCCATCAAGATTACTACGATGAAGTAACTCAAGTCAAGTGTTCACTATCCAGTGAACGATGGCGATTCAAATCGATTATTAACCGGTTGGTAATTTATTCCTCACACAAACCTCACTCACCCGCTAAAGTGAGGTATTGATCACCGAGTCAACCATTCAGGTAAAGTCTCGAGCTTGCCAGGAACCACATGTACCTGGGGGCCACCCGACTGCTCTTTGGCCTTATCATCGCGTCCCTGTATCCTACCACTACTGCTCCGGTACAGTGTGTTGCGGGCAATCCACTCGGCCCAAATAATCTCCTAGCTTCGCGGTCGAAAGGTATGTTATTTGGCTAGCTAAGTGTAAGACATGCATTCAACATGACTCGAGGCCCAACAACGGTCGGTCCTTAATCGACACAGACAGAAAACACTACAGTCTGAAACCCTGCAAGTCTCTGTCCGGTATCAATTTCACATTAACACTTAGTTATTCTACGATGACATATTTTTTCAAGCAGATGCATGTAACCACCTATAGCTCGCAGGTGACAGTGAATCACCCGACTTCTACCGGTCTAAGCAAGCTAAGCATTTCTTGACTGCGAACACCAAGGTAACAAGGATATGGTAGAACAGGGTAAACAAGGTATAATGCAGCAATGGTTGCAAACAATTTCTAAACGTAATACATCAGTTAAAGTAAAGCATTAATAAAATATTTGAAAACCGGGGGAAAAATGCTTCGGGGCTTGCCTCACTCGAAAGAGCTCGGACGGTGGTCTAGACACTCTGGAAGATCCTCACCGATCTCCTCGTCGGCTTCGGGCACCTCCTGCTCTTGCACCTCGGGCTGCTCTTCTGGCTCCTCGGGGACTGCTACAGGAGTTACTTCTTGCGATCCTGTATGATGCAAACGTATAAGTGCTCATGTCTAGGTACATTACAGAAATGACATGTAATGATCATGATGAATGAAATGTGGATGAATAGGTTTCACTTTACTGCATAAAGTAGGAATACAACGCTTCTACAAGGTAGTCAACATCATCCAAGAACATGTACTCGTATACTACTACCAACATTCTCTATCATGTCAAGTCACCACAGAAATCTAAGATGCTTCAAAGATACACCAAAGCAAATTCTATTAATTTGTCATGCATTAACAAGGTTAATTAAACTCAAATGGCAACTAGATTTGAACAGCAACACCTCTTTTGGTAGCACAGAAAAATCTAAGAAAATTACAGTAGCTTACTATCATCTAATCTAGTATGCCACAAAAATTTCATTGCATTTGGATTACTAGAACTGCCTACACAAAAATAACAAGCTAGGGACTAAAAATAAGCATAAAAATACTTTATACGATGAAAAGTATCAAACAACAGATTTAGCATTTTTCCTAGATTCTACACAATAAACAATCACTATAGAAAAATTATTACATGCATGTTTTATTCATATTTTTCTTTCTAGCAAAAATAACAATTATTAACAATATTAAACACTTGTACTACACATAAGAATTTTTCTACAGAACATGCATGACATATATTTTTCCTACATCACAAAAGAAAATTACAAGTGGAATCATATTTTTCTGAGTTTTCTATGATTTATTACATATTTAACAAGAAAACAGCAATTTCAGTGATTAAATAAAAACCCTACAGAAAAGTATTTTAAACTTGACATGCAATATTTTTAAACTATAAATCTACTCATGAGAAACACTACAAAATTTGTTTCATAATTTTTGGAGCTAAAATGAGCAAGTTATGGATTTTAAAAACCCTTTTAACAATTTCTGAAAATTATTTTCGAAAATCCTTTTAACATCAGTCGTGGGAAACGTTAGATGCACCCGGTGCAGTGCACACGCGAGCACATACTGAGACTGACAGGTGGACCCGCGACCCGACGGGTCAGTCACCCAGAGGCGGGGGAGGCGCTGACCACGCGGTTCTCGCCGGCGGTGAGGTCACCAGCAGCGGCTTTCCCACGGAGAGCCGAACTCCCTGCGCTAGCATAGGGCACCGGAGGAGCTCTCGGGTGACCTCGACGGCGCGCATGGCGGGACGGTGGCGTGGCTCACCGACGACATGCTGATCCCGGCCATGGCGAGGTTTGGTTCGGAGCGCGCGAGGTCCGCGGAGCCAAGACGAATGCGAAAACACGAGGAATTGGATGGAAAGGAGGGAATAGGGCTCCCTCCACGGAAACACGAGCTCGGCGGCCATGACGCCGCCGTGCAACGGAAAAGCCTACCTCGGCCTTACCGTGGGGAAAGTGAGGGCAAAAGCTCTCCCGCGGTCGTCACGCGGCGGGCGCGCTCTGCCGCGGTCGCCAGCGCTGCGCGCGAGCGAGCGGGAGAAGGAGGCCGGGCCGCGGTCGCGCGGGGGTGAACAAGTGGCTGCGGGCGCGCGCGCAAGAGGAGATGGGCCGCTTTGGCCAGCGGGCCGAAAGGGAGGCGGCGACCCGAAAGGTGAGGAAATAGTTTTTCTTTTCTAAATAAAATTCCAGATTTTATAATTTGATTTAAATTCAAATTTTGAAGATGAAAAAGGCATTTTCACAAGTTGCCCCCAAAATAAAAGTTGTTCAAAATTTAATTCTCTACAACTTTCATTTAGGGCACTTTTCAAAATTCTAAACAGATTTTGAATTAGTTATTTGAAGTCCAAATTTTAAATAAAAACTCATTTTTCTGGAATATTTTTAAAAGCAAAATTTGGGGAGATTTTGAATACAAAATTTGCTCCAAAAATCATGTTAATTAGTTCAAAGTCATTTAGAGTTATAGCCCAACAAATTTTACCACTCTTAGCTAGCAATTGCAATAATTTAGGGTTCAAACATATGTTTTTCACAATTTAATTAATTCCAACTTATATTGCCATATGATGATGAACATGCATGAAATGCTAATGATCATGCTTTGGGATGTGAATGTATACTTAACACCCAGGGGTGTTACACCATCCTGGCCCACAGATGGCACGCATGCCCATGAGCCTAAGGCTTTTCATGACCTAGGCTTGCCATGGGCCATGGCCACTTCATCTACTAGGTAGATTTGGGCCAACAAGTAAAGAAACAACATAACACAACGCATAACCTGGCCATGGAAGAGCATGATGATGAATGGAATTTTGGAGAATGATGCTAAGTCTTGGCTGGCTATCATGATAGAAATCTTACCACTAGAGGACGTCGTTAGAGTGGCAATCACGTTGTGGGCTATTTGGTATGCACGACGGAAGGGGATTCATGAGAATATTTATCAAAGTCCTCTGTCAACGACGCATAATTTTGTGGATAAGCTTGTGTCAGAATTAGGAGAGGAGGCACGTGTGCATGGATCGCACCCCCCTCAGGTGTCATTAAAATCAATGTTGATGCAGCTTTGTCCAAGAATGTATCCATGGCTTCGACAGCAACAATAGCGAGAGATGAGGATGGGCGTTTTATGGGAGCCTCAGCGTTGGTCCTTCGGGGCATTGTTGATCCGGAGGTGGAGTCTATCGCGTGTAGAGAAGGGATGGCTCTAGCTGCAGACTTATAAGTTGATAGTTTCAGATTGGCTAGTGATGATATACTTAGAGGATCACTAGGTGTAGATCTATTTGGGTACAAAACTTGCATACGAGATAGACATGCCCTAGAACATGATCTACAGAGGTGTAGATCTATTTGGGTACAAAACTTGCATACGAGATAGACATGCCCTAGAACATGATCTACAAAGAGATAGAGGGGAAGTGGGGATGGAAGGGCTGACCATCAGCGGCCTTAGATCCGGAGGCATCGGCCATGGTGTCGGTGTGTAGCGCGTGGAGTGGAAGCAGTGGCGTCCCGGCGGTGGCTTGGACGTCGCGGTGACGCACAACAGTGGTGGCGGTGCAGACGGTGGCGAAGTAAAGACCGGTGGTGCTTCCCATCGCTGGCAGCGCCCCTCTCAGATCGGATTAGGGTTTAGATGTCGGTGGGGAGTGGCGGCTTAGAGGAACCTCATACCGTGAGCCCCGGTCCCCAACTCCTCTATATAGCACTGTGCAACGGGGGCCCACTAGCCATGTATTGGGCTAGGGCCCCCGATCAAGGCGCGAGTACAAGGCCCAGGTGGCCGTTGGGCCAGTTATGGTGAAGATCAACCTAACAAGTGACTGTCTGAACGTGGTGAAGAGCAACCGACAAGGTGATCTCCGGATATACGGACAGGTTTTCCGGGAGATCAATGCGAGGAAGGCAGCTTTTAGTAGTGTCGAGTTTGTACATGAGTATAGGGACTCAAACATCGATGCTCATAGAATAGCTCGTAGCTCGATCCATGCCGAGGTAGGGTGCCATGTGTAGTTCTTGAATCCACATGATAGTGTGTGTAATATGTACAATCCTCCTATTTAAATAAAGAGGGTGGTGTTGCTAAAAAAAGAGCAATCATGATGAGGGGAAGAAAAAAAAAGGTGAAACACGGCTGCACTGCACAAATCTTAAAGTGATCTGAACCATTAAAAGCGAGTGAAAACTAATCAGGAAAAATATTTGGCTAGGATTTGTGCTACAACTGTCGACTGGGTAGCATTTATAAATAAATCTGACAGACTTGATCATATAAAATATATGTCGACAAATAGCTAGACACTCCAAATCTGAAAAAAAAAATTATGGACTTCTCAAATGACAGTCGTCACAAACCGACCATGAAAATGACATGCTGCCGGCGTAGACAGTTGTAGGCGACGTGTCTCCGGCTGGAGTTTGTCCGCAGGTTTCGTCTTTAGAAGATTAGTCTCAAGTTCACAGAAAGTTGTGATTAACGGAGGGCGTTAAGATATCAGTGATTGGCGTGATTGCTTTGTTCGCTTGTATGAGTGATTGATTGTTGTATCTCTAGACTAGGAACGCTAGCACAAATTGTTTTAGTTCCTTTCTCTGTAATCTTGTAATGTACAAGCCACGCGCAGGGGCTGTTCCTGGCTATTTAACACGGAACCATGATCCCTAACGGGCATCACAGTAACTCCAATTTTCACAATCATTGCAGTTTATCCTATGCCATCTTCTCTGAAATCTTGCTCTATCCCACCGCACCATCTATAAACGTTCAACGGTGTGTGGGAAGCTGCTCACCACGGAGGAATGTGTTGATCAGTGTCAGCCCTTCAGCAGGCTTGTTAAGGGGCACCAGGTGACCTGCTCCCCTGACTGTCACCATGCTCATCCCATAGTACTCCACAAACCTCCCAGCATCCTGCATGCCACGTTGTGCCCCTCATTTTTTAGCATTACTGGCTACCCATATGTTCAACGCACAGGATGCTCAGATAAGCTGTTAGTTCAGACCTACCTGTTTGTCAAGGTACCAGGGTTGCCACTGGGTCTTCATTGGCAGCTTGAGTGCCTCCACACAGTACCGGGAGCCGATCACTGGGACCCTACCATCTGCATCACCGCTTCATTGACAAATAAATGGATGCATTATAGAGAGAGTGATTGATGTGTGTTAAGAATCCACATGAGCATGCACTTGTTGTGAGATTTCAGAGAAGGTACACAAGAAAAGGAAGTTATGCCTAACATGCATAGATGTAGGACATTCTCAGTGTGCTCAAAGAACCAGACCTGTAGAGCCAAACTCTCAGTCCTGCTTTGATGAGCTTAGAGTATATGGGTAGGACCGAGAATACCGAGAAATTGTAGGAATTCAGGATGGGATCACTGCACAAGAGATAGATGAGTTCATGTTCATTTCGTTTATTCCAGAAGAATTCAGTTACGGTACTAAATAAGTATATCCAAGTGAACAGCTTTGAGGCAATCCACCTGCAGACATGCCATTTCACTGGAAGCGATCCACTGACAATAGCATGAAACGCCTTCTGCACTTCCTTCTTGTTGAAGTAGTCCTTAGCATAGGATGAGTAGCACGGATCGTAGCCAGAGAACATCCGTATCCTTCTCCTCAACTTCTCCTGGCATTTCGAAGATAAGCATCATTAACTTTAGGAAGGATCTTCTTTTTTTTTGCGAAAGAACTTTAGGAAGGATCTTTGACCTGCTGGAACTTCCTGCATTCATATGCAAGGATACTATACCTGATCACTCATGAAGAATGCATGATTTTCAGAAGAAGCTGAACTCTGGTTTAGAAGGCACTTCGGTGCATAGATGTTGTATATGTCGATCTCTTTGTACTGACTATAGACGATATCCATGACAGCATCGCAGTCATCAGACCAATTAAAGTTCTTGAAGTCGCAATACTTTTTGATGCGGTCGTATATTTCATCAGACACAACTGAGTGGCTCCAGGCATACTCAGCTAGCCCTTTTGAATCATAGTAATAATTAGTACTAGGATTCCCAACCTACAATAAGTCCATTCTGAATGTGTTATGTTCCAGCAGGAATTGATTTCTCATGTGCATAGCTTGAACATAACTCTTGTCTCCATTCTTTTTTTTGGTTCATATAACCAATGTATCCACAAAGAAAGTTTAGAAACCTTATACACTATCCCAAAAAAGGTGGAAAATGTTTTCTTCTGGTTTTCTGAATGTTCAATTCACGTGATATTACATTTGTTCTAGAGATTGTGAAGACTTCTAGTCAGACTTGCATTTGTTCAAAAAATATATTATGCAATATAACATTCAGAAAACCAGCAGTCTATTCAGGTGCTGTAACTTTTTACGCGTGAAACAATTTATTTAAAAAGGAAAATTCTTGCAGCATAAATCTAATTCTAATCCTCACAATGAACCCCTTGAGGTTGATATACGCTTTGCCCTTCTTGTCCTTGTTCCTATCATAAACAAGTTCAGCCAGCTGTGGCACATAATGACCTGCAGCATAGGAAGTTCAGATTTCTTCAGTGACGTACAGGAGACATGGTTTCGAAGGCATTTCTCCATAGATGTTGCTATCAACTAAGACCGATGTAACTCGTGAACCTACCACACTAGTTATTTGATCATTCTTTTAGGAGACATATGTTTGGAGATCCAATGAACCACTAAAAATATTTAACTATATGCACATACGCAGAAATGAATTTTAGTACTTGGTTTGAACCAAGTTAGGTATTCAGTATGGGTACTATTTGCATTCTCAAATTAAGACCCAAACAAAAAAATCATTTTAACTCAGGCTTTCTTTTTTGCTCTGGATAATTGGATGACAGTAAACACATTGTGTGTCATGAAAGTGAAGGCTGAAAATGATGCCTACATCCTTTCAAAGTGTTGCTTTCTGATCTAACAATTTCTCCAGTTTGTATGATCTACTATTCACTTAGGTCTTAGGAGACCATGAACAATGGGTGGTTGTAATGGCCAACCCAGTAGAAAGGCAAGCTGTCAACCTCAACCCTTTCTAGAAAGCAACTGATTTTTATGAGTGGAAATTCCAGTTCCAGATAAGATGGTGGCACTATTTTGTCAAGCACACCTGTTATATTGATAAAACAAAGCAAAAACAGGAATACTTCGCATATTGAGAAATCCAAGCAAGAATAGAAGGTTGGTGAAAGTCTGAATTGCTGCCTTCCATTTGGACTGCATAGTGGTAGTGGAATATTGAAAAGGAGTCATATAAAGCTACACTCGCATGCTTCACACCAGATTTTGTGTGTTGTAGATTCCTTCTAGCACATTGTCTACGTTTCTCAACAGAAGTCCAGAATACTAAACCATGCCCCCCAAAAAAAAATATAAACCAAGGTTGAAAATCTTTCATGATTTCTAGCCAAAATTACCTGCATAGCTCTCTCCTGAGATGTAGAACTCTCTGTTCTTGTACTCCGGAAACCGCTCTAGCCAATTCACTAGGAAGCTATACGCATCTTCCGCTGGAAAGCGAAAAAGGATTAATTACACAGAATCCCATTTTGTTAATCAATAAACTACATAATGACCGGAGCTGAACAGCAAAGCAAAGTTTAATCTTTCGAAGAATTGGAGCCTTTATTTAGTGGGGCGCATTCTTTTATGATCAATTTAACGTTGTTTCATGATGAATTTACCTACGAAGTCATCATTGAGTTTGTCAAGGTCAGAGGATGTGTTGGTGTAGGAGAAGCCAACTCCAACAGGAGACTCCAAGAACAGCAGGTTAGCCTCTGGCAAGCACAGAAAAGACTTTCAAACACATGCAACTAACTAGCCTTGAGAATGAAAAAGAATAAAAAAAATCAGGAAGCAGCACCTTTGTTCCAGGCATATTCGTTGAACGCCAGCGCTGTACCTCGTCCGACAACTCTGAGAGGCCCTAGCTCAGATGCAGCTCCATAGCCAATTGAGGAGCAACCAGGTCCTAAAATCGGTAATCACAAGTTAAACCTTCTAGAGATTGAAACAAATGCGCAAAAAAGTAGCAAGAACTGAAGTTGTAAATGAGACAAAAAGATAATTCAGAAAAAAAATATCATCAATGCATAGAAATGATCACAAATACCAAGAACATGAATTGGCACAGAGAAGAACAAACTACAAAAGCAAGAACAGATGTACTAGTAAGTAGTAACCAATATGACAGAGAGGTCATCGCTGCTCAACAGCTAAAGAAGCAGAACAAATGGTAGGAGCAGTACACTAAGAATCGAGTAAAGGTCACTAATTAATTTCCAATGGAAACTAATCCTTTGAAATTTTGTAACTGCTAAAGGTAGAACAGAAGCGACCTCCATTGAGCCAGAGGAGGAGCGGCTTCTCCTCCGGCGTCGTCTGCGCCACGAAGAACCAGTAGAAGAGCGCCCTCCCGTTGCGCTCGTTCACCGTGACGTAGCCGGAGAACTGGGACACGCTCGGGCTCTCCGGCTGCCCAGGGAGGCGCGCCACCCTGTCGGCGTCCCGCTGGTCGCTGGCCAGCGACTGCGAGGATGAAGAGAAGGTGGGCAAGGCGAGAGCGGAGACGAGGCAGAGGAAGAGACGTGCTGCTTCCATTTCCAACGCCACGGGTACGGGTCGGTGGGAGATGGTTCGGGCGCCTGACACTGCGAATGATTGGCAACTCGCCAACTCGAGTGGGGGGTGGGGGGCGTTCAGTCTCTTGGGTTCGCATAAGAGCAGCTCCACTGAAGCGGAACCGAGGCAAACAGAAAACGAACCGGGGACTAATGATGAAGATGGAACGGAAATATCCCGATCCGAATCGTATCGTTTTCTGTATTTTATCTTATCGAATTCGTATTTTTGTGTCTGACTTTACCATTTTCGCTTTCGTTTTCGTATTTCAAATGTAAAAGTAGAAAACGGTTTAGACATTTTCCGACCATTTCTGACCGTTTTCTACTTTTAATTCGGAATATCCCGAATTCAAAATTCGATTTAAACCGAATTTGATTGTCAATTATTACTGTCCAGGCAACTAGGCAAAGGCAAGTGTGAAGCACTGATGCCCATTGGCCGTATTACATAGGCAGCTCACCCCGTCGCGCCTCCCTGAGTTGCCGAGGTAAGACTAATCACCTCGCATGGTGTTGCATACCTGCATGGCTGCATCTGTCTTCACGCGGCGCTGTTGTTGCATTGCATGCGACTGGCATGACAAAAAAAGAGAGAGCTAGATGGGTCAGACGTTGTTGCTATCCTTTCTAGTCCAGTATCGATGGTATCTCAATTTTTCCTCTTCTTTCTTTTTCTTTCTTTTTCTCTTGTCAAAGAAACCAAATTGATAAGGCTGCTCTCTTGCACTTGAAATTTGGCACGATGACACTTGTTAATTGTTATGCATTGTGGATCAGTATTTCGTATTGAATTTCCGTATACCGACCGTGTTCAACATAATTTCGCTCGAATTAATTCGTTTTCGAAATTTTCAATATTCCGTAAGTTCGTGTTCGTTTTCGTGTCTGGTTTTATCGTTTTTGCTTTCGTTTACATATTCAAATGTAAAAATATAAAATGGTTGAGGAGGTTTCCCAACTGTTTTCATCCTTACCGGGGACATGGAAGCGTTCGGACGTTCGGTGTCAAAAGGGAAATCGTAGTTTGCAAGTGAGCCAAACCAAGGATAATAAAAAATTTGTTTCCAGACGTGTTGCCTGTGAGCTCTCCTGCTCTCCCGAGCGCTACTCTAACAAAGGTGACTTTTAAAATTTCGGTAATGCTACACAACGTGCCCGGGATTTTAAAATATGGGATACTCGCTCCAGCACAGCTACCGGCATGGGCGGCGCCAGGGGTACGTCCCTGTATTCCATAGAATACCCATGATTTTTGTGACAAACACAAATATATGTATACATGTATAATGATACAGCATGTTAGTTTGTTGAATGTTGCAGCAGTAGAACAACTAGTAGCAGCAGCCCACAAACTCACAGAGACAGAAACCCATCAACCGTATTCCCATCCCTGTCTCCTACTCGGCTACTCCTGTCCGCCGCTCGCATTGACCGGAAAGGGCGGCAGCTGCACCGGCGGCGGGCAGTGGGACCGCAGCAGGTCGGCTCTCTACCTCGGCCCTTCAGCCCTCGCCCGGTCGCCCCTCGGCCCTTCGGCAGTCGGGCCTCGACAACCAATGCGGTAGCGCCTTGCGCGCGGCACTCCTCTGGCGATGGCGGCGGTCAGTGGTCTTTGCAGGCGCCCCCTCGGCTCCGGTGTCAGGGTGTCCGGCCCTCCCCCTCGGCACCTCTCTCATCTTCGGCTTGAAGCAACAGCAAGGCGAACACAAAAGACCCTAGATCCATTCTTGATTCTTCAGAGTAAGAATTGAAGGTTTCGTGACCATAGATCCATTCTTGATTCTTCAGAGTAAGAATTAAAGGTTTTGTGTTCTACTTTTTTCTTTTGCATTGTGTTCTTTTTTTTGAAAGAAATGTTGCATTGGGTTCTTGTAACGTAGATAAAGAACTTAAACTTTGATTATTACCAGGGGCGACACCAGGTTCACTTTGCCTGGTGCGTTGTTACTAGAGTAAAACAATATTTTACCTAGCATATATATTTTTTAAAAAAGATATATATACTACTTGAGCTGTGCACCAGGATTAATTTTGTACTGGTTTTGCCCCTTATTAGCACTGCATATATGCATTGGAAATTTTTTATATGTGAAATACCCAGCCATTAAATCTTGGCTCCGCCACTAGCGACCGGCCCAACAGGCCCATCTACACACTCTCCTTCATCTACTCCATCTACGCTGTGACAACTGACAGAATTCACTAACTCCTCGCTTCGCTCGTTGCGGCCCACCACGTCGTTCGCCCACCCCAAGTCGCCTTGCGGCGGTGCCCCCATCCCGTGTCAAACCGCAGTGCTCCATCTCCACCGCACCCACTCCACCTCGTCGCGCCATGCTAGGTCCCCGCCCCTGCGCGTCGTGCCCCGTCCCTCGCCGCATCGAAGTGTTGCCGATGCCGCCGTTCCCTACCAGGAGGTTGTGGCCGCTGTCGATGCCGGCGCCGCTGCGACGCTTGAGCTCAGCTCGTGACATCATGAGATCCAAAGTGACCAGACCCGAAGCGGGCTTCGGCTGCACCTCGCGCTCCCTTCCTTCCTCAGAGTTGGAAGTGCGTGTTGCAAGCGTATGTTTCAAGTGTTTCAGGTGTGTTCATATGCATGTTACAAGTGTTTCATGTGGATGTTGCAAAAGTAAATCGGGATGTTGCATATATTGCAATGGCTATACACATGTGTTGCAAGCATCTGTTCTAAATGTTTCAAATGGATGTTGCACATGTTCTATCTGGGTATTGCATATGTTTCACACTTATGTTGCAAGTGTTTTATGCGAATGTTGCATATGTTTTCACACATATGTTGCAAGTGTTTCATCTAGATGTTGCATATGTTTTGCAATGGCTACACACATGTTTTCCTCATGTTTCAGACATATGTTGCAAGTGTTTCAACTGTTTCGGACATATGTTACAAATGTTTCCTCTAGATGTTGAAAAAGTAGATCTGATGTTGCATATGTTGCAGTGAGCCCCATTTGTAGTAACCGCCTGCATGCGAGTGGGTGTGGAGGGGGCGCGAGCGGCAAGCGCGGGAAACCATATGGGCGCAGATCAAGACAAAAGCGGACGTGGGACATGGAGCGTCGTGGGACACGGAGCAGGTATGGGACACGAAGCGGCGCGGGACCCCACATGAAGCAGGCGTGCGGCGCGGGCGTCCGGCCGCTATCTCCGTCCAGACGTCCATGCGCTAGTCTTTCCCTTTTAATTTCACTCGGACGCAGGAATCGATGCACACACTAGAGATAGCAATACGTATGTTTTCCGACCTCCACTCGAAGAGGGTCGAATAGTTATTTGATTTTTGAATATCTGCATTTTTTCTTTTGGATGTCAAGAACAAATACCGATATTTGTTGTGAATACAAAATACAAATACAATTTAATCATTATTCGTCTTATATCCAATATCGGACAATTTAGTTGGATATATCTGACTAATATTCAAAAAGATATCCAAATAACATTAAAGTTTAAATATTATACATTATACAAGGATTAACATACAAAATGTTATAATTATATATATGAGTAGCCGCACAACCTGAATTCTCACACATAGGGGTGTTACTTGATGCGCCCTACGCGCTGCTGCAGTGCTCTGTCCCAACATTAGATATGGATTAACTCTTAATCCTTTGTTATCATTATTAGAATAAAAAATTTATTCTCAAAAAAGAATAAAAAATCAAGTGTTTAGG